>BSBK01010971.1:0-110000 GCA_027943335.1 Chamaecyparis obtusa | reverse complement strand
AGAAGGTTAAATTTACTGCAGCCATGAAGTCAGTTTTTCATATGTTTGGAAACACTTCCAGTTTAGTATGTGATGGTCCCATAGTATCAGATACTGATTTAGAAGATTATAATGTGGAAGCTTTTCCTTCTAATCTTTTAAATTCTTTAGAGGGTACCCCAACTCTGGAAATTCTACATAGTAATTTGTGCTTAGCAATGACATTTCCTCCTGCTGTTGTTTGTCCAGAATTAATTCTTGAATGCATACAAAATTATGATGCACGGACTAAGTCAATAAAAAGAAAGATGGTAGTGTCCTGATGCCTATTAATAGGGAAATGGTAACTCAAGCGCTACAACTCCCATAAAAGACCTTCTCTACTTTCTCCCCCGTGCAGTCCATTGTCAAATCCAATGAAAATAGGGATGCAAATCACACTTCCATAGAAAAGAGCTGGTTATTAAACCCACAAAGAGGTGGTTCACGTTTGCCCAAGAAATTTAATAGAACCCATTTCCACCCCTATATCAGTGATTTAATGGTGATGCTGCATAGAGTAAGGGGTTCCCAAGTAGCCTATCTTTTCTTTGATTGGATGTATTTCTACGTTCAAATCATCCTAGAAGCAACCCAACTACTAGATTGGACTGAAATAATTGCCAATTCCCTTAGAGAACATCTCAACACATCCAAATTGATTGGTAGTGGCTTTTTTATGTCCTCCTACCTCATATATTGTTTAGCCTACAATAGACAATGGCATGGAATGCCACATGAACCCTGGGTTGCAGATATGTGTGTCTATGAATATTACCCAATTCTACAGAAAAACAAAGTTATTGAAAATTACAGGAGGGTACATGACACATTTTTGGGTAAATTATGTTTTGAACTAGCAGGCATCTCTGACAAGAGAATTAGTTTAGAAGCCCAAGAGTTGATAACCAAGTATGGAAGCTTTTACATTCAGTTTCCTAGATTTACTTACATTAGGATAGGGGGTTTTGAGGATTTTCCCATGAGGTTACCTAGGTATGCATTTGACTATTTCATCATAGCTAAGCTTTGCAGACAACTCACTATAGTTTTGAAAAGATTCCTTCCTGAGGAAGAATGGGAGAAAGCTTTCCCCATATCATTAGGCAAACTATCATGTAAAACTATGGCTAATGCTATCAGTATTGGAAGTGACATTCATCATTTTGATTTCAAATACTATATTGAAAGAGTGGGTTTTGATAATAAAAACTATGCTAGTGGTAGTCTGGGACTTAGGTCTCACATGTTTCATGTCCCTCATCTGGAAGATTTCTAGGAGGATTGCTATGATGAATCACATGTAGAAGAAAGGGCACACAAAAGGTTGTGCATATCTTAGATCCAATCAATGAGACTTCAAATTAATGTAGAAGGAATAACTAATGATGGGATTAAACTGATTGAACCTAGTTTCAAGAAATCAACTGAAAAAAGTGATCCTATTATTGATTAGTCCAAAGAGGAAGAGGATAACATCAAAAAGAGGACTTTGTGTGTGATTTAACTGACTAATGAATGGTTGCAGTCGAGGAGAAAGAAGAAAGAACCTAGAGTAGAAAATAAAGAAGTTAGTTGTACTTCTTTGCATTCTCTAGTTTCTGTTTCGAATCCATCTATACAAACTGAAAATGCAGGGTCCACTGAGAAATCACAGACTAAAAACCCCAGAAAGAAAGTTGTAGCCAATCCTCTGCCAGTTGCTTCTCCATAGAGGATTACATGGTCCAAGACTAGATTAAAAACTAAGAAAGTCATGGCTCAGGAGGATATTCAAACAATTAACCTAGACGAAGACAAGATGGGAGATTTAAGTTTCCACATATCTGAAAATGAACAGGTAGATAAAGATATTTTTGATTTAGATGATACAATGCTGGAGGTGATTGGCACATTGGTAAAGACTCTCGAGAAACCCACACACTCTGAGGTCACACCTAAATGGTTAGTTTCTTCTATGAGTAAAAAGTGAAGCTTGGTTCCTATTTATGTCCTGATTAAAGATATAGTCAGAAAGTATGTGCAGAAAACTCGTAAAGTCAAGAAAGCAAAAAGCACGGCCCGAATGTTCATAGATTTGAAGACTGGAAAATGGACTATAGAAGTGGCAACTTAAAAGCCAAATGAAGGTGAACAAGAAATCAAGGCAGAAGATTTTGAGGTAATCAAGTTTGAATTAGGAACCATGGATTAAGCAGGTAAAAACCACTTGTTCAAAGAAATTTCTCAGCAGATGTTGAATTCCTCATGGAAAGATGGAAAGGAGAAGGAATTAAAGTAGACAATAATGACATTGTCATAGTTCATTAACACTTTTTGTAGTTTTGATGCTATCCCTTTGGTTCAATCCCCCCAAATCTTTGACCCAAATTCTGTCAAGAGTAAAAATTTCTTGAACCAAGTTCAAAGAGGCCGAGCTCTAGTAGCTTCAGTAGATGAGTGGATCAATGAAATTATTAAAACTGGCCTTAGGTACCTCAAAGATTCTCAAGAAGTCCTACATGATACAAAAGCTTTGATAGGAGAATTGCAAACACAGAGGCAGGTGTGGGAAAGAGAGGAGGAAAAATGGTTCGCAGCCATGTCCAAGTTTCTGGAAATTGAAAAGTATGGGTTTATGAAATTCTGTATAGAGAAATCAGTGAAATCAATTGATGAAGCCAGCCTTTTCATTCTTAGAAAGAATGTTGGCTGGCGCTTGAACACCATCAGGACCACTATTGCAGAGAACAAAGATAGTGAGAATGAGATTAAACAGCTATAGAAAACAATGATGACTAAATTCAAAGTGATCAACTTCACCCAGACATACTCAGTTAATCATGGAGAGAAAGACTTGAAAATAGCCCTCATAGTGTTTGAGAGTACCATGAAGAAACTTAAAGAAAAGGCTAACCCTAAGCCCTCAGATTTTACACAGGTGTCCAGGATTGAATCTATGTTTTACCTTTGCGTAGATGAACTCCCCACAACAATTGAGAAGATCAAGAAGTCTAAGTGGACAAAGGAAGCATCTATGACTAGGATCGTGAACATGAAAGTTCCTCATCTGCAGCTTGTGAAGGAGCTTATTCAGGCACACAAGCAATGGGAGGTGACACAATCTATCGTTGCTGAAGGAGAGAATCCCACAGGAGATGAGGAGCGTGCTGCTGACAAGGAGGCTAATCTCAAAATTTAGTTATTTTCAACTGTTTATGAACTCATTGGGACATGTGTCTCTTTTTACTTTGGTTACTCTTTAAACTATTTTAAATAAAGAGGTCGGATTTTTCAGGAGACCTCTCAGCTTTGCAAAAACTATAAGTAGTTTAGTTGCATTTGAGAAAGGGTTAGAAATTTTGTAAGAAAAAGACTATTATTCTTCTTTTAAAGTTTCTTTTAGTAAAAATAATCTGATCTATCATGTTCACTGTTGAAGGACTCTTCTAGATATTTTTCTTGCTTTTGCCTATGCTACAAAGACAATTAATATATCAATCGTACTATGCTTAAATTTTGTGTAATTTGAAGTGAGTGGATGCGTGTTCTGTGGTGATATTTTAGTCTATTCATTTGTTCCTTCAAAAAGATCTTTACCAGTATCTTGATAATATCTATGACCATAATCTAATTTTCATTCTTTTAGTTTGTCCTATATTCTATTTTATCTCAAAAAAGTATGGAAGGTAGAAAACTATGATTTTTATGCTTATGTATATCTTATTTTACTTTTGGTAAAGTTGTAAATAGTGCTAATCGTCTGAAGAATGATATAGCAGCCTTTCAAAACTTTCAGGTTAAAAGCTAAATTGAGGAATCTTATAAAGAAATTTATTGAAAATCTATTTTAGGGAGTTGTACCTAGATTAAAATTCAGAGGGAAGTGATCTATAATAAACACTTACCCAACTATTAGAGAATATTTGTCTTTGAGAGAGTGATAGAGTAACAGTGTTGAGAAAGGTTGAATCAAGGACAAAATTTGTTTACTAACATATTTTTGGCGACTCTACTAGGGAATGAAACTAGTAAATCAGTGTCTTTGCTTGGTTTAAATGTATAATCATGGTGTTACCTACTGATGTAATACCTAGTCGAGTTGAACTTGCCCCAGGGTAAAAGCACAATCGGGTGTCACCCTTTTGGCTAACCCGACTAACTCGGCTGAGTCCTACTCGGCCGAAGAAGGGGAGGTGCCACGGGGCACCGAGTGGCACCTACGTGGCCGCGGAGACTCGGCCGAGTCCTACTCGGCCGAGTAGGACTCGGCCGAGTCTACGAGGCACTACTAATAGCCCGCTCAATGGTTTTAGCCCCTCATTTGAACAGTGAGGGGCTAAGGAAAGCGGCTAAAGAGTGATAGTGCAACTCGGCCGAGTCAGAGGTAGATTTTTTTTTTTAAAAAAAAAATTTTTGTTTGTGTTTTTTAGTTATTTTTTATGTATATATGTTGTTTAAATATTTTTTAATTATTTTTTTAATATTCATATGTAAAAAAAAGTCTTTTCTTAATATGTATTGTATTTACTTTTAAAAATGTACAAAATTAACAAATAAAACTTAAACATAGAAAACATATATAATTTAAGTAAAATGTAAACTGGAACGTTTAAAAACATGAAATAGTCCACCTACCCTTGAGACATTTAATAAGACCATTAAAACCTAATAGGATGGATGTAATTATAAGATCTAATATTTAACTTAATAATATCAAAATTAAAACATAATGGACTATCTACTCTTACTGACCTAATAGGAACACTTTCAAGACTTAACATCCACTAAATATGACCTATTAGGACCCTTAAGACCTAATAGGACCACTTAAGACCTAATAGAACTTAATAGGTCAAAATAGTTCACCCTTACTTGGCTCAATAAGACCTAATTAAAACCTTTAAGACCTAATGTGACCCTTAAGACCCAATAGGACCCAAGTGACAAGGACAAGTGCAACCGCTACCTACGTTAAATGACTAAACAGTGTAGTAAGCAACTTACCTTATGCATTCAATAATCATCATTGTTCGAGTTATATTGTTTTCATGCCATTAGATCAAGTTATATATTAAAACAACTTTTCTTTATAGCATACACTTTTATCTTATTTCATTGTTGACTCCTGATAAATTAATCCTTAAGTTTTAAGTTGTCATATTTTTTAATATTGAACAAAGTAGTTTAATAATGACTAGATGCTATATCAATAAATGGAAAGAAACAAAATAGACTAGCATAACCAAAACACATAATAGTCACAAAAATGTTGAAATAAAGTATCATTATCCATTGTAACACTCTTTGATTTAGCCCAAATATTTAGTATATATCTTTGAAATTGCATTACTTTCTTTTTGATATTTTAGAGTTGGACCATGATATTGGCATTCATCTTTATAAGACCTATAGTTGTGAGACAGGAAAGGCAATATGAAGAAAGATGTCATAGTAAATCCTAAGAATTATATAGTTATCTGATAACAATTATTAGATAACATTTGCATACTAATGTGTTTTAACTTATCACACTTTGTAATAAAAAATTAATCATTTAATTATTATCAAGCCACAAGAAAACTATACCATCAATATCATATAACTTTCTATAAAGCCAAGGTAGCCAACTAAATTGATTTGAAATAGTATTGTTTGTTTGAACACTTTGCTATCATTGAACTCTTAACACTTTTCTTTTGTATTGATTTATTATTGTTAGTAGATTGAGTAATTAAACATTTTTGTCTAGTGCCAATATTATTTAATCAATTCAATTAGTTCTCTTTAATCTTAGTCATGGTCTAGATTGTCATATTTCCTTATTCTATTTGTCATGGCCCGTGGATGATCAAACTCCCCTATGCATTTTTTTTAGTCTAAATAAGTATAGTGCTGGATATTATCAAAACTATTATTTTCATCATTTGCTAAGAAAATTCCTATTTATCAAAATGAATAAAGCCCTAACTCTTATTATATCTAGGATACCTTAATTATAAGGTCATCTTTATTTTTAGTTGCCTAAAGTTACCAAACTAAGGTTTTGATACTATCTAAAACTTAGGATAAAGTATTTTCCTATGAAAGGTCCATAACACATTGTGGTAATCATCACACAGTCAAACATTACAAAGTCCCTCTAAGAGAAGGCTAATACCCAATAGGACCCTTAAGACAAGCTCATAAGACCCTTAAGATGAGCTCATTTAAGACCAGGTTAAGAACCATAAGACGATCTCATAAGACCCTTAAGACGAGCTCATAAGACCCATAAGACCAGGTTACTTTCAACCTAATTAAGACTCTTAAGACTCTTAAGACCCATGAACCCCTTTCCAAATTATTATACATTTTCACCATTTCTTTTAGTATTTAATTTCAATATAATGTTTTTCCCTCTCTAGTTATGGAAATTTGTACAAATTAATTTTTGTCATGTGTGTAAAGTAAATATGTACATGTAAATATGCATTCAAATTAGTAAATATGCGTGCACATGAATTAGTTCTACTACCATGATTGAATACATGTGTAAATGCCTTCAAGTTTAAATTATGTTTTTAAATATTTAAAAATATTACACATGTGCATATGTAAATGCATGAATTTAAATGTTTAATTTAATATAATTTAATTTATATTATGTAAAAATGCATTTGAAAATTAGTTCATGTGTGTTTGTTTGAAGTTTTTAAAATGTTTTCATGTTTACTTGAAGTATTGTACAACACATGTACAAATTGAAAGTTAGATATTTTTAATTTATTTAAATTAATTTGTAGATATATATATATATATATTTATCAATTGATTTTCTAACATTTGGATGTATGTATATGTGCACATGTGCCTACTTGCAGCGAGCATTTTTTATCTATATTTAGATCTAGATATATATTACCTTTGTGTGCATATCACTCATGGCTTCTAGTGGTTCAGATCAGGGTGTCCATGATAGTCATGGATCACGAGCTCCCTCAGACCGTAATAGTACCCAGGCCCCACATGCTAGAGATAGTCGTAGAGATGAGACTATCTCTAGGATGCAGGCTGCTCTGATTGCATTAGAGCGAACACTGCAGAATAGTACTACTCTCCCTAATAGGGAGAAATTGACAGCTATACGCACTGAGCTCATGAGTATGATTCAAAAGGCTGAATCATACAATCCATATGATGATGTATCGATTGATGTTTTTTATCATAGCCTATCTAGCACTGTCATAGGGACAGTAGGTTGGAGGATAGTTGATTCAGATGTCTCAGTCACTCAGGTGAAGAACATGTTTGGCACCCATTACATCAATAAGAGGGTGGTTCGAGCATATAGGGTCACTTTTTGTATAGATGACATAGTGGCCCCTTTTATATATCCTAGATGGTTAGCACCACATCATATGTGGCCCCAAAAGGATGAGGTGCCACTATATTTTTGCAAACAATTATTTGCAGAGTTTCATTTGGGCTATGATGTTGACTACACAGATCTACCTCCACATGCTGGTTAGGGTCGGGGGAGATATCAGGATAAGTGTAGATGACCTGATATACCACAGCCCCCTAGTAAGAGGGCATTGGTGGGTCAAAACCTTTTGGTTCTTCCAAAAGGTTTGGAGGCCTACACTGGAGCTGGGCAGGTTGCAGTTGAGGACACACGTTTAGATATGTATTCTAGCATTGCCACCATTGCGACTCAGGTTGAGCAATTTTCATCTGATCGTGTGGGTAGGTACATGCTTCGATCACGGATGAGTGCAGGTGTATCACCATCTAGTCCATTTTATGACCCATACATCAGATTTGATCTTCCTACTCCAGATGAGATAGGACGACTACCTGAGGATCGCGTGCGTGAGATTAGTGGTATGTTAGTGAGTGATCTCTTGGCTGCTTACCAGAGGATTTCTACATTGCATGGGATTGAGCCACATGATTTACCTACTTTCATTGGAGGAGGACAATGTCGTAGATCCTCCACAGGCAGCAATCGAGGTCAGAGCTCAGATGCAGAGGCAGGTTCCTCTAGACAGAGTGTGGATGATCTTACACCGCCTCCACAGCATACACAGGCTCCCACACAGCAGACACAGGCTACGACCTCACGAGTTCATAGTAGATTCTCAGATTTGCTTATGGACGACGCCATTGATCCTGATGCAATGTCCTTGCACTCTTCTGAGTTATCTGACCTTGGACGTGCATTACAGCAGGTAGAAGAATCTGGATTTAATTTCAATTTATATAGATATACATGTGTACATATAGTTCTATATTTAAATTTAAATGTATTTAAATGTGGTACAGGACATTGCGACAGGTGCTGCATATGGAGATTTAGAGGAGCCTGCTGATCCAATTCATCATGATACAGAGGTACACTTGAAATAAATTAAAAATTAAAATTTTATAAAATTTATTTACATTTCAAGTTCTTATATATATATATATATATATATATATATATATATATATATATATATATATATATATATATATATATATATATATATATATATATATATATATATATATATATATATATATATATATATATATATGTAACATTATATTTACATTTACAAACTCAGGTCCAACAGGACGAGGATCCACACAGGCCCGCACATCTAGCACGTGATGGTGATCATTAACGTAGTTGATGTGTTCATTGATACATGTTTGGATTTTGTGATATATATGTATAGACACTTAAACATTGATGTACATGTTTGATTTTTGAGATATATATATATGTGTGTGTGTGTGTACATTTACATTGATATGTAGGTGCATGTTTTGTATATTGATCTATTTGTACATTGACACATGTTTGGATTTTGCACTATATAGACATTTAAACATTGATGTACATGTTTGATTTTTGAGATATATATATATATATATATTGATCTATTTGTACATTGATACATGTTTCCAGATTTTGTAATTGAAGCCAAAAATTAATTGATCTTTAAAATTAATATTTAATTTATGTTCAATCTTTCATCAATCTAATTAATCAATCTTACTAAAAAATCTTTTTATATCAATTGTAAGTTTAAATCAATCTTTAAAATCTAACTTTATAATTAATCTTTAATTTCAATGTTCAATCTTTTTAATCAATCTTAGAAATTCAATCTATAGGTAAACCCCTTAAGCCCTATTATGCACCCTTAAGCCTTATCTAGATCAATTAATTGAAAATTAATTAATCAATCTTACTAAAAAATCTTTAATGAGTTGAAAGTTTAAATCAATCTTTAAAATCTTTAATGAATTGAGAGTTTTTAAATCAATCTTTAAAATCTAACTTTAAAATTAATCTTTAATTTCAATGTTCAATCTTTAATATGACCTAGCATGGCCTAATATGAGCTCACTTTATAATCTTTTTATATCAATTGAAAGTTTAAATCAATCTTTAAAATCTAACTTTATAATTAATCTTTAATTTCAATGTTCAATCTTTTTAATCAATCTTAGAAATTCAATCTATAGGTAAACCCCTTAAGCCCTATTATGCACCCTTAAGCCTTATCTAGATCAATTAATTGAAAATTAATTAATCAATCTTACTAAAAAATCTTTAATGAGTTGAAAGTTTAAATCAATCTTTAAAATCTTTAATGAATTGAGAGGTTTTAAATCAATCTTTAAAATCTAACTTTAAAATTAATCTTTAATTTCAATGTTCAATCTTTAATATGACCTAGCATGGCCTAATATGAGCTCACTTTATAATCTTTTTATATCAATTGAAAGTTTAAATCAATCTTTAAAATCTAACTTTATAATTAATCTTTAATTTCAATGTTCAATCTTTTTAATCAATCTTAGAAATTCAATCTATAGGTAAACCCCTTAAGCCCTATTATGCACCCTTAAGCCTTATCTAGATCAATTAATTGAAAATTAATTAATCAATCTTACTAAAAAATCTTTAATGAGTTGAAAGTTTAAATCAATCTTTAAAATCTTTAATGAATTGAGAGTTTTTAAATCAATCTTTAAAATCTAACTTTAAAATTAATCTTTAATTTCAATGTTCAATCTTTAATCAACATTAATCTTCTATGCCCTTAAGTACCTCTCATGACCCCTTAAGACCGAAAATGATCTAACATGACCCCTTAACCCCTAGCATGACCCCTTCAGCCCTTAAGTACCTAACATGACCCCTTAAGACCTAAAATGACCTAACATGACCTTAAGACCTAATTTGACCTCACATGACCTAATAAGACCCCTTAAGACCTAACATGACCTAAAAGACCCCTTAATCCCTTAAGCCCTAACCCCTTAAGCCATGACCCCTTAAGCCCTTAAGCCCTAAAATGATCTAACATGACCCCTTAAGACCCTAATCCCTTAAGCCCTTAAGCCCTTAAGACCTAAAATGATCCCTTAAGACCTAATAAGACCTAACATGACCTAAAAGACCCCTTAAGCCCTTAAGCCCTTGAGCCCTAACCCCTTAAGCCATGACCCCTTAAGCCCTTAAGCCCTTAAGCCCTTAAGACCTAACATGACCTAATATGACCTAATAAGACCTAATATGAACTAACATGAACTAACATGACCTAAAAGATCCCTTAAGACCTAATATAACCTAACATGACATAAAAGACCCCTTAAGACCTAATATGACCTCACATGACCTAAAAGACCCCTTAAGACCTAACATGACCTCACATGACCTAATGAGACCCCTTAAGACCTAACATGACCTAATATGACCTAATAAGACCTAACATGACCCCTTAAGACCTAAAATGATCCCTTAAGACATGACCTTAAATGAACTAATAAGACCTAAAATGACCTCACATGACCTCACATGTCCTAACATGACCTCACATGACCCCTTAGGCCCTTAAGAACCGAACATGACCCCTTAAGCCCTTAAAAGCCCTAACCCCTTAAGCCATGACCCCTTAAGCTCTTAAGCCCTAACCCCTTAAGCCATGACCCCTTAATCCATGAGCCCTTAAGCCCTTAACCCATTTGGCCCTTAAGCCATGACCCCTTAAGCCCTTAAGCCATGACCTATCTAATCAATCTAAACAAAAAATAGAAATATAGACCTATCTAATATTTATCTAATCAATCTAATCTGATAAATTGAAATTAAAATTCAAGTAGAAAGTAAATTGAAAGTTCTATCCAATCAATTAAAATTCAATTTACCTATCTAATCAATCTAATCAATAAATAGAAATTTATCTAGACTAGAAAGGTATGCAATTCAAGAAATCAATCTATTCTAATCAATTGAAAAAAGAATCAATCTAATTTCAATTCAAATATAGACCTACATTTAATCAATCTAAACAAAAAATAGAAATATAGACCTATCTAATATTTATCTAATCAATCTAATGAATAAATTGAAATTAAAATTCAAGTAGAAAGTAAATTGAAAGTTCTAGTTCTAAGAGAGAGAGAGAGAGGGGGGGGAAGGGGAAGGGGAAGGGGAAGGGGAGAGAGAGAGAGATAGAGAGAGAGAGATAACTTTCATCAATTAAAATTCAATTCAGGTTTAATCTTGATCCATAAATTCAATCTAATCATAAATTTCAAATCAAATTTAAAGTCTACATAGAAGTTTCAAATAGGATTTAAATTAAGTATGTAAAAATTAAAATCCTTAAACCTAAAGCTCCTGATACATGTAGTCTAGATCCTCTCTATCCTTTATTATCTCCAAAAGTTTTTCATGCTCTTTAATAGGCAACTTCCACTTTTGGTTTTTACTTGACCCTTTTTTTGACACAGTTTCAAACTGCAATTTCATCGCTATAACCAAGTGACTATAATGTAGAACTCTCTCTCCACTCATTTATTCAACAAATTTAATTCCATTTTTTTCAATCTTATCTTGTTGATAATAGGTGCCTTCAATAACAACTGAACCAGTCGGATATTTTTGTCCATCACCATCAACAACTTCTTCAAGCAACTTGTGTTTTTCCTTGATGCATCTTAGTAGATAATAATCTACACCTTCTATATTCTCAGGATCCGCAACCACAGCAAAAATATCACCTACACAATTTATATTTATGTGTACAAGTAAATGTTAAATTTAAACCTCAAGTTCATGTATAATATATATATATATATATATATATATATATATATATATATATATATATATATATATATATATATATATATATATATATATATATATATATATATATATATATATATATCATGTAAATATACCTAGAAATAAAAAATACGCACCTGTAACAACTAAATCAGAAACACATTCATAGTCAGCTGAATATATAGGATCATGGATGTCTATGACATTGTCATCATCTTCATAAGGAGGCATTCTAATTAACACTTTATGATCTCATATTGAAACATATCCATTTGCAATATTAACACATTGACTCATTGTGTTGTTGTTAAGACAATCTTCACAAAAGCATGATTTATCTCTTAGTTGAATCAGTGGAGGCTTGTGTTGTCCCGTAGTCATCACTTGATGCAAACTTCTAATTCCAACAATTGATTGACAATTGTAGGGATTCGATCGATCGATATTTGGATTGGATGGATTGATATATAGATCTCAGTTTGAAATCATGAAAAATGTGAAATGCATTATATATATATATATATATATATATACAACAAGTTAAAACACACATACATGACATACCTATATATGTAGTTTCATGAATTTGAGTTTGAAAAATAAAAGTAAATTAAATAAATACCTATCACTTCCCAAAAGTAACATTTGTTGTATTTTGTGTCTCGAGTAGCGAAATGATTTTGACACCATTCAACAATCTTCTTTGAATTCTCTATCATGTTACCTAGAGAGATATATTTTTAACAATTTAGTTATATATATACATGTGTACATGTAATGTAAAGTTTTAAATAGTCTAGTCAAGTAAACAAGTTGAATATCAAATGTATGTACACATACCTTGAAGTTCATGTTGTCGGAGTGCACGCTTCACACATGCTCCTGCTCCATCATGTTCTCCTTTTCCATGTCCACTTTCAAAGAAGTTCCAAACAAACTTAACGTTGTGTCTAGCATGTTGCATGGCTAACCAATTAAAACCTTTTGCAGACTTAAATTGACCTACAATTCAAATAAATACAAAAATGTATTTAAATGTGACACATAAATATATCTAGAAATGCTCAAAAAAAAAATTAAAATAAAATTTATAATGCATGTACGTACTTACCTGCACACCCATCAGACCAGATCCAATGTTGTGAAGCATTTATCCCACGACTTGCAAGATTGTTGAAAAACATGTTGAAACAATGAGCCACATAGCTCCTATCATGAACCTTGTCATCACTAATATAGAAATGAACCTCCTTGATGATAATGCGTTCATTTTGATCTATACCAGATTCTATCCCATCCAAATCATATTGTGCATGTCTATAGGTCACATGCACAAATATTGCAACTTGATCATAATGATACTATTGACTTTGGAGCTCCTTTTAAGGGGAAAGTGTATAGTTCTCCGCAAAATCTACAACTGAAAGAATACAACCAAGTGGGAAACAATTTTTGGAATCACGAAACTGTTTAGCTTGCCATCGTGCACTATGACAATGTTGGATATGTGGATAAATCATAGATCGAAATCTATCCATGAACTGAAGGTACGGTAATTCACTCTCTTTTAATGTAATTTTTTTTGATTCACCTCCTGTCTTTGTTTGGTATATCTCATATTCAAATCTCTTCCACTGGACTGGTGTTGTAACATCAATATTATCAAATTGTAAAGGAAATTGCTGCAAATTTCCACAATTATTGCATTCATTTTTTATACACTGGACATTAAATTCATCTGAATCTTCTGATTTATCACATAAAATGGACTTTACAAATTCTGTTGTACTTCCAGTAACCATACCTAGATTAAGTATTGTCGTAACCTTTTTATATGATTGCAAGTATAAGTGAAACTCAACATGATTTCGACAACAACATGTTTCATGAACCTTATTTATGCGTACGAAGCAAGGGCGCAACATCTCAAACATTCTCTGACATATTTTCACATCTAAAAATTCATGTTTGAATGCTTCAAACAATTCACTTTGTGTAGTATCGACAAAATGTTTTGGATGTGAAATCTTCATACCGGTCTCTTCATCATCCATTTGTATAGTGTCCCTTCTATTGGAAGAAACACGAGAGTGGTTGGTCCAAAAATCAATGACTCGTCTTCTTACATCTTCAGAAATTCTGTCTTTACAGGGAAGTCTACAAATTTGTACCCAATTCTTTTCAATATTCATATCCAACATATTTCTCTTCCTAATATATCTCTGTATAGTTCTTCAAGATACGTTGAGTAAATCAGAAATTGCTCGAACTTGATTTCTATGTGTCAATTTCTTACTAGTTATCATAGTCATCAAGGCTCTTCTAGCTGCATTTGAATCTGGTCCTTTATGATCTGCCTTGTTAACAACATTCAGTGCATCTTGTAAATTTTGAATTATTGTCTCTTTTACTTTACCTCCTCCAACTTTCCTATTATCAATACCCAACAATTCCAAAATCGGAGTCATTTCTTTTTTCTTGAATAACTTTGCAAACAATTGTGCTTTTCCCACCAAAGATTTACTCTCAAAATATTCCATCCACATATTTTTTAGATGCAATTTAATAGTGCTTTGAGGTACCAAGTGTTCCGGTTCAATTTGACTAATAAGTGATTCCTCATTCATGTCCATCAAATTCTGCATTGTAGGAAAAAAATGTATACTTCGACTACTACCAATATCCTCCCCTAGTTGAGTTGCACCTTCTACAGCGATAGGTTCTTCTTCAACATCCATTGGTTTCTCTTGGACACGTTTCGTATGACCTTTCATTTGGTCATCCCTTTTACGATCATACTTCCTTGTTCTAGTCCTTTTATTTCCCATTGCTCAAATATTTAAGCAAGATTTTTTTTATTGTTTTACTACTTCATCACTGAAAAACTTGTTTTCAAACTCTTTCGAAATCAAAATTTCTTTGAAACTTCTCCAAAAGAATGACTCCTTGCTTCAAAATATCCTTATATCCTAAAATAAGAATGTAAATTCGCAATTGATATATATATTTTTAAAAATATTATGCACATATATACCCTTCGGTTTGAAAGGACCGGTCGCTCACGCGACCGGTCGCGAGGGGCCAACGACTTGAGGGGACTTGGCCGAGTCCCACTCGGCCGAGTACCACTCGGTCGAGTCCCACTCGGCCGAGTCATCCTAAGTGGCATGCCAACTTGGCAGCCAAAACTTAAAAAACATAAATAATACACAATTTGCACTTGTGGTGTTTTTTTCTCTTCTGCAAATTAAAAATTTGAAAAAACTAAAACTACCCTTTTGTAGATCTCGGAATTACAATTCTAAAAATATAAATTTTATATAATTTCAATTGGAAAATGTTAAACAAATTTGTAAAAAACCACATGTAGGTATATAAAGCTTTGAGAAGTTGCCGATTCGATAAATTAAAAAAAATAGTAAATCAATTAAAAAAAAATTAAAATTATGTGAGGCACTAGAGAAGAGAATCTTCTTCAAGAATATATAATTTATTTGAATTTTAGAAAAATTTTGATAGCTGAAAAGTGGCGGGAGATAAAAACTACTGATTTCGTGTAAGTTGTACTTTGAATACTTATAACGAGCAAATTATAGATTGAAAACACTTCTTTCTTTTTTGTTGCACTAGGTATACATGTCATCTAAAACATATTTTGAAATTGGAAGAAAAAACAATGTCTTACTTATAATTATTTGACGGGAGGTAAACCCCCTGATTTGCTGTATTTTTAGGACATGAAAAATAAACTTTAAAAATTAAAAAAATATATTAATTTATGTCCAAAATAATTTTAAAAAATTATAGGCATAAAATTCATCCTATTTCACACATTTCATCAGTTTACATCATCTTCAAATTCTAAATAGAAATGTGACTTTTATGCCCTTGAAGTTTTTTCATTTTGGTGTTGTTAGCCTCTTCCTTTGTAAAAGGGTGACAGCTTATTGTGCTTTTACCCCCCAGTCCTACAACCCAGTCTAGACTTTCAAGATACTCAAGAGGATATTATTTCAGATCTATATAGCCTAGCCTGGAAGCTAAAAATGAGAAATTAACAGTATCAACAAGTTCAATTAGTGTTAGAAGAGGAAGAAGAAATTGTCGAGTGGTTGAGATGTCTCCCTATTGTCTAAGAAGTTGCAGTAGTTGATAGAGCAGTACAAAGACCGTAAAACTGCCAAACTAGAGTCCAGACCTTACACTAGATCTCAACAAGATGTGGGTATCTTTGATATTATCTTCAAAGAATTATGAAATCTTGAAACCTCAAAAGTTCATCCCTCTAAGAAAAAGGCTCTAAGATGACCCCCTTCTCCTAAAGAATCTTTCAACTCATCCACCAAGACCTATGATTGGCAAACATTAACTTTATCAGGAATCCAAGCTCCACCTCTCCTAACTATCTTTCCCATAGTTAGCATGGCTCAACCCTGGGGTAATGCAGTTGGCCCTTTAGCTTTAGCTAGTCATCATGCTCTTTCTAAAGGAGCCAAAGATGTTCTTCCAAAATTCTCTGGAGATGGTAAAGTATCTATTGAGGAATATTTTTATTCTTTCAACGTCGCTACTGGCATTTTAGCAGTACAAACCAAAGATGTTACGGTTAGACTCTTCGTTAAAACTCTCACAGAAGGAGAAATGGAGTGGTTTGGTCATCTACTTGCAGGATCCATAACTGATTGGAATGCCATGAAAACTGCTTTTGAAAACTGTTTCAAAAGTGTTGATGATGAGCATTCTTTATTGGCTCAACTTACACAGATGAAAAAAGAGATTCATGAGCCGATGAGGGATTATGTGGCTTGGTATAATAAAGTAATCCATTAGATTCCTAGTAAAAAAAGACCAACCCCAAAAAATCAATAGTGTTTTTTTGTGTACTCCATGCCCTTTGACATTGGTTTTCACCTTAGGAGGAATAGGCCCATAGACTTAGCAACTGCTCAAAGTCAGGCCATCGAGTTAGAAGATGATTTGATTACAACAAGGAAATGGAAGAGAGATCTTCAGAGCCCCCATTCTCAAGCATCTACCTCTTCTTCAGATCCAGTAGTCCAAAGAATAATGAATGATGTGATTGCACTAAAAAGACAATTGCCTAAACAATGATCTTCTTTTCCCCCTACTCATTAAGATGCTACCAGAAAATAGCCTGGTCAATGGAAAGGTAAAACTCCCCTTTTACCCTCAACTCAACCCAGACTGGCTCTTGAAGCTCCATCTAGGGGAGGGGTTATGTGTTCTTTTCATTTGACTACAGATCATGATGGTGATACATGCCTAGATATGATGAGACATGTGCAAATGGGATCAACTCTAGATGTATTAGGAGAAGTGAAAGTCGAAGAAATGACTCAAGAGGGACTTGGTGACTCTGGTTCATTTTACCTAGAATATCAATCAGACTCTGAAAGAGGAGATATTTTAGTCACTCTTGAAGATTCAACATGTGTGATGCTCATATGAAATCAAAAGTCTCCTAAGCACAAACCACCTACATCAAACACTCCCACCAAGAATAAGAAATCTGTAAGTAATACACCTGTTCCAAATGTAAAGTCCCTTGAAATTAAAATATTGCAAAAGAATGCTTGAGTCCCCTCATTTGACATTGTCGAGTTTTGAGAATCTTTTGCTATTCAAATCTCACCTACTGAGTATTTAAGATTGAATGCAAAGGAACTTGACAAGTTAATTAAATATGTCAAGGGTGAGTCTTCTGATTCATCCTCTTCTGACCAATGTACAACCAATCAATCTGATTCTTTTGTTCAACCCCCATTGGTGGTTCCTCCTGCAAATGTCAACCAAAATAATTCATCCAATACCTCCACTCCAAAAAATAACTGTGATATCCATGAAACCCAAAAACCTAAACCTTTCTATATTTCCTTACTCCTTAATGGCCTTAAGTTAAACAATTGTATCATAGACTCAGGGGCATCTGATAACATTATGCCATCTTCACTTGCTAAAGCCCTTAGCCTAACTCTAACAAATTTTTTTGGGAGATGCTATTCAATGGATGGCAAGCAAGTACCCCTAATAGGCCAAGTGAAAGATGCACAAGTTGTTCTAGCTGCCCATCTAGATAAAAGGTTGAAATTAACAATCCTTGTGGCCAATATCCCAGCAAGCTATGAAATGTTTTTTACCAGGAACTTTTGTAGAGACATGGGTGAAGAAATTAAGATGGAATAGTCTGAGGCAGTGATTCCTGTAGGAAAGAAAAAGGTTAAATTAGAACCCGAGGCGAAGAATAAGTACATAGTTTTTCCTTCTAATAACCCGAAAGCTCAGATTTTATATCAAGAATGTGAATTTGGGAATTATCTCATCATGGCTGATGAGGTTTTCACTAGTTCAATAGACCAAGATGAAGTTGCTCAAATTTGGTCAATGGAATTTGATGGTAGTTGCGCTAATGCCGGATCTGGAGTTGGAGTAGTTCTTAAAGGTCCTAGTGGAGAATGCTTACCTTTTTCTTTTAAGTTGGATTTTAAGAACATAAATAACACTGCTGAATATGAAGCTTTGCTATTAGGCTTACATGAAGCTAAAGCCCATGGAATTAAAATTCTTATTGCCAGAGGAGATGCTAAACTAATAGTTAAACAAGTCAAAAGTCAATTCACTATGAAGAATGAACAACTAAAACACTATAGAGATTTGGTTTGGAAGGAGATTGAGGCCTTTTCTATAGAACCTATTCTACAAAGTTTAAAGTCAAGGGTGGATTATCTAGCGGTTTCGGCTTCCCTTTTGCTTCCTCATCCTAATTTCAAGATGAACACCTATAAGATAGAGATGATTTACAGACCTATTGTTCCTGACAACATTGATCATTTACAGGTGTTTGAAGATGATGCTAGCATAAAGGACCTCATGGCATGTGTAGACATTTTTGCCTCTACTTATTTTGAAGGGTCCAATGTAACATGTGAGGAACCTGATCCTGAGAGTCAATTGTTAGAAGAAATAGTTCAACTAAAAAGTAACAAGATTCCTAAAGGCTTGATTGCACTTGAACATTTATTCTCTAGGAGAGATGATAGCTCTATCCTAGGAAAAGGAATCCCTTGCCTTGAAATGCTAAAAGAATATGATAAGATCAACATTGGAGATGAATCACAACCTAAATGGATATCTGTGGGAAAGACTCTCTCCCTACAAGAAAAAGAAAGGCTTCAATTGTTACTGACTACCTATACATATGTTTTTTCTTGGAATTATGATGATCTAAAAGATTTTAGAGGCAGAAATTTTAGTCACAACATACCCCTAAAGCCAGAGTGTAAGCCTTTTAGGAAAAATTTATGAAGTTATAATCCCAAAGTGTCGGAAGCCATTCTACGTGAAGTAGACAAAATGTTGAAAGCAAGGATCATATATCCAATTCATCACTCTACATGGATTGTGAATATTGTTTTGGTGAGAAAGAAGAATGGTGAAATAGGGATCTGCGTGGACTTCCGCAACCTCAACCAAGAAAGTTTGAAAGACAATTACACCCTACCTAAGATGGAGCACATTTTACAAATGGTTGCTGGATCTGAGATCATGTCAATGCTTGACAGATTCTCAGGATACAATCAAGTTAGTGTGGTAGAAAAGGATAAACATAAAATTGCTTTTACTACACCTTGGGGGACATTCACATACAATAGAATGCCTTTTGGTTTGATAAATGCTGGAGCAAATTTCCAGAGGGCTATGGATTCTTCCTTTGCTGATATGAAGAATAGAATTATTATTATATATCTTGATGATTTGACAGTATATTCCCGGAGATGAAAACATCATCTTAGAGATCTTCAGTCTATCCTGCAAAGATGCCGAGACCATGAAATTTCTCTCAATCCCAAAAAATCTATCTTTTGTGTAACAAAGGGTAAATTATTGGGTCATATAGTTTCTAAGGATGGGATAAGTATTGATCCTGAAAGAGTAAAATCCATTCAACAACTGATTCTTCCATCAACTAGAACTGGGGTAAAATCTTTCTTTGGTCAGACTAATTTTTTGCGAGCATTTGTGCCAGATTTTTTTGAATTGACAAGGCATATTGTGAGGTTGATGAGTGAAAAACAACCATTTAAATGGACTGAAGCTAGTAAATGCTTACTCAAAAGACTAATATAGGAAAAGAAGCACTAATCGCTTTCATGAGCACTCCCCTTAAAAAGCATGAACTTAAATATTCAATCAGTGAAAAGAAATCTTTTGCAGTTGTCAAAGCTATCAAATAGTTTAGGTTCTACATCCTACATTCACATTCTATGGTATTTGTTCCTAATTTTGTTGTCAAGAGTCTGCTGACACAACAAGAAATAGCTATGAGTAAAAGCACAACATGGGTGACAAAGATACAGGAGTATGACCTGACAATAAAGCCAACTAAATTGGTTAGGGGAAGAGGATTGTGTAAATTCATAGCTGAGAATCCAAAACAAGAAGAGGTGTTTGGAAATGTAGCATCACATGCATTATTGGTAAGCTTGACTGATGATTGGTTCTGCGATATTGCATATTATTTGACTTATGTTAGGAATAAGGTGTCTCAACCTTGGATAATTCCTATTCTTATTATTTGTTTTGTAAAATGTATTTCTTGCAAATAATGTAATTAAGTGTGAGTGTACATGTCTAGTTGGCATGTTGATGTGTCACTCCACTTGATGTGTCGGCATCTTGAATTTTGTGTAAGGAGATCATGGCTAAAATAGTTATGACAAATTCCTATGACATGTAAGAGCTATGTCTAGAAGATTCAATGACGGGTGAAGACATGTGGCAACTGATAAAATTGAGTACTGTACACTCTTTGGAAGTTGCTATCTTTGGAAGTTGCCCTAAAAAAAGGAAGCGCATGATATAAGCATTTTTTAGGGTTGCGAAGATAGGAGAAGTTTGTGTATTGTTGGAATGTTATTATGCTGCCGTGATTTATCTTCAAGAGTTGGAAAATCTTCTGAAAGAACTTGTATTGCAAGTGTATTGTAAACTATAATAGTTTTGATTAATACACTGTGCAGGTTTTGGAGTGCTGGGGTTTTTACCAAAAGGTTTCCCCAAGGTAAATCATGGTGTTATTCTCTATTTTCTGTATGCATGGTATATGGCTGCAATATCATTGTTAAAGTAGTTAATGAATTTGAAATTGTAAGGATTTAAAAGAATTTGCACAATACTTTTCTTTAGAGATTAGTATAGCAAGTTGTTTACACACCTGAGTTTCCTTACAACTTATGGGTAATGTCATTCTCGGTTAACCCCAAAAGAAAGGTGAAATATGAGGCTACAATCAAAAAAGTATGTGATTTGGTAGGGTGCATTGTTTAAAAGAGGTATTGATGGAACCTTCCTTAGATGTGTTGATAGGGAGCAGCAGGCGTAACTATTAAAAGCTTTTCATGAAGAAGCTTGTGGCGGTCATTTTTCATCCTCAGTCATTGCTTTCAAAATTCTCCGTAATTGTTTCTACTGGCCAGGCATGTTCAAGGATGCTTATGTGTTTGTCAGGAAGTGTGAGAAGTGCCATTTATTTGCTGGGAAACCCCAATTGGTAGCATTACCTTTAAAGCCTGTTGTTATAGATGAGCCTTTCAAGCAATGGGGACTAGATTTTGTAGGTCCTATTAATTCCTCATCTAGTGTAGGAGAGGTCTATATCTTGATGGCAACAGATTATTTTACCAAATGGGTCGAGGCCATTCCGACTAAAAAAGAAAATTCACAAGTGGTATGTGATTTCTTGAAAAATAACATCTTGGTGTGTTTTGGACTCCCTCAGAAGATTGTAACAGATAATGCTACCTATTTTTCATCTCAAGAATTAATTCTCTTCTATTATGACCATAGCATTTCCTTGTCTCATTCATCTGATTATTTCCCTCAAGGGAATGAGCAAGCTGAATCGAGCAATAAGAACCTGGTAGCCATCATGAAGAAAATGGTGGATGATAATAGTAAACATTGGCACAAGAAACTCTTTGAGGCTCTATGGGCAGACATGATAACACCAAAAAGGGCTATCAGAATGGTGCCATTTGAGTTAGTTTATGGTGTAGGGGTGCAAGTATCTCTTCCCTTAGAACTATCAACCATAAAGATACACACTGCTATTGAGGATGAAGCCTTCAAAGATTCCCTCAAAAAAAGAATAATGTATTTACAAAACTAGAAGCTGAGAGGGAGGCACTAGTGGAAAGAATCATCGAACATCAACATAAGGTCAAAAATATCTTTGACAGGAAAGCCCGACCTTAGAAGTTTATGAAACGTGATGAAGTACTACTCTGGGACAAAAGGAAGGAACCAAAGGGAGCCCACAGTAAGTTTGAATCCTTGTGGAAAGGACCTTTTGTCATTGAAGAAGAACTGGGATCGAATGCTTTCAAATTGGCCTATCTAGATGGATCAATCTTGTTGTATTTTTACAATGGACAAGATTTGAAGTTGGTAAAATTGTAAGTTTCTCCTTTTGAGTTTTTGTCTTGTACATATTAGGTTAGTTTCCCTTTCAAGTTTTTGTTCGCTAGGTTGTCTTTCCCTTTCAATTTTGTGTAACCAGAGTTCTGAGTTCTCTACCTTTTTGGAGAAAAAAGTAGTCCCCAATCAAAGCCGATGTTAGTCCCAGTTTTACTCTGGTCCTTCTTTTCTTTTTGCTATGGCTTCGCATTGGATTAACCTTGTATTTTGATCAACATTTCCCTCAGTCCATATGCATTAAGTACACTCGGCAATTTGGGGTCATGTTTTTTCTTTTGAGTTGTGTGGATTTCTGCAAGTTTTGTTTTTCTTGAACACGCTCGAACACCTTTTAACAACCTTGAATGGTGTTCACACCTGTTCAAGGATTTTCATATTATTTTCATCATTTGTGAAGACATGGCATGATGACAAGCAAGTAAGGAAATCTGCCTGCTACTGAGACTTAAAGAGAATTGTAGCACACCAGTCATTGATTTTTGAGGTACCTGGACATTCAAATCATCACTTGGGCAAACACAGAAGTTCACAAACCTTGAACAAGCTTGAACACACTTGAACACTGTTGAATGACTATGAACTTTGTTCTTTCTTGTTCAGAAGTATCATGGAGGATGGTGACAGTTAAGCTGTGGGGCCCACTGAAGAAAAGGCATTTAATGCTATTTATGGTGAGAAGTCATTAAGTACACCCCAATGATACGAAGTAATTATTACTTTTATTGGCCTTGGGATTTGTTTTATTGGTAATTATGGATTACATGGGCTGGGTGTCAAATCAAATCTTTTCTGCTCTTTCCGTGAAAGATATGCATTAAATTCTCACGCACTCAAGGTTTTATTTAAGTTAAGTCTTTTTATTCGAATGCCTAAGTATTCAATTATTAACAAAGCTGATGTATGGAGGTAAGATCTTGGGAGCTTCTATAATCAAAATCTTTTGTAGAAACAAGGTGAGTTCGGCCATTACCCTTGTGATATTTTCAAATTCAGTAGTTTGCAAGGTGAATAGAAGGTTAAATTTACTGTAGCCATGAAGTCATTTTTTCATATGTTTGGAAACACTTCCAGTTTAGTATGTTATGGCCCTATAGTATCTGATACTGATTTATAAGATTATAATGTGGAATATTTTCCTTTTCATCTTTTAAATTCTTTAGAGGGTACCCCAACTTTGGAAATTCTACATAGTAATTTGTGCTTGGCAGCGACATTTCCTCCTGCTGTTGTTTGTCCAGAATTAAATCTTGAATGCATACAAAATTATGATGCACGGATTGAGTCAATAAAAAAGAAATATGGTAGTGTTCTAATTCCTGTTAATAGGGAAATGGTAACTCAAGAGCTACAGCTCCCATAAAAGACCTTCTCTACTTTCTCCCCTGCCCAGTCCATTGTCAAATTCAATGAAAATAGGGATGCAAATCTCACTTCCATAGAAAAGAGCTGGTTATTGAACCCACAAAGAGGTGGTTTGCATTTTCCCAAGAAATTTAATAGAATCCATGTCCGCCTCTATATCAGTGATTTAATGGTGATGGTGCATAGAGTAAGGGGTTCCCAAGTAGCCTATCTTTTCTCTAATTGGATGTATTTCTATGTTCAAATCATCCTAGAAGGAACCCAACTACTAGATTGGGCTGAACTAATTGCCAGTTCCCTTCGAGAACAACTCAACACATCCAAATTGACTAGTAGCGGCTTTTTAATGTCCTCCTACCACATATATTATTTGGCTTGCAGTAGACAATGGAATGAAATGCCACATGAACCCTAGGTTGCAGATATGTGTGTCTACAAATATTACCCAATTCTACAGGAAGATAGAGTTATTAAAAATTACAGGAGGGTACATGACACATTTTTGGGTAAATTATGTTTTGAACTAGCAGGCATCTCTGACAAGAGAATTAGTTTAGAAGCCCAGGAGTTGATAACTAAGTATGGAAGATTTTACATTCAGTTTCCTAGATTTACTTACATTAGGATTGGGGGTTTTGAGGATTCACCCATGAGGTTACCTAGGTATGCATTTGACTATTTCATCATAGTTGAGCTTTGTAGACAACTCACTACAGTTTTGAAAAGATTCCTTCCTGAGGAAGAATGGGAGAAAGCTTTCCCCATATCATTAGGCAAACTATCATGTAAAACTATGGCTGATGCTATTAGTATTGGAAGTGACATTCATCATTTTGATTTGAAATACTATACTGAAAGAGTGGATTTTTATAATAAAAACTATGCTAGTGGTAGTTTGGGACTTAGGTCTCACATGTTTCATGTCCCTCATCTGGAAGATTTCTGGGAGGATTGTTGTGATGAATCACAGGTAGAAGAAAGGGCATACAACAGGTTGTGCATATCTCAGATCCAATCAATGAGACTTCAAATTAATGTAGAAGGAATAACTGATGATGGGACTGAACTAATTGAACCTAGTTTCAAGAAATCAACTGAAAAAAGTGATCCTGTTATTGATTGGTCCAAAGAGGAAGAGGATAACATCGAAAAGAGGAATTTGTGTGTGATTCAATTGACTAATGAATGGTTGCAGTCAAGGAGAAAGTAGAAAGAACCTAGAGTAGAAAATAAAGATGTTAGTTGTACTTCTTTCCATTCTCCAATTTTTCTTTCTAATCCATCTATACAAACTAAAAATGTAGGGTCCACTGAGAAATCACAAACTAAAAACCCCAGAAAGAAAGTTGTAGTCGATCCGCTGCTAGTTACTTCTCCACAGATGATTACATGGTCCAAGACCAGATTAAAAACTAAGAAAGTCATAGCTTAGGAGGATATTCAAA
This sequence comes from Chamaecyparis obtusa, assembly GCA_027943335.1. NCBI lineage: Eukaryota > Viridiplantae > Streptophyta > Pinopsida > Cupressales > Cupressaceae > Chamaecyparis > Chamaecyparis obtusa. The sequence goes on along the minus strand of BSBK01010971.1, from coordinate 84,587 downwards.
CAATTAACCTAGATGAAGACAAGATGGGAGATTTAAGTTTCCACGTATTTGAAAATGAACAAGTAGATAAAGATATTTTTGATTTAGATGATGCAATGCTAGAGGTGATTGGCACACTGATAAAGACTTGTGAGCAACCCACACACTCTGAGGTCACACCTAAATGGTTAGTTTCTTTTGTGAGTAAAAAGCAAAGCTTGGATCCTGTTTATGTCCCGGTTAAAGATATAGTCAGCAAGTATGTGCAGAAAACTCCTAAAGTCAAGAAAGTAAAAAGCACAGCCCAGATGTTGACAGATCTGAAGGCTAGAAAATGGACTGTAGAAGTGGTAACTTGCAAGCCAAAGGAAGGTGAAGAAGAAATCAAGGCAAAAGATTTTGAGGTAACCAAATTTGAATTAGGAACCATGGATCGAGAAGGTAAAAACCACTTGTTCAAAGAAACTGCTTAGTAGATGCTAAATTGCTCATGGCAAGATGGAAAGGAGAAGAAGGAATTAAAGTAGACAATAATGACATTGTCACAGTTCATTAACACTTTCTATAGTTTTGATGCTACCCCTTTGGTTCAATCCCCCCAAATCTTTGACCCAGATTCTATCAAGAGTAAAAATTTCTTGAACCAAGTTCAAAGAGGCCGAGCTCTAGTAGCTTCAGTAGATGAGTGGATTGATGAAATTATTAAAAATGGCCTTGGGTACCTCAAAGATGCTCAAGAAGTCCTACATGATACATAAGATTTGATAGGAGAATTGCAAACACAGAGGCAAGTGTGGGAAAGAGAGGAGGAAAATGATTCATAGCCATATCCAAGTTTCTGGAAATTGAAAAGTATGGGTTTATGAAATTTTGTACAGAGAAATCAGTGAAATCAATTGATGAAGCCAGCTTTTTCATTCTCAGAAAGAATGTCGACTGGCACCTGAACACCATCAGGAGCACTATTGCAGAGAACAAAGATAGTGAGAATGAGATTAAATAGCTACAAAAAAAAATGATGACTGAATTCAAAGTGATCAACTTCGCCCATACATACTGAGTTAATCATGGAGAGCAAGACCTGAAAATAGCCCTCATAGTGTTTGAGAGCACCATGAAGAAACTTAAAGAAAAGGCCAACCCTAAGCCCTCAGATTTTGCACAGGTGTCCAAGATTGAATCTATGTTGTACCTTTGCGTAGATCAACTCCCCACAATAATCAAGAAGATCAAGAAGTCTAAGTGGACAAAGGACGCAGCTATGACTAGGATCGTGAACATGAAAGTTCCTCATCTGCAGCTTGCGAAGGAGCTTATTCAGGCACACAAGCAATAGGAGGTGACACAATCTACCGTAGCTGAAGGAGAGAATCTCATAGGAGATGAGGAGCGTGTTGCTGACAAGGAGGCTGATCTCAAAATTTAGTTATTTTCAACTGTTTATGAACTCATTGGGACATGTGTCTCTTTTACTTTGGTTACTCTTTAAATTGTTTTAAATCGAGAGGTCAGGTTTTTCGGGAGACCTCTTGGCTTTGCAAAAACTATAAGTAGTTTAGTTGTGTTGGAGAAATGGTTAGAAATTTTGGAAGAAAAAGACTATTATTCTACTTTTAAAGTTTCTTTCAGTAAAAACAATCTGATATATCATGTTCACTGTTGAAGGACTCTTATATATACTTTGCGTGCTTTTGTCTGTGCTACAAAGACAGTTAATATATCAATCGTACTGTGTTTCAATTCTGTGTAATTTGAAGTGAGTGGATGCGTGTTCTATGGTGACATTTTAGTCCATTCATTTGTTCCTTTAAAAAGATCTTTACCAGTATCTTGATGATATCTATGACCATAATATGATTTTCATTCTTTTAGTTTGTCCTATATTCTATTTTATCTCAGAAAAGTATGGAAGGTAGAAAACTATGATTTTTCTGCTTATGTATATCTTCTTTTACTTTTGGTAAAGTTGTAAACAGTGCTAATCATCTAAAGAATGATATAGCAGCCTTTCAAAGCTTTTAGGTCAAAAGATAAATTGAGGAATCTGATAAAGAAATTCATTGAAAATCTATTTTAGGGAGTTGTACCTAGATTAAAATTCAGAGGGAAGTGATCTATAATAAACACTTACCCAACTGTTAGTGAATATTTGTCTTTGAGAGGGTGATATAGTAACTGTGTTGAGAAAGGTTGAATCAAGGAAAAAATCTATTTACTAACATTTTATTGATTGTCTTCTTGCTGGATTAACATGTAGGACTGCAATTTAGATTGGGATTATGCTACTGTATCGTGTCTACTTTGTGAAATAAGATAGTTTAGGAAATGGATGCTTTTAGATGCAAAGTTGCTCAAATGATTAATGTATGGTCTGTTAAGAGTCTAATTGTCTTCATTTTGGCATTGGATGGATTCTAGAGACTTCCTAATATCCTTGTTACATCTTCTTATATGTCTTAGGAGTCTGTAGGAACTCCCAGACCATAGGAATTTCTAGTTTCCTTCGTTGGTTGCATTATGTCTTAGGAGCCTATTTTCTATTCCTAGATCTAGAGTATGTTTATGATGTAGATGGAATGGGTTTGAGGGCCAATTTTGTAGGGAAACTGGGAGAGCTCAAATGGGTCTTGCCCAAAATATGCATCCATTGCCCCCATTTTCCCTAGTTTTAATCGAAAATCAAGTCTACAAGTTTTGGGAACCAACTACGCGGTTCCCATGACCAACTGTGCAGTTTGAGCAACCAACTGCGTGGTTCTATGGCCCATCTACATAGTTCCCATGACCAACTATGTAGTTTGAGCAACCAACTACGCAGTTCTATGCCCAACTGCGCAGCTTTAGCAACTAATTGTGCAACTTCTCCTACCAACTATGCAGCTCTTCCAAAAACCCTAGTTTTGGACCTAGTTTGTGTTTTAGGGTTCCTTGGTGACTTGGGGCTGATCCTAAGAATTTTTTTTCCACTTCGATCACCAATTCATTTCAGGTGTATGTTGTATTCTATATTTAGTGCCTAGTTAAGTTCCATGATGTGTTTAGGAATCAAGACTAGGGTTGTCCTATCACTTCCTAATCATTCCTAGTCATTCCTAAACGTTCCTAATCTTTGCTATTCTTGAATATAAGTTCTTAAATATTGATATGACTTATTTTACTTCATTTATTGTGTGTTTGTGATGTTTTACTTCACATATTAATAAGTACCTCTCCCATGCTATTAGTGCTAGTAAAGGCTATGGATGGGACTGGGAGAAGGTACCTATGTGTAGGTATGACTGAATGGCACTTGTCTATATGAAAGGCATTCAATTTTGCATGTGCCTACTTGGGACCCTAGGCCAGGAGTGGCTAGTACTAGGACAACCCAAGGGGTCAGGGCTATCTGATAACACTCACCTAGCTTGTCTCTTAGAGTTTCTACCTAGTCTTGGAACCTTTTGGGAAAGGATTTGTACTTTGATCTTCTTTTCAGTTGTTATTTGGGAAATATTACCCCAACCCTAGGTATGGCCTAGTTATCACTTCTTTTGTGGACCTTGGTTTTTAACTCCTAGCATGAGGGAGTGGACCTTTTGGTATCCATGTGGCTGGGTGTTAAATCTTTTTATTGAGGTATGTTTTGCAGTTGCAGTATGGAAAGGATTCTTGCTTATTCAGTGTTCCAGTTTTGAAGAAAGAAGACTTTTGTTTAGCTTTCTCTACTTTCAATCAATTGTAAAGTTATGTCATTATTGTAACCTCCTAAGAGGAGATGAATGTAATGTAATCTTGATGTAATTTCAAAAGTGATGTAATTTGGGATGGGTAGATTTTGGGAAATGAAAAGGAAAATGTATTCTTTATGTAAAGCATGTTGAAAAGAAAAGGACTTTAGCAAGGTTCAAGTAAAGTTGAATGTTGTACTTTATTAGTAGTTAAGATAGATTAATAATTCAAATGGAATGGTTTTATACATGTATTTACTCTAATCCTGAAATCAATCATGTATAAGGGGTTAATGCTTCCAATGCTATGTTGCGTTTAAAGAAATACTTTGGAATATAGATGGATCTAAATGCTAAGTTCATTATCAAATAAAGACATTTATGTTTCTTTCTAAAGAACTACGAATGTTATGTTGGTTTAAAGTAGTTCAAAGTTATTAGTACACTTAATGAAACTAAACGAATTATTAGTATCCTTATAGGGAACCATGGGAGGAATCTAGGTTAAAATTTTCTTATGTTTGTATCTTTAAAAGTTTTTTAAAAAAATCATAATTCGTTAAATATGTTTTCTTTTCTAAGAGAATCTTTGTTCTCTTCTTTGATTCCCTTGCGGGACATGACTGGAGGGCCCAAAAAGGTGTCTAAAGTGTGCTAATGTGTGCTAACATCAGCACTTCACTTGCCCAAATTTGACGGCTGTATGACCGTCACCCAAAAAAAAAGGGTTGAGGGGCAAAAAATTCTGGGCCCCTGGTCATGTGGTGACCAAGGGCTAGCGGCTTTATGGTTGGGAAAATAGCTCCTTGTCCTATGTAGCTCCATAGGACCAATGGCTAGGCGTAGAGGGGCTGGCATTTTTTGCTAGCGGTTAGCCTTAATGTTGGACTACAACTGATTTAGAATCTAATTGAAGGATCTGTGATTGCAAGATCAATGAGAAGTTGCTGATTAGATATGTAATATGATTAAATCAATATTATGTTGTCATTGATGTCAACTAGTTTGACAACACTTATCTTGTAAGTTACTATACCGAGACATCTGAAGAAAGGTGAAAGAGATGAAGAATAGAAATCTACATGAGGAAAGATGTACTTGATAGATTAAGATAAGGAACATACTGAGTAACTTATTGATGAGTCTATGACTTGATGATATTGACTTTATTATGTTGCATTCATCTATAATGAAGTATAGAGCTAAAAGACACAAAGCAATGCTGTCGGTAAATGAAGCATTTTAGTATACACCGACGGAGTGTAGTGTATACTAACCGCAGTATTAACCAAGCAATGTTCACCGACACATTCTTTGTTAACCGAGTGGAACAGAATGAATTAAATGATTAGTTTAAGCCGATAGGTATGATGAGCTGGCAAGAGTATAACATCGAGGTAATAGATAATGTTTGTTACGTAGATCAACGAATGACAAAATTCAAAGAAGATCTAACAGAGAAGATTGAAACATGTTATTGACACAAGTACCGAGAAAGTTTTAAGCGGCAAAATCTGATGGTGGAGAAGAAAATGATCTACTCGTCTATATAAGAGAACATAATCTCTTTAGTAAGATACTGAAAAAGAAGAAGCTGTAGGAATTTCGCGTGAACAAGCTTTCATGCATTCTGATCATACTGGTTAGTGAGAACCGAGCTGCAGAACAATTACCGAGCTATAAAGAGCTATTACCGACGGACAGTACGTTGATACAGTATTGAAACTGAAGTGAAATATTGATCAGAAGGATTTGTATGGACTAAATATTGATCTGTAATCTACAATTAAAGTTGTATTAAGGTAGGTCATTTTACTGTTACATATTTAACCATTGTATATAGTTCAAATCTCTTAACCGAGTGGACTCTGAAAGTCTTATGATGTATCATTCATAGAATGAACATTGTTATCTTGTCAACCCCATAGTGAATGTTGGATGATAACTTCTAGTCTAAAATCCTCTAACAAGGTCACACCTGACAGTGTGTTTGTAACCTTTAATAGGGTTGGGTCTTAACCGACCTCACTTCAGAAGAGTGAACAATTTTGGGTTGCCAGTCCTAGGTGGTTTTTCCCTTTATAGGGTTTCCATGTTAAATCTTTTGTGTTATGTGTTGATTGTGATATTTGTTTGTTATCATACTTTGCATGTTACATATTAGATTTGATCGATAAACTGTTATAAGTATTAGATTGGTAATCAGTAAAAGCATAGACAGTGAGAGTTATTATTGCTTACCGAAAAGTAGAAAGTGAAAAAATTGTTTTGAATTAAATATCTTGTTTTGGGACACTGGATAACTGATTCACCCCCCTCTCAGTTATTCTAACAATTGGTATCAGAGTGCAAGTTGCTTGGAACAAATTTTTAAAGGACTTAAGCATAAAGGTCTCAAGATGTATAAGAGGGAAGTACCAAAATTGAATAAAGAGAACTTCACAGTATGGAAAAGCAAAATGAAGCTGCACATATCTGGAATTGGGAACTCAGCACTAGAACTGATGGAGAATGGCTACATGCAACCGCCCACTAGCCCCCTAACTGTTGATCAATTGAAGGATAAGCATGAACACAATGTTACTATGATGGAACTTGTTGCTGCCTATACCGATGCTAAATTTGAAGATATCAAGACATGTAAAACTACCAAAGGAATGTGGGATAAGCTAGCACAAATCTACAGTGGAGATCTGAATGTCAAAAGAGCCCGAGCTGAAAGTCTGAGAGGTATATTTGATGATATGAGAATGAAAGAAGGTGAAAATATTGTCCAATATTCAAATAGACTCAAAGAGGTGGTACATGCTATTAGAGCATCTGATGGAGTAATTGATGATGAAACAGTGATAAGAAATATTCTCAAAACTTTGCTACCAGTTTATGCAATCAGGATTTCTGCAATTCATGAAACAAGAGCTACATCCAACCTTACTCTTGACACTTTGATTGGTGAAATTACAACCTTTGAATTAAACAACTTTGATAACAGTGTTGTTCCTTATGTTGAATCTTCTTTCATGTCTTCTTTGAAGATTGGAAAGTCTAGCAGGAATGGTAAGAATTGTGATAGTGATGACAATACCGATGATGAACTTGAAGAGCTTGAAGTACTTATGGCCAGAAGATTGCCCAAAGGAAAAGGAAGGTATAGAGGTAAGCTACCTTTAGCATGCTTTAACTATAAAGAAGTCGGTCACATTGCTACTAGATGTCCTCAGAAGAAAGATGATGATAGATCCAAAGACTGATCTGATGGAAGCTATGGAAGAAGAGTCAACAAGGGTTACCGAGACAACAATAGAGACAACCGAGACAAAAAAAGGCAAAAAGGTATGTTACATAGCTAAAGATATTGAAACTGAATTTGATTCTGATGATGATATAGAAGTTGTATTTGTTGCTATGAAAGATGACTCAGAAGAGGAAGAGAAACATGAAGAGACAGCCCTGATCTCTAAAGTAAGCAGAAATGATACATGGATCATAGACAGTGGCTGCACACATCATATGACCGGTGATGTAGAGAAGTTTGATCATCTTGTTGAATATAATGGAGGATTTGTGAGAATGGGAAATGATGCACCTTGTATGGTAAGAGGTAAAGGCTCACTGATGATCAATGACAGATTACAATGTGAAAATGCATATTGGGTAGATGGACTGAACTATAATCTGATAAGTGTGGCACAGCTGAATAATTCAGGCCACCGACTGGCTTTTGAGAGCAAAAGGGTGAAGATTTATAATGATGGAGGAAGACTTTTCAGAACTAGTACACAATCCAGAGGTAATCTATTCTATCTTGATATGGATCAGTCTTCTTGTTTGCTAATAAAGGATGAAGATGCTTGGTTGTGGCACCAAAGGTTATGCCATGTGAACTTTGACAACATGATCAAGATTAGTAGAAAGAAAAGAGTTAGAGGACTGCCTAACTTCAAAACCTGATCATGCTATGTGCCATGAATGTCAAAGAGGTAAGATGACTAAGTCTAGTTTTAAAAGAAAAGATTACTCAACAAAGAAAATACTTGAGTTGGTTCATACCGACCTATGTGGTCCTATGAGAACTCAGAGCTGTTCTGGTGATAAATATTTTATTCTTTTTGTTGATGATTATACTAGACTGATGACTCTTATGTTCTTGAAAGATAAATTTGAAGCTTTCAAAATGTTTAAATGGTATAAAGCTAAGGTAGAGAAAGAAATTAGAAAAGAAATAAAATGTTTAAGATCTGATAGAGGAGGTGAATTCATCTTTGATTAATTTACTAACTTTTGAAATGAGCATGGAATCAAGAGGTAGGTATCTGCACTGAGGACACCTCAGCAAAATGGCATTGCTGAAAGAAGGAATAGGTCTATAATTGACTGTGCTAGAACACTGATGATACAGAAGAATGTTGCTCATACATATTGGAGGGAAGCTATCAGCATAGCTGTATATGTTCTTAACCGAGTACAACTGAAGAAGGACTCCAACCGAACACCTTATGAACTATGGTTTGGACACAAACCTACTATAAGTTATTTCAAAATTTTTGGAAGTAAATGCTTTATCTTGAAAGATGAAAGAAATGGAAAATTTGATTCTAAAGGAGATGAAGGGATATTTTTGGGATATTCCACTACAAGTAAAGCATACAAATGTTTGAATAAGGCTACAAATAAGATTGTTGAAAGTACTAATGTTCGTGTTGATGAATTTGATGATAAGTACACTGAGGAAAGTACAAAGGAACCAGAAGACTATGGTAGATTCACTTACATTGAATATCCAAAGCATCTACCGACACCACAGACAGTGTCAACCGGTCAGTAGGGAATCAATGCAGTACAACAGGCACCACAAACCGGTGAACATGAAGAAGCTGCCAAGCAAGAAAATGACCTTGAGCAGGATGAACAAGAAAGGAGAAATCAAGTCTTGGCTAGTTTTGTCAGAAGACATCATCCTGAAACATAAATCATTGGAGACAGACATGCTGGAATGCAAGAAGCAAAACAAGACAAGGTACATGTTTAATTTGTGAATTTGAACCTAAGACTGTGAAAGTTGCATTAGAGAATGAAGAATGGGTTAATGCAATGAAGGAGGAAATAGAACAAAATCAAAAAGAACAAAACCTGGTCCTTAGTACCCTGACTAAAAGATAAGAATGTTATCAGTACTAAGTGGATATACAAGAATAAATTGAATGAAAATGGCGAAGTCACAAGAAATAAAGCTAGATTAGTATGCAAGGGATATGCACAGGAGGAAGGCATTGACTATGGTGAGACATTTGCACCTGTTGCTAGATTAGAAGGAGTTAGAATGCTACTTGCATATGTTGCACATAAGAAATTCAAAGTCTATCAAATGGATGTGAAGTTAGCATTTTTAAATGGTATACTTGAAGAAGTCTACATTGAACAACCTGAAGGATTTGTTGATCCCGACAACAAAGACATGGTATTTAGATTACATAAAACTTTATATGGACTAAAGCAAGCACTGAGAGCATGGTATGAAAGACTGCATACTTACTTGTTAAGTATTGGATTTGTTAGAACAAGTGAAAACAACAATTTGCATGTGAAAGGTGATACCGATGACACCATTATCATTGCTGAAATATTTGTTGATGACATTATCTTTGGAGGCTCAGATCTTGTCTGCAAGGCATTTGATAATGAAATGCAAAAGGAATTTTAAATGTCAATGTTCAGAAAAATTAAGTTCTTTCTTGGACTACAAGTGATTCAGTAGAGTGATGGGATATTCATCACACAATCTAAATACATCAAGGAAGTACTAAAGACATTTGGCATGGAAGATGCTAAACCTGTAGGAACACTGATGGCTACTGGATGCAAATTGAAAAAGGAGGATGAAACTACCAAGGTAAACCAGACACTCTACTGATCCATGATTGGTAAGTTAATGTACATGGTTCATAGTAGGCCAGATATAGCACATCTTGTAGGAATTGTTGCAAGATTTTCTGCTAATCCTAGAGAATCACACATGATAGCTACAAAAAGGATCTTACGATACTTGAAGAAAATAAAAAATTATGGATTATGGTATTCTAAGGAAGGGAAGTTTGAACTGAAAGTTTACACTGATGCTGATTGGGCTGTAAATGTGGATGATCGAAAAAGCACCACCAGAGGAGCATTTTTCTTTGGTGAAAGACTTGTAACTTGGACAAGTAAAAAGCAGGCTTGTATTTCTTAGTCTACAGCTGAAGCAGAGTATGTTGATGCTGCTACTAACTATTCAAACATTGCATTTATCAAACAAGTGTTGGAAGGAATGAATGAGGTAATCATTGACCCGGTGATTATATATTGTGACAACACTAGTGCTATTAATATTTCAAAGAATCCTGTGATGCACTCTAAGACAAAGCATATATCTATTAAGCATCATTACTTGAGAGAACAAGTGCAAGAGAAGCAAGTTAAGTTAGAATTTGTTACATCCAAAGAACAACTTGTAGATATTTTTACAAAACCCCTACTGAAGGACACATTTGAATACTTGAGGACTAGACTTGGGGTCCATCCCCTGTCTATCGGTCACTAAGGTGATCTGGTTGTTGCATCAAACTACTTCTATCAGAAGATCATTCATGTTGATGCAGCATAGCTCACACTTTGAATCTTGTTCAATGTTGTGATTAAAGTTGAGGACTTGAACCGATGAGATATCAGTATACAAAGATAGAGAGGAAGTACTGAACACCATAAAGAGTTACTTGGCTACTACAGAGCTGATTGTTTATTTGTTTCTTTGGCATTGTTGTCAAAGGGAGAGATAAACAATATGAAATGAAAAAGGAAGGGATAAACTAAAAAGGGGAGAGATTAAAACCAAATATGAAAAGGAACAAGCACCAACGATAATTATCTAAGGGAGAGACAATCTGAATGAGATAGAGTACTGAAGATCAGTTACAGAGAACAAAAGTAGGAACAGGAGAACTGAAAAGATTACAACTATAGAAAGGTAAAGCTATATTACTTAATGTTGGTTCAGTAACATAGTTATTAAACATATTAAGTCTATTCGACTTACAGCATTTGTTCATAAAGTTGTAGAATGAATGTTTGGTATGTGTATGGTACACTTCATATTACTTGAGCTGCCATCAATGCCAAAGGGAGAGATTGTTGGACTACAACTGATTTAGAATCTGATTGAAGGATCTGTGATTGCAAGATCACTGAGAAGTTTCTAATTAGATATGTAATATGATTAAATCAGTATTATGTTGTCATTGGATGTCAACTAGTTTGACAACACTTATCTTGTAAGTTACTATACCGAGACATCTGAACAAAGGTGAAAGAGATGAAGAATAGAGAAATCTACATGAGGAAAGATGTACTTGATAGATGAGGATAAGGAACACACTGAGTAACTTATTGATGAGTCTATGACTTGATGATATTGACTTTATTATGTTGCATTCATCTATAATGAAGTATAGAGCTGAAAGACACAAAGCAGTGTTGTCGGTAAATGAAGCATTTTAGTATACACCGATGGAGTGTAGTGTATACCGACCACAGTATTAACCGAGCAGTGTTCACCGACACATTCTTTGTTAACCGAGCGGAACAGAATGAATTAAATGATTAGTTTAAGCCGATAGGAATGATGATCTGGCAAGAGTATAACATCGAGGTAACAGATAATGTTTGTTACGTAGATCAAGGGCTGACAAAATTCAAAGAAGATCTAATGGAGAAGATTGAAATGTGTTATTGACACAAGTACCGAGAAAGTTTTAAGCGGCAAAATCTATGAATGTGATTAAGAGACAAAATTTGATGGTGGAGAAGAAAATGATCTACTCGTCTATATAAGAGAATAGAATTTCTTTAGTAAGATGCTGAAAAAGAAGAAGAAGCTGCAAGAATTTTGCATGAACAAGCTTTCATGCATTTTGATCATACTGGTTAGTGAGAACCGAGCTGTAGAACAATTACCGAGCTACAGAGAGCTATTACTGACAGACAGTAAGTTGATACAGTATTGAAACTGAAGTGAAATATTGATCAGAAGGATTTGTATGGACTAAATATTGATCTGTAATCTACAATTAAAGTTGTATTAAGGCAGGTCATTTTACTGTTACATATTTAACCATTGTATACAGTTCAAATCTCTTAACCGAGTGGACTTTGAAAGTCTTATGATGTATCATTCATAGAATGAACATTGTTATCTTGTCAACCCCATAGTGAATGTTGGTTGGACGATAAATTCTTGTCTAAAATCCTCTAACAAGGTCACACCTGACAGTGTGTTTGTAACCTTTAATAGGGTTGGGTCTTAACCGACCTCACTTCAGAAGAGTGAACAATTTTGGGTTGCCGGTCCCAGGTGGTTTTTCCCTTTATAGGGTTTCCATGTTAAATCTTTCATGTTATGTGTTGATTGTGATATTTGTTTGTTATCATACTTTGCATGTTACATATTAGATTTGATCGGTAAACTATTATAAGTATTAGACTGGTAATCGGTAAAATCACAGACAGTGAGAGTTATTATTGCTTACCGATGAGTACAAAGTGAAGAAATTGTTTTGAATTATATATCTTGTTTTGGGACACTGGATAACTGATTCACCCCCCTCTTAGTTATTCTAACACTTAACACTGAGCAGTTACTGAACTGTCAGCAATAACCGCGCTGTGACTGTGGGATCACTACTGGTGACCGCGGTGTTACTGTTGGGTCACTAGCGGTGGCTGTAAGCCATTGACAATGACACCTGGGTGGCCATCAAGTGGCGCTCAGGTGGCCCTGCTAACTTTTTTTTTTTAAATCTGACTACGTCAACTACCTCAAATTGGATGCTCAGGTTGTACAATCTAGCATGCCAAAAATAATTGCCTCTCCCTACAATGTTGTCCAAATTGGACAAATTTTATATCGAAATAGGGATTCTTGGATGTTGTGAGCTCAATGGTGAGTTCAGTTTGAGCCCAAAATGATCCAAAAAATAGTGACTACCTCAAGATGCGTGTTAGGGTTGAACGACCCTGGTGCAAAATGTTTTTGCCATCGATTTCAACTTTGTCCAAATTGAACAAAATTTATATGGATTTAGGGATTCTTGGGTGCTTTAAACATAACAGAGAGATCTATTTGAGCCCAATGTGACTATAAAAATAGGTCCCCCCAAATCCAATGGAAAATTCCATGAAAACTATAGATCTAATGAACATGGCCAAATCTCTCAGGAAGAGGACATGGGAAAACAGATTTGAAACTCTAATACCATGTTGGAGTTGATGAGAAAACAACCCACAGCTCCCGAGGACACTTACATGCAAACACCTGTCATAGAGAGAGAGAAACAAAAGATATGGAGGCCTGAACGCATTGATCCATGAGAGAGGAGAAATCATTGATGTGCAAAAAAAAAAGGTTGCAATTCAATAATGAATAATCTATTATGTTTACAAGAGAGATCAATCCTTATAAAAAGAGACATGAAACACTAAAAGGGTGGAGAAACCTAGGTTGCATTATAATAATTAATAAAGTAATTAATTATTATATGTCAAAGTTTAGCTTAAGTAATAAAGAGATAATAAGTGACTTAGTAATCAAATCAACATGATTTAATTAATAAGCAAAATGACTTATTACTCTAACATTATGCTTATTGGGGACTTCAATGCTAGGATTTCCAACAATCAATCACTGCAATTATGCAATGTAGAAAAAGGAGAGACTGACCCTCTATGGCTTGAGGAAAGTAGTGATCTTTCTTGGAAAATAACCTCTTAGGATAGTAGTGGGGGCGTTTCGCATTTCAAAATAGAATTATTGGGGCTATGTAATCTCTTTGGCATGGTTGTTTGCAATGGCTTGAGTGGCTGGCCTATATCAGGGGGTATCACTTGCAAGACTTACAATGGGAAAAGTGTAGTGGATTACGTGATTTGTTCTCAAAATCTTACAGCTAGAGTGATAGAGTTTGATATTGGAGAAACTCCTATAAATATGAAGTCTGATCACATGCCTCTATATATTAGGTTAGATGTGGTTCCAAATCATCAACATAACAAACATGACCTCCACAAGGATAGGGAAGGGGTTAACAATGGGAGAATACTCTTAAATCAAGAAAATAGGGACATATTCAGGGTTTCTCTTAAACAATAATTTTTGGAGATAGACAAAAACAACAAGACTAATGATGGAGTCAACAATTATTTCAAGCATGTGCACAACAACTTGTTGATTCTTATTATTCACAAGGCATTAAAGACATGTAAATGATCTCGCATTAGAAAGAGGGTAGCTAATATAATATTTTTTTGGCTAATTTGTGGTATGATGAAGAGTGCAAGGCTTCCAATAGATCTATAAAAGGAATAGGCATGCACATAGAAGTCAACAAGAATTATGCATTAAAAATGATCCAAAATAATAAAGAGGAATATGTAAATACTAGATGGAGAGAGTTAATATCTTTGAGAAAACACAACCCAAAAGAATTCTAGAAAGAATTGCAACAGAGGAAAAAACAAGTTGAAAATAGTGTTACAGATACTCAATGGTTAGAATATGCAAAGTCACTTTATGAGCGTATCCATGAGAAGAACTCCCCTCCTATTGTAAACACTTCATTAGAGCTCTTCACGGTAGACAATATCAAACGAGGAATAAAGAAGCTAGCAAGTGGCATTAATAAGATTTTCTAGTTGGCTAGACTACTAGTGTGGTTATCCCTCTATTTAAGAGTGGGGACATTAATAATCCATCTAACTATCACACTATTATGGTCAACCCTCTTTTTGGAAAAATTTTTGGGAGCATGATAGAATTTAGAATCAGTAGTTGGGCGGAAGGGGAAGGTAAAAGGGAAAAAGGACAAGCATGTTTCAGAGCTAGGCATTCTACTATTGATCATTGTGTCACTCTTAGGCATTTGATATAGAAAATATGGGACAATTAGGGGGAAGAAGCTTATTGTTTTTTTGTGGACTTCAGAAAAGCCTTTGATACGGTACCTAGAGACAAGCTATGGAATAGATTGGAAGAATTAGGCATTATGGATGTGTATAGAGAAGCAGTACATAGACTTTATGAGAGGGTCAAAGCCAAAATCAGAACTAAATATGGTATGTTTGAGTACTTTGGTAGTGACATTGGTGTGAAGCAAGGGTGCCTGTTATCCCCCACTTTGTTTGGTTTATATATTGATAAACTTGAAGCCTGGCTAGAAAAAATTGATGGTGGGGGGGGGGTCCATTTGGTGGGGTATGTGGTGAAGCTTCTTTTATATGTCGACGATCTTATCTTAATATCAAAAATAGCCTAGGGACTAAGAGAATAATTAGCAGCTGTAGAATGCTTTTGTTAGGAAGTGGGGATGTAGGTGAACATTACCAAGACAAAAATCATAATTTTTTCTTTGAAAAGAAAAGAGAAACATACTGATTTTCTTTTCGAAGGCATCCTGTTAGAGATTGTGAAAGAATAGAAATATTTGGGATTGACTTCCATTATAGGCTTAGCTGGGAAAATTGTAGAGAAAAAAGGATATAGGGAGGTTGGAAAGCATTCTATCTGCTTTAAAATCGATGCAAAAATGCCAAGTTGTGGGACTAGAAAACTAAGAAAACTCTTTTTGGTTTGTTAGTCACACCGGTTGTTCTTTACGGTTGTGAGGTTTGGGGGGGAAACATGAAAAAGTGTAGGTAGAGACAGCTAGAGAGGATTTAGAAACACTTAATCACTGGCAGTATTAAGGTCAAATCCTCAGTGCCTTATGAAATTCTATTAGCAGAACCTGGCATTTTCCCATTGGAGGAAGCAATGATAACTTGGTTAATAAGTTATTTAAAGAAACTTGAAAACATGGACAACGAATGTGTTGGCAATTTGGCTGAGTTAGATATCTAGATGTTTTCATTATGGAAACATATGATCTACATGAAGATCGCATATGACAGAGAGCAAGTATGACAGAGCATAGAGCAAAATTGTCTAAGTATGTGTAGTATTTTCCCAGTGTAACCTGAGACAGTTTTGATTGGTGATGTCAACTGGAGTAATTTCAGTGCTTGCGCACTTGAAAATGGATACTATGATGTATATTGAAGACTCACCTAAGAGTGCAAGTCTTTACGACATGTACGGAAGAAGTTATTACAGTATTAGCAGAAACAATGTTAAAGCCGACAGGACAAAATAGAAGACATAATTGGTAAATAGTTAAGGGATTATTTTGTTTATCAAAATAATGTCTTAATCATATAAAAGGAGGACATCCTAGATGTTAACTCTTGGATAAATATGTATTTTGTGTAAAGCATTATGTATTGTAAAGCCGACTATAAAAGTTATTATTCTTAATAACTTGTATAAAGGAAAGACATATGTAATGTGAAAGAGAGCCATGTAATAGGTGTAATACGAAAGTATATATGCGAAAGCTATTGATGCAAAGTTGTATATGTGAAAGATTAGAATAGGAAAGCTATTTGGCAGTAGTAAGAGGTTATGTACCTTGCCCCATTTTGTAATCAGGAATTATTGTACATTACATGTTTGGGCAGTGGGCTCATCTTGTAATCATATCATTGTGTTCTACCAACTCTTAGTAGGGTTGCGGCTTCTAACAAGGCCTAGAGTCCCTTAATCAGGACTGAGACACTATACATATGTAACAGGGTCAACATCTTTAACATGATACTTTTGATTAGTGAATCTTTGTGGGTATCATCCCCACCGGGGTTTTCCCTTGGCCAGGGTTTCCTCAAGAATAAATAATGTGTAATGAGTTCATTTTCTTTATTGCTATGCATGTTATTTAGTTTACTTTGTTATGCAAGTATCAAGTTAATCTGTTATATCCATAATTGGGCAAAAGTAAAAGTTTGTAGAATACTGATTCACCCCCCCCCCCCCCTCAGTATTCCCTATTTCTAATAGAACAATGGCCCAAAATTGTGATGAAAGAGGGTTTGGATCGTAGGAAGAAGACTTGGATGAAACAAAACATAAAGTGGTTGAGAAAGTGGAACATCAAGCTACAAGATTGTCTGAATACCAATATGGAAATAAAGAAGTTTGTCATGGATAAATTTTAGACTACCATGTGGTCTAATGATATGGGTCAAAAAAGATGCATTATATATAAATGTTCAACACCTCTCACGAGCATGGGGATAAGGCCTATCTAAGGACAACTATTAAAGGTAAACCTAGAGTGTCGATGGCTCAGTTGAGGACGAGCTCACATCATCTAAGATGCAAGACTGATAGATGTAAAAGGCCCAAAGAGGAGTGGGAGGAGAGGATTTGCAGGTTCTATGAAAAAGGTGTGATTGAGACTGAATGGAAATTTCTCTTCGAATGCACGATATATGATGGCATTTGGGTTTAGTACAGGGACATCCTAAAAGTTGGCAGCATGTACAGTTTATTTGAGGCGGTTAAGATCAAGCAGATAGTTAGTTTGATTGTCAAGATTCACAACATGAGATCAGTTATGGAAAAGACTATGGAGTTAGTTTAGGGTTGTGATATGTGGTCCCTTAGACCGATGGCCTCGTGGATGTAATTAAAATTAATTCATTCATCATCTCTACTTTTTCCAATATTCTTCTTTTTTCCCAAGGTGGAGCATACCAATATCTTTCCATCTTAATGAAGAGTCTAAATTAGGTTTGATTTTGTACAGTTTTAGTTGTCTTCTTATGCAAGTTGACACTTAAAATTTTTTTTCTCAACTTTATGGTATTGAAAAAACTCTCTTTACAGATTGTTGAGTGTCAAAGGGTCAAAAAATGGCCTTTTCAAAGTGTCGCCTCATACATACCACCTTTTGCGTCATTAACCATTCATCGAAAAATAAATAAAAATCCCCTATTTACAACACATTAAAACATATAATTAAAATATAAAAATAATTAATTATAAAACAAATCAACTATGAGCCCACTATCATTGACCACATTAGCGTTAGGATGGGGTTTTCATAAAATCATTAAACACCTTCCATTAATCATTCAACATCATATTAAATCAATTGATGCCTTCCAAAAATTGTTCAACATCCTGTTAAAACCATTCGAGTCTCCATCCATAAACACTCCAACACTCATAATCACGTGGTGAATGATGTGTTGCCAATGTTATTGGGGTCATCTCCTACTAACCACAAAGCCCTAAAATGTTTATTTTCACGTAGTGTTTGGGACTTGTTTCTCCCACTACATCCTTTTATGCTTCCTGTGAACAGTTCTCGTAGCCATCATTGCTTAGCAACTCATCAAGGGATTTAGTTCACATTGAGGTAATGCCTCTACTCAAATTTAACTTGTGAATGTTGCTATAAACATTGCTTATACTCATTCCTAGTTATTGTTTGATGCTTTTTTTACCATTTATGTGTGTTTTCGAATGTTAGAGTTTGATGTATTTTTTCATCGTTTGTCAGTATGTCGTCAAGGATTTGATTCATTTGATTTCTTTCGCTATATAATATGAAATTTAATGTGTTTGCATTATTATTTGATGTATTTTTTCATCATTTATGTGTATGTCATCAAGGATTTAACTCAGATGTATTCTTTCATCATTTCTTTGTATGTTGTCAAGGGTTTGAGTCATTTGGTTTCTTTCACTATATAATATGAAATGTTGTATGTTTACATTATTATTTGGTGTATTCTTTCATCATTTATCTGTATGTCATCCAAGGTTTGAGTTTGATGTATTTTAATTTCTCTGTATGTCGTCAAGTGTTTGAGTGTTCAATTTCTTTTTCTACATAATATGAAATGTAATGTGTTTGCATTGTTATTTGATGTATTCTTTCATGATATATTTGTATGTTGTCAAGTGCCCTAGACAGATGTATTCTTCATCATTTCTCTATATGTCATTGAGGGTTTGAGTCATTCAATTTCTTTCACTATATAATATGAAATGTAATGTGTTTGCATTATTATTTAATGTATTTTTTCATCATTTTTCTATATGTCATTGAAGGTTTGAGTTTGATATATTTTTTCATCATTTCTTTGTATGTTATCGAGGGTTTGAGTCATTTGATTTCTTTTGCAGGAAATATAATATGAAATGTAATGGGTTTGCATTATTCTTTATCATCTATGATTTTTGGTTTTTTTTTCATGAAATGTAATGGGTACACATTATAATTGTGAATGTCTATTTTTTTTTCATAAAATGTAATTGGTCAACATTATTATTCAAAATCTCTGGTATTTTTCTCATTAATTCGCATTCAAGTTCAAATTCACATTCACCAATAATTCATAAGGCTTTGAGTACATGCAAAATGTTTCATCTCAAGATGAGGTCTACAAACACCTTTATTACAAACCTATGATATTATGAAGATTGTAAGGCAACCAAGCAATTGTTGAAAAGGAGACTAGAGAGGAATGTAAAACAAAAATAAGAAAAAGAATGAAAAATTAGTGCAAACAAAAAAAATATTTATGTAAATGAAAGAAGGAAGGAACTAATCTCTCTTAAAAAACATAATCTGAAAGTTTTTTTTGTAAGGAATTACAACAAAAGAGAAAAAAGATTGAAAGTAGTAAATTGCAGATGCCTAATTGTTATAATATGTTAGTCTCCTTTATGAGGGAGTTCATGAGAGATATTATCTACCTAAACTGTTAATACATTAATGGAACTTTTCATGATGGTTGATATTAAACAAGGGATAAAGAATTTGGCGAGTAGTAAAGCACTAGTCTACATAAATGGCTTATATGCTGAATTTTTAAAATGATAGGAAAATGTGTCTCAACCTTGCAAGTACATGGGGTTACTATTTTTAGTAAGTTTTTTATTTGAGCACAAATTTTCTCTATTCTTTCCCTGAAGGTTCAATCTGGTTAGATAAGCATGCTAATAAATTTTTTGTTGAAAGATCGTGTCCAGTTTTGAAGATATTAAAGTTTTTGTTCTTAAAAATTGTTAGAAAAATATCACAAATGCAATCTTAGAGGTGTTAGGGACATCAAAATGGGCTCAAAATGTGGCTAAATGGCTTAAATTTTTAAAAGGTGATAAAGCACATTGCAATCTTTCCAACACTTCAAATGATTCATCAATTAGACACTCGGTCCAAGAGTTATGGCCTCTAGAAGTTGGGACTTCCGAAATAATAAATGTAAAAATGTGTCGAACATCTAAATGAAGTATAAAAAGTAGTTACATATATTGGGGTGTGTATTGACACATCATTAGACATCTTTGATTAGAGATAAGATGGACACCACTTTATAAGTGGTTTTTAGACAATGGTTTTGTAATATCGTTTGATGTTTTATTGTATTGTATATCCTTTATATTAGATGCTTGAGATGGAGGGTGTGTGTAAGAGTCTTATAGTCTTTTAGTTATCTCTGGGTCTCTAGTTGGTGATACTAGTAAGAGAAGCTTACTCTACAAGTATATTGTAATATGTTATTGATTTTTGAATAATATATTAGATGACTTTTAGAATGTGGGGTTTTTCTCCCAAAAGGGTGCTCCCCATGCAAATCACTAAGTTGTGGAATGCATATTATTTTATATTATTTATGTTATGCCTATGTAACTTCTACAAAGATCTAAGGAATTTTTAACATTACCTTCTTCTCAAGGTTAGTGTAGGAAGTTATTCTACTACTTAACTTCCTTACAAGTGGTATCAGAGCCCGATCACCTTTGCTTTTAGTTGTGGGTTGTTGGTTTTTTTGAGCTAATCCAAATTTGAGTGGGAGCTTGTGTAAAAAATGCTTTGTGATCTAGTTGTAGGAATTTTCAAATGGCTAGTTCATTAGGGAGAATAGAGGTGGATAAATTTTCAAGATATAATTTTGAAATGTGAAAACTAAAGATGGAGGATCTGCTAATATATTGAGATTTGTGAGAGGTTATTTATGAGATTATCTTGAGACCCACAAATATAGATGAGCTTTCTAAATATGTTGTTATAGATTGTAAAGCCAAGAGTTTGGTCAGATTGTGTCTTGCATACTCTATTTTAATCAATGTCCATAAAGAGTCCTCTACACATAATCTATGGAAGAAGCTTGGTGAGATGTATCAAGAGAAATCTTTAGTAAATAATATTTTCTTAAGAAAGACCATATTCCTTGAGAATGGAGGAGGATGTACAAAGTGTATACCACCTAGAAGAATTCAATATGTTGGTAGCTCAATTGGCATCTATTAGTGTCAAGATGGATAAGTTGGAGAAATATTAGATCTTGCTTTGTTCTTTACTTGATTCACGAGATTCTCTTGTTATGATCATTGACAATACTTCTATTGTTTTGAGGATCAAAGATGTGGTGGGTTCTATTATTTCTAAAAAGATGAGAAGGGTATCCATGAGTGCCAAGGAAGTCCTAGTTGTTCATGGAAGACCTAAGGAAAAAGGAAAAATGACTAATAATTGTAACAAATCCAAATCTAGAGGGAGATCTAAATCTCTCGGAAAGTGCTTATGTGAAGACCAAATTTGTTAATACATCACTAGAAAAGTTGAGATTTTCACCTTCAATAGATGGTCATAGATTTTGGGCACCTAAGAGTGATTTTTATTTTGAACAAACTTGAATGAATTAGAGAAATTAGATCTTGGATGTTTTCCTTCTAATCTTGAATCCAATTGTTCAATTGCTTGATTGCTCTTTAAAACTTGATTGAAAAATTGTAGATCATGAAAGTATATCAAAATGAGGAGAGATGGGGTGTTTTTATACCTCATCCATCATTTCAGGATTCACAATTGATCCAATCTAACCACTGGATCTTTATCTCTATTAACACCCTGACACAGGGCTCTTGGCCTAAATCCAAGGGTACAAATCAGTTGAGTCAATCTATACTTGGGTATAGGTCAGCTAGGCTGATCTATACCTAGGTATAGGTTGGCTAGGCCAATCTATATCAAAGATCTTGATTCTTGATTCAAACTAGGTGCTAGGATGGTAGAGAAGAAGCAGGAAAAGAGGAATCAGGTTGCTAGGATCAAGCTTAATAAATATCTGATCTTGAAATTACTAAAATAGGGCCCAATAAATCATCAAATTATGGGTGGTAACTATTTAGGAGAGTACATTTAGCCCCCACTATAGCGAGAGTATGAGAAAAAATGATGCTCCAAATAAACTAGATCAATGCATAAGAATGATCCTATCAAGGTCAAGGAGACGAAGAAATGTCAAGATCCTAAGTGACTTAAGTCCTCATCAAACCCAAAACCAAGACAAAAGAGGCATTACTTGAAAGAGAGAAAGAAGAGAGAGAAATAGGCATAACCACTAGCCTAGTAAACTATTTCCTTACTATGGATCATGCAAAGGGAGAGTGATGGTGCAAAAGATGGTGTTGATAGTCTAGGAAGTTGTGTTATGCTAGTCAATCCATCAAAACAAAGGGATAAGTCCTTAAGGAAAGCATTGTCTCCACTAAGGGATCCTGAAAAGGTAATTAGTCCTAAGGAAATCATTGTCTCCAAAGGGATCTATGAAAGGAGGACTAGTTCTTAAGGAAAGAATTCTCTCTATTAAGGGATCCATTGAATAATGCACAAGGCATAATAATGAAAAGATGAACGCAAGGAAAGCATTGTTTCCTTAGCCATGCGTATAAGAGAGATCACATTGAATTGTTGTGTGTGTGTGCAAAATGTGAAACAAGGAGTAGAGAGTATGCCCTCGCCTTAAAGCGATTGCAAGCGCCTTAAATATGGGAGCAATAGCTTTAACAAAGAATACATGCACCCACAAGAGACGTTTCCACTATGAGATGCCCCCAAGAAATGAAAAACCAAGGGAAATAAACACATGACAAAAGAGAGCATAGAATGGATCTACTAATTCAGGGGTTAGTATGATCATATGATAACTCATGTATATCAAAATGAACTATCATCATTCCCCAAAGGTAGCAGAACTACAAACATAATGGAAGAATGTCACGTAAGAGTTACAAAGAAGAGTCTTTTTAGGTTGGTATCATGGAGACTAGAAATAATAGGTAGCTCTACCATTTTTCATCATCCACAACTATACAACATAAAGGCACATCTACGAATAGTGACACATGCACGACATAACATGTAACAACATAGAGAAGGAATGAGATAGAAATAGAGAAATGTGACAACATGTCGGTTCCTTTTATCACCTTGCACCAATGGAGCCACAAGGGTCATCTAAAGAAATCTAAACAAAACATATATCAAGTAGCACATCATGAGGGAAGCACATTACAACAAGAAAACACAAGAAATCCACCATACAAGAAGAGATAGTCAAGCATATCGCTTGTCCCCCATATTGGTCTGTAGTGTTTAAGGAAGGTGGAAAACACACAATAGGAGCAACATAAGGCATGATAGATGGACAATAGCCAGTTCCAAATAAGGACCATGCTATAAAGTTGGGTCACTTTGTTTGTGACTAGGACTAAGAGATAATTATTTTGCAAACATAGATGGTAAATCATGATTAACATCAATAAGCTCATACATATCATCATAATCACTTGCATGAATATCATTATATGTATTAGTGAGATTGAAAGCATTGTTGGCTATTTCATCCACCATTAGCCCATCACAAATATATATGATTTGAGAGACCTTTAATGGAATAAAAAATCAGTAATTCCTCTCTCTAGCTCATCATATTTGTATTTTTAGATTCAATTATCTAGACCAACCAGAACACTCAAAGGCTGAATTTCAGTGAGACATACACCATGCCTCACCAAAATACAATAAAGGAAGTTCATCCAGTGCAGGAGACTTAAGAACCAATTGTAAGTGAGTGTCTCACTAAAACCAAATGAATGAATGAACTTTAGAATCCAAGAATAGAATGTTGCAGAAACATATGATATGTCTCTCTAAATTGACAGCAGGTCGGGCTCTCTAGTGTTCACTTGTTTTCGATGAGACTTTTTTTTGTCTCATCGAAACTAAGGTCCATCAGGGAGATGACGAGGATCATGGATTGGCAGACAATTCTCCTTAATGGGTGATGTCACCCTAACAAGGTTACACGTCGGCGAGAGTCTCACTGAAATCTATTTACCAGAGGGCTCATTGGCGTGACATCGTTGGTTGCCAAGTGCTTTGTCAAAGGGCCATGTCACCACGACAGGGGCTAATTTCGGTGAGTGTCTCACCAAAATATATGGATAGTTCAACGCAGAATAGAAAAGATAATGTCAATGAGACATATGATATGTCTCACCAAAGTCCAGATGCTAGTGAACACAACATAACAGATGTCAGTGAGACTTTCTCGTTGTCTCACCGAAACCAAAGTTCATCAAGGAGACTTTGGTGGTCGCCAAATCATTTGGCAATGGGCAGGGTCACTCTAACGGAGCCATATGTCGGTGATACATATGGTGTGTCTCACTGAAATGATCATGGACACATGGTAGGAGTTCTAAGGGATCTACTTGATGATCAATTTGATTTCTTTGTAGCCAAAATGCTCAAATGGTGAGTGTTGCTATCGGGAGAATTCATCCCAATGATCAGAAAGATCACTATGGGTGCCAAATAGACATTGGATAGGGTCATCGAGGGAACTCTCAATGATGAAAGAGAGCAGCAGGTGACCGAATATTGATTATCCATTTACAAGGCTTAAAGAGAGCAGAAGATGACTGAATATTTATAATCACCATCACAATGATGAAAGAGAATAGAAGATGACCGAATATTTATAATCACCATCACATCACTTTTTTTTAGAGATTGTTAAGATGGAGTGTAGTTGGCAACTTAAACCACGTTCATAACTCGTCACGAGCTACCAAAGTAGAATGAAAATTGAAATCTATTGATGATAGAGTCAGGTACCTACAACAAATGATTGATATTTGCTAATTTGAACTCTTGTCCCATTGTCCCATTGGGTTGATTTCCCTCCTAAATTGAGTTGAAATTTGTAAATGAGATCCTTTGTCATACTTTGTAGTCCCACTGAGTGCTTGGCAACTTCTAACTGCATTCTATCAGATGTCTTTATCACATCATTCACTACCGTCTTCACTAGCTATGCTTCAAAGTTACATATGGGCGATTTAACAACAATTAAAGGAAGAACATCTTGGCACCAGAGACAAAGGTAGCAAAAAATAAAAGTATGCATACGGAAAATAAATATAGGAAAATAACAAAATACTATTGTATAAATTATAAAAGCACCTGCAAGAACTAGGAGTTTTAATAATTTCACATTTAATAATTATTCGAGTTAATAAATTTATATTAATCATAACAAATTTATTCAACTATACAAAACAAAGGTATATAATTATATTACTAAAAATATTATATCTTTTTATTTTTCAAAAGATTCTTAATTTAATAATAAGTTTCTAAATGATATATTCTAATATGAATGTGGGTTATCATATTATTATTCAGTTTTAAAGACTAATTAATTTTTAAATTATTATTTATTATTATTATAAATTATATATACAAATATTGAATTTATCCGAGTCATTTTCATATCAAGATTTGATCATTAGATTTTAAAAATTCAAAATTGAAATTTGTTTTGATGGAGGGTTTTAATAAAATCTATTGACTTGTAGCTACTTGATATAGAAGAACAAACCATAGACTAAAATCTTGCTAATCTCTTAAACACCCCTTTTACAAGCTTTTATGAGTCAACCTAATGCATGTTTGTGTTTATATGTATGTTAAATTATTATTTTTAAATAAATTTATTATTTACTTAAAATCACAAGGATGACCTATGAATTATTAGAGATAATTTATGATAATATCCTAGTTACATTATCAAAGCATCATATCAACATATACCATCATATGTTTGCATGTAAGATTGTTGTGGTCAATCATTATTGTAAAATTGTTAAATTGGTAGACAACTAGGGCTCTAACAAATGAGAACATGATATTCATTAGACTCCTGAAAAGTATTTACAACTAAGTTGATATTGAATTTAGATATTAAATTTGACTAAGATACTTCCTAGTATGACTATATTATAGAGTTCATAAATGTAACATAGTCTGTAAAATATTATAAACCTTGTAATGATCATTTTTGCATTGCACATGTATTTTTCTACTAGATGTGGATGGATTATGTATGCTTTATTGTTGATATCTTCCACTGGATACACTTTATGTTGAAATATGTTCTTGTTTTTAATTCATTAATATTTCCTTTGAAAAAAGAAGACTTCGTGACCGATTAGATAAGAATTCTACCATGAAAATATAGATAATTCAATATCATACCTTTGAAAGAACAAATCATTCACCATCATTTTAGAATTAGTCTTAATTATTTTGTAATTCAATCTCATATCTTTAAAAGGACAAATAATTGGTCAATGGTTTAGAATTAGTCTTAATTTATTGTTTTAGAATCAATCTTAATTATTGTGTAGTTCAATCTCATATCTTTAAAAGGATGTAAATCATTGTCCAGGGGTTTATAATTAGTATTAATTTATTGTTTAGTTCATGATTCAACATTCTAATAGAACAGATCACTTGTGACTCCGAGTTTAACATTTAAATCATTTGTGAATTATTTTTTTGTACCTTTATTATGCACATTTTGTAATGATGCCAATATTAGCTATATAAGAACCTATTTATGCAGTTGCTTAGCCTTTAACCTAATGACCATTCAATGGTTACAAACTCATACAACTATGAACTTCATACCTTGCACTATCTTGCAATACTTTCAATATGATTTATGATACCTCTAGGAACATACTATAAGGTTTTAGATGAATCTAAATGTAGGAAAGTTTATTCACTCTCCTTCATTTGATTGCAACACTCCATAGTCTATTGTTGAGCCTGATTTTACCTTTACGAAGGTGCTACCTTAGCCTTAAAAATAAAATTACATTTTAAGATTTCAAGACCCAACAGAATAACATTGTTGTCATTGATAGTTTTAATCAAAAAATAATAATGATCAATATCAATATTAGAACATGAGACTGAATGAATAAAAATAATTAGTATGTGCAAACAAATGAAACAATGATTTGTAGGAGACAACATGATAAATCTAGAGATGCAAACATGAGGATATATGGCATGCTAGATCAAAACATAAAGATAAATATTCTCAATCAACATCGAGGTTCACATACTAGACCACAAGGACCTCTACACGACACAAATTTCATGGTGAAAATTAGTTGATACATCCAAACAACCATGAAAGATAAATAATCCTTAATGAGGATTTAGATTTATTAGATTTATTGAAGTATAAAAGGAACAACATTTAAGTTTCAAAATAATATTATGGGACACTAAACATTCTTGTATAGTGTCCTACAATCCTTATCATGACCCTAACAATTATCTCTCCAAATAATTGACTTAGGATACTTGTCCTTAATAAGTGGGAAACCTCCTTAATACTTATATTATTTTTAAATGTTAGTAGTTCTCAATATTAAAAAATCAATCAATATATATCCCTCCAATGAATGTACCACAATTCTCATTGAAATTCATGTGCAACCACTGATTATTTCATGAATATAACCATTTGGCCCATCTTCTCCTTCAATCATGGCGTCACTCCAAAAACTTGTGTTTTCCAATAGCTTATAAACACAAAGCGATATGATATGCCCCATGTTGTGTCATAAATATGCACCATACTAACTCTCATTATTTGTGTAGAAAAAATTTTGATGAACCGTTTATGATATAGTACTATATTGATACTTTATGTGAGCTTGGCTATCAAATCCTTGAACTCTTGGCCATACTGCCTAGCTAACTCCCCTAATTGTTATTTTTCATACAGTCAAGTTTGTGTGTTTCTATTTTGAATATTCAAAAACTCCTATAAGGATTAATAATTAATCTTAACACCATCTAGATCATATTTGGTGTATTATTTTTGCACAAGGCTTCCAAAAGTGTCTAAAAATAAGCTAATCTTTCATACATCATCAGTGGCATTCTTAGCATGCCAAGATGTTTCATATTTTTTGGTGACAATAGACATCTTCTTCATATTTGTAATCCAAATTATATCTTTTATTAATCTAAACCTATCGTTTATGGAAAAACATTAGTTTAGAAATATGTGGTGCAACTCATGATCAAACTATCAATAATATTAGCCAATTAATGTGATCAACTATTTTATACTTTTGGCTCTATCCGACAAGGAAAGGGGCTCCTATAGATTTTTACAAGATAACTAAAAAGAAATGAAAATAATGACCATGCATATTAGCCATACCTCTATGCATAAGGACTCCACAAATATTATCATTATAGACCTCTTAAACAAGCTAACTGGTCTTGTAGACCATAAATTTCTAAACAAACTATTATAAGATTACAATGCATCTTAAGACAGAAATTTAGGTCAATATCCTTAAATTGTAATATTATCTGTAGTCTCTTACTCATGTCTAACTTGTAAAATCTAAAACATGCATTACTCTCTAAAGATAGGTATCAAATTGAAGCTTAAAAATATTTGGCATGTGCAGATACTAGAATGTGCATATGCATACTAGTAGGACATAGCTTCCAATAATTAATTAAGAGTAATTTATAATATGTTTGGAATAGGTAAGTACTAATGGTTATATGCATACTAGTACAATATAGCTTCCAATAAATTATAAAGAATCAAGGATGTATCCATTATAAAACATGATCAATTGTCAAAAGAATATCAATGCTTCAATCTATTGGTGACATAGTGAAGACTAAATAAACTAGCAAACACAACTATAAATTTGATCCCAATAGTTAACTTTGAATCAACTAATGACAAGAAATAATAATTCCAAATTAGTTTGCATCAATCTAATTTTAAGTTTACTGGAATGTAATTTCAAGAATGAAGAAACTTTACATGACAACATTACTTAGCCATTTATAAATTTAAAAAAATCATATATACTATTAATAAATTTTTTACATGCATTGAAATATAATAATAAATAAAAGTAGACATAAAAGCTAGCATATATTAAAATGCAAAGTCATATTTATATCTCCAACAATAAAACCCTTAACAATTTTATACTAAAGATGTAACCTGAAATGTGCATAAAGCTTCAAAGAATGTGCAAACAAATATATAGACTCTTAAGTTATCTCACAAAGCTAAAGATTTGTAAACAAATACAAGATGTCAAAGTAAGAGGCGTATATTTCTTGCTCAATTCACTAAACAATATGGTTTATACATATATATGTATATATGCAAGTCTACACGTATATGTACATTACTTATGTGTAAAACCTCCACTGATCTATGAATTGAACATGAATCAATTTGATCTATGATTTATCCACATATCCAACATTGTCATAGTGCACTCTGGTAAGCTAAACAGTTTCGTGATTCCAAAAATTGTTTCCCACCTGGTTGTATTCTTTCCGTTGTAGATTTTGCGGAGAACTATACATTTTCCCCTCAAAAGGAGCTCTAGAGTCAATATTATCATTCTGATCAAGTTGCATTATTTGTGCATGTGACCTATAGACATGCACAATATGATTTGGATGAGATAGACGGTATAGATCAAAATGAACGCATTATCATCAAAGAGGTTCATTTCTATATTAGTGATGACAGGGTTCATGATAGGAGCTACGTGGCTCATTGTTTCAACATGTTTTTCAACAATCTTGCGAGTCGTGGGATAAATGCTTCACAACATTGGATCTGATCTGATGGGTGTGCAGGTAAGTACTTGTGCATTATAAATTTTCTTTTAAATTTTCTCAATTTTAGATATATATATATATATATATATATATATATATATATATATATATATATATATATATATATATATATATATATATATATATATATATATATATATATATATATATATATATATATATATATATATATATATATATATATATATATATATATATATATATATATATATATATATATATATATATATATATATATATATCTATGTGTGTGTGTGTGTGTCACATTTACATTTTTATAAATTTAAATTTTAGGTCAATTTAAGTCTACAAAAGCCTTTAATTAATTAGCCATACAACATGCTAGACACAAAGTTAAGTTTGTTTGGAATTTCTTTGAAAGTGGACATGGAAAAGGAGAGCATGATGGAGCAGGAGCATGTGTGAAGCGTGCACTCCGACAACATGAACTTCAAGGTATGTACATACATTTGATATTCAACTTGTTTACTTGCTGGACTATTTAACTTTACATTACATGTACACATGTATATATATACTAAATTGTTAAAAATATATCTCTAGGTAACATGATAGAGAATTCAAAGAAAATTTGAATGGTGTCAAAATCATTTCGCTACTTGAGACACAAAATACTACAAACGTTACTTTTGGGAAGTGATAGGTATTTATTTAATTTACTTTTATTTTTCAAACTCAAATTCAAAAAACTATATGTAGGTCCGTCACATGTGTTTTAACTTGTTTTAGATCTATATATATATTATAGCTCATGTGAACTATACAATGTATGAATGTGTATATATTGCATTTCACATATTTCATAATTTCAAACTGAGATCTATATATCAATCCATCCAATCCAGATATCGATCGATCAAATCCTTACAATTGTTAATCAATTGTTGGAATTAGAAGTTTGCATCAAGTGATGACTACAGGACAACACAAGCCTCCACTGATTCAACTAAGAGATAAATCATGCTTTTGTGAAGATTGTCTTAACAACAACACAACGAGTCAATGTGTTAATATTACAAATGGATATGTTTCAAAATGGGATAAAAAAGATTTAATTAGAATGCCTCCTTATGAAGATGATGACAATGTCATAGACATACATGATCCTATATATTCAGCTGACTATGAACATGTTTCTGATTTAGTTGTTATAGGTGTGTATTTTTTATTTCTATATATTTTATATATATATATTATATTCTTGAGGTTTAAATAACAAACTTGTACACATAAATATAAATTGTGCAGGTGATATTTTTGTTGTGGTTGTGGTTGTGGATCCTGAGAATGTAGAAGGTGTAGATTATTATCTAATAAGATGCACCAATGAAAAACACAAGTTGCCTGAAGAAGTTGTCGATGGTGATGGACAAAAATATCCGATCGGTTCAGTTGTTATTGAAGGCACCTATTATCAACAAGCTAAGATCGACAAAATGGAATTCAATTTATTGAATACATGCCTGGACATAGAGTTCTACACTATAGTCACTTGGTTATAGCGATGAAATTGCAATTTGAAATTGTGCCAAAAAAAGGGTCACATGGAAACCAAAAGTGGAAGTTGCCTATTGAAGAGCATGAAATTTTTTTGGAGATAATAAAGGATAGAGAGGATCTAGACTACATGTATCAGGAGCTTTAGGTTGAAGGATTTTAATTTGTGCATACTTGAAAATCCTATTTGAAACTTACAGACTATAAATTTGATTTAAAATTTATGATTAGATTGAATTTATATCAAGATTAAACCTGAATTGAATTTTAATTGATTAGACCAAGTGAGTTCAATAATTACCTTTTCTAGTCTATATTTCTAGTTTAATAGTGCTTTCTCTAATTAGATTGATTCTAGGTAAATTGAATTTAAATTGATTTATTAGATTGATTCTTTTTTCAATTGATTAGAATAGATTGATCACCTGAATTGAATACCTTTTCTAGTCTCTCTCTCTCTCTCTCTCTCTAGTCTATATTTATATTTATATTGATTAGATTGATTAGATAGGTCTATATTTCTAGTCTCTCTCCCATTCCCCCCCCCTCTCTCTCTCTAGTCTATATTTCTATTTAAACTGATTAGATTGATTAGATAGGTCTATATTTCTACTCACTCTCTCTCTCTCTCTCTCTCTCTCTCTCTCTCTCTCTCTCTCTCTCTCTCTCTCTCTCTCTCTCTCTCTCTTCTAGAACTTTCAATTTACTTTCTACTTGAATTTTAATTTCAATTTATTGATTAGATTGATTAGATAGGTCTATATTTCTATTTATTGATTAGATTGATTAGATAGGTCTATATTTAAATTGAAATTAGATTGATTCATTTTTCAATTGATTAGAATAGATTGATCACCTGAATTGAATACCTTTTCTACTCTATAAATTTCTATTTATTGATTAGATTGATTAGATCTAGGTAAATTGAATTTTTAAAATTGATTCTAGAACTTTCAATTTACTTTCTGCTTGAATTTTAATTTCAATTAGAACTTTGAATACTTTCTACTTTCAAATTTTAATTTCAATTAGAACTTTCAATACTTTTTTCAATTGATTAGAATAGATCAAGATTGTAGATGAAGAATTTAATTCCACTCTAGATATATTAAATTGATTAGATTGATTCTAGGTAAATTGAATTTAAATTGAAATTAGATTGATTCAATGTAAATGTCTATATATATCATAAAAATCAAACATGTACATCAATGTAAATGTCTATATTACAAAATCCAAAGATGTATCAATGTACAAATAGATCAACAAAAACATGTATCTCTCTCAATGTAAATCCAAAGATGTATCTCTCTCTCAATGTACAAATAGATCAACATACAAAACACGCACGTATGTATATCAATGTAAATGTCTAGAAATATATCACAAAAATCAAACATGTGTACATCTTGATGTTTAAAATGTCTATATCACAAAATCCAAACATGTATCAATGTACAAATCTAGATCAACGTACAAAACATGCATGTACATATATCAATGTAAATGTCTATAATATATCACAAAAATCAAACATGTGTACATCAATGTAAAAGTCTAGATATTGTGAAAAATTCAAACATGTAGATCTATCAATGTAAATGTCTAGATATCACAAAATCCAAACATATATCAATGTAAATCTAGATCAATGTAAAACATATCTAGAGATCAACATAACATAGATACTCTCTAGTACACATGTGTACACTCTAGATCAAAATCAATGCCATAGATATAAATCTATGAACACATCAACTATGTCGATGATCGCCATTTCGTGCTAGATGCCTAGGCCTATGTGGATCCTCGTCCTACTAGACCTGAGTCTGTAAATGTAAATACATATAACAATTTATAAATAAATTTATACACATATATATAATGACTTGAGCTTAAATTAAAATGTACAGATTTAAGAACTCATCAAATAAATTATAAAATTTAATTTTTAAATTATTTTGTACCTCTGTATCCTGATGAATCAAATCAACAAGCTACTCTAAATCTCCATATTCAGCACCTGTCACAATGTCATGTACCAGGTTTAAATAAATTTAATTTTTTAAAATTTAATTTAAATATAGAACTATATGTACATATATCTATATAAATTGAAATTAAATCCAATTTCTTACCTGTTGTAATGCATGTCCAAGGTCGGATAACTCAGAAGAGTGAAAGGACATTGCACTAGGATCAATGGCCTCATCCATAAGCAAATTTGAGAATCCATGGTGAAATCATGAGGTCATAGCCTGTGTCTGCTATGTGGGAGCCTATGTATGTTTTGGAGGTGGTGTAAGATCATCCACACTTTGTCTATATGAGGTACTTGCCACTGCATCTGAGCCCTATCCTCGACTGCTGCCTGTGGAGGATCTACGACACTATCCTCCTCCAATGAAAGTAGGCATATCACGCGGCTCAATCCCATGCAACATATAAATCCTTGAGTAAGTAGCCACGAGATCACTCACTAACATAGAGCTAATCTCGTGCATGCGATCCTCAGGTAGTCGTCCTATCTCATCTAGAGTAGGAAGATCAAATATGATGTACAACTCATAAAATGGACTAGAAGGTGATACATCTGCACTTGTCCATGATCGAAGCATGTACCTACCCACACGATCAAATGAAAACTCCTCGACCTAAGTCACGATGGTGGCAATGCTAGAATAAATATCTAAACATGTGTCCTCAGCTACAACCTACCTAGCTCTAGTGTAGGTCTCCAAACCTTTTGGAAGAACCAAAAGGTTTTGAACCACCAATGCCCTCTTACTAGGGGGCTGTGGTATATTGAGTCATCTACACTTATCCTGATATCTCCCCTGACCCTAACTAGCATGTGGGGGTAAATTAGTGTAATCAACATCATAGCCTAAATGAAACTCTGCAAATAATTGTTTGCAGAAATATAGTGGTACCTCATCCTTTTGGGGGCCACATATGATGAGCTGCTAACCATCTAGGATATATAAAAGGGGCCACTAAGTCATCTGTACATTTTGTGACCCTATATCCTTGAACCACCCTCTTATCGATGTAATGATTACCAAACATATTCTTAACCCGAGTGACTGAAACATCTGAATCAACTGTCCTCCAATCCACTGTCCCTCTGACAGTGCTAGAGAGGTTATAATAAAAAGTATCGATCGATACATCATCATATGGATTGTATGATTCAGCCTTCTAAATCATACTCATGAGCTCACTGCGTATAGATTTCAATTTCTCCCTATTAGGGAGAGTAGTACTATTCTATAGTGTCCTCTCTAACACAGTTAGAGCGGCCTGCATCCTAGAGATAGTCTCATCTCTACGACTAGCTCTACTCTATGGGGTCTGGGTACCATGCTGGTCTGATGGAGCTCATGATCCTTGAGTATTATGGACACTATGATCTGAACCACTAGAATCCATGAATGATGTGCACACACAAAGGTAATATATATATCTAGAGATCTAGATAGATAAAAAATGCTCGCTACAAGTAAACATGAAAACATTTAAAACCTCAAACACACATGAGCTAATTTTCAAATGCATTTACATATATAAATTAAATGTTTTTAAAAATTTAAATGTATACAGTACATGTAATATTTTTAAATATTTTAAAACAAAATTTAAATTCATGCATTTACACGTGTATTCAATCATGGTACTAGAACTAGTTCATGCACACATAAATTTACTAATTTGAATGAATATTTATGTACACACATTTAATTTAGCACACATGAAAAAAATGAATTTAATATGTAAATTTCCAAAATCTAAATCAAGTGACAATAATTTTGCTCGATAAATTTTAAATCAGTTTACTAGAGTTTGAATGTAAATTTCCATAACTAGGGAGGGAAAAACATTATATTTAAATTATACTAAAAGAAATGGTGAAAATATAATAATTTAGAAAGGGGTTCATGGGTCTTAAGGGTCTTAATTAGGTCTTAACTTGGTCTTAAGGGTCTTATGTCCGTCAAGTAAGGGTCTTAATTAGGTCCTATTGGGTCTTATGGGTCCTATTAGGTCTTAAGGGTCTTATTGGGTCATATTGGGTCTTAAGGGTCCTATTGGTTCCTATTGGGTCTTAAGGGTGGACTATTTGGTCCTATTAAGTTCTATTAGGTCTTAAGCCATTCCTATTCTAGGTCTTAAGGGTCCTAATATAGGTCCTAATTGGTAGGCTAAATTAAGTCTTAAGTGGTCTTAAGACTTAATTTAAATGGTCCTATTAGGTCAGTAAGAGTCTAGTCCATTATGTTTTAATTGGTACTATTAGGTCAGGTATTGGGTCTTAAGGGTCTTATAATTGGTCCTATTATGTCTTAAGATTAGGTATTATTAGGTCTTCAAAGTATAATTTTGTCTGTCAAAAAAAAATGTTAAGGATTTTAGATTTATATTCAAACTCTTAATATATATATTTATTTTGGAAAATAACTTAGTGGGATATATATATATATATATATATATATATATATATATATATATATATATATATATATATATATATATATATATATATATATATATATATATATATATATATATATATATAAGTTATATTTCAAGTAATCATTTTAAATAAATTTTATTGAAAAATTATTTAAATTAACTATGTAAATTGTGTACTATTTAAATATGTTTTTAGGTTTCAGCTTACATTTTGTGTAAATTATATATGTTTTTCTAGGATTTAGGTTTGTACATTTAAGTTTCAAACTTTTGAGTTTATGTTTTGATTTTGTACATTTTTAGGTAAATACGTTTCTAAGTTTTAATTTTACATTTACATTTAGCTCATCAATAATATACATTTCATAAATGGAAAAAAATAACATTTAAATTACAACATTTAAAATGCTAAGTAAAAAAATAACATTAAATTACAATGCTAAGTAAAAAATGACATTAAATTACAATTGTTGTGGACAATATCTCCTACTTATCAACATTTAAATTACAATACTAATTTAAAAAAATGACATTTTTTTTTGCATATAAATATAAAAAAAACAATTAAAAAACACAAACCAAATTTTTTTATTTTTTTAAAAACACCTACCTGGTACTCAGCCGAGTGGACACTATTCCTTATCGATCGCAATCCTTAGCCCCTCAATGTGCAAATGAGGGGCTATGGGCATTTTTTGGGGTATTTAAAATCCCCGGTAGACTCGGTCGAGTCCTCCTCACCACGTAGGTTCCATTCGGCACCATGTGGCACCTACGTATATTCAGTCGAATGGGACTCGACTAAGTCCCACTGGGCCTAGTTGGATTCAACTGAGTCCTCCGGGTTAGCCGAAAGGGTGACACTTGATCGTGCTTTTACCCGTCAACATTATTATTCAAAATCTCTGGTATTTTTCTCATTAATTCACATTCAAGTTCAAATTCACATTCACCAATAATTCACAAGGCTTTGAGTACATGCAAATCTCAAGATGGGGTCTACAAACACCTTTATGACAAACCTATGGTATTATGAAGATTGTAAGGCAACCAAGCAATTGTTGAAAAGGAGACTAGAGAGGAATGTACAACAAAAATAAGAAAAAGAATGAAAAATTAGTGCAAACAAAAAAAATACTTATGTAAATGAAAGAAGGAAGGAACTAATCTCTCTTGAAAACAATAATCTGAAAGCTTTTTGTAAGGAATTACAAAAAAAGAGAAAAAATATTGAAAGCATTAAATTGTAGATGCCTAATTGTTATAAAATGTTAGTCTCCTTTATGAGGGAGTTCATGAGAGAGACTATCTACATGTTGTTAATGCATCAATGGAACTTTTTACAATGGATGATATTAAACAAGGGATAAAGAATTGGTGAGTAGTAAAGCATTAGTCTACATAAATGGCTTATATGCTGAATTTTTAGAATGATAGGAAAATGTGTCTCAATCTTGCAAGTGAGTATGTGCAGGATCATGAGGGGCCAAACTATGTCCTTAAGTGGCAATAAAAAATCAGACAATCAGGATTAGTCAACTTGGCGTGAAAAAATGAACTAGTTATCAACCTAATATCGAAAAGTTGTAAGAATATAATTTGTAGGAAATTGAATGTAGTTTCTAAACTACTAAGCCTTTTCTGAAAAAAAATTAATATGATTGGTAAAAAGTATAGATTACAATGCAGCACTACAAACATTTCAACAAAAAAATAAGAAGTACATGTAAGTCTAACCACCCTAATCAAAAGCAAATGATAATATTTTTTTATAATATTCTATATATAAGTAGCTGATTCATGCCCGGATGTGACGCATATTTTTTTGGTATTTTTATTCCAAACAGATAATTAATTATGATTTTTTTGCTACAGCGCTTTCAGAATTTAAAAACTCTCGTGTCTGACCACCTTAACTCATTGAAAACTTATCATAATTCAATTTTTTTAAATTTTTTCTTATACTAGATGAAGCATAGAATGTGACGCATCTTTCAGATTTCAAAAATGTTATACCGTTTGAAAGATATAGTCATTTTTCAATCAGTATCTAAATTAGCACTTTAGAGGTAGCTCGATTAGAAAATAACTAATAATTACTTAACAAATTCAAAATTTGACAGCAATTATATCGATAGAAAGCTGATAATCTCCTTAAGATACCCTTTTCATTTTATCAAATTCAGGTGAAAAAAAAGTCGTCAGCTACATGGTCGAAGTCTGGAACTGAGAGAAACAGAAGAAAAACACATTTTTGTGACACTTGAAGAGTTGACCAGGTAGGTTTGGTGCACAGACCAATACCGAGCCTAATCGGGTACCCAATATTTTCGGGTACCCGAATCTGGCGGCAGAATTTCAAATTTTTGCTTTGCCTCCACTTTCTCTAATTTCTAATTTCAAATTTTGGTTCCACTTTATCAATTATAGTTATATAATTGATAGTTATATATTTGATATATATTTGATAGTTATTAGTTATATATTAAATATTATATAATATCAATTATATATTAATTGTTATATATTAGTTATATATTAAATATTATATAAAATGAATTATATATTAAATGTTATATTTAATATTATTTAATATATATTAATATTAAAAACTATATATTAGATTATATATTATATATAATATTATATATTATATATTAAATATTATATAATATACATTTTACATTTTAAATATTATTTAATATGATTCAGAGCATGAGCATGAGTCCCTACAGTGGCATGGTAGTGCCTTTTACAAGTGCCAAAAACCCTAGCTACGCAGAAATGGAGGCTTTGAAGAATAGTTCACTGGAGGCGGATTATAGAAGCAGAGGGCAAGAGAATCACTCTGCTTCCACCACTTGTGGCTGTGAAATGGTATCTTTCCCTACTTTTTCAACCGAAATGCTAAATTGTAAAGGTTCTCGAAATAGATTCTAGTCATGCCAGACAATTGTACCACACCTATTGATAATCCGGTAGCTGAACAGAGTCATTGGGAGGTTAAACAAAACAACCGAATGGATCTTTGAACCGGTCAAAGATTATGGAGAGCGGGGAAGGGTTTGGTAAAATGAGAAGTTGTACTAGAAATGATGCACGTGCCGTAGAACTAACCGCATTAATAAATTTAAAGAAGAGATCAGTGGCGACACGACATTATGAGGAAAGCCTTGTCGTTTCGATGGTGTCCCCCCCCCCCCACGATATTATGAAGAATGTCTTACCACTTCAATGTCGGCACCACCTCTGTCTTAGACTTTTGCCATTGCTTCTCATCAGTACTCTGAAATATGGCAGGGATTGCGGGCACATTATTACCCCTAGAGATTGGGATTGAGATATCACACGTTAGGACCCCTAGGGAGTCCCCATGACCCCTTATGACACATTGGAATGCTCAAATGAGTCTTAAGAGGTCTTAGGACCCCTTCAAACACACTTGAACATTCCAATGTGTCAAAAGGGGTCATTGGGACTCCCTAGGGGTTATATTATGTCTTATCACACGTTAGGACCCCTAGGGAGTCCCCATGACCCCTTTTGAAACATTGGAATGCTCAAGTGTGTCTTAAGGGGTCCTACGACCCCTTAAGACACACTTGAGCATTCCAATGTGTCAAAAAGGGTCATGGGGACTCCCTAGGGGTCCTAGTATACCTTATCACATGTTAAGATCCATAGGGAGTCCCCATGACCCCTTATGAAACATTGGAACACTCAAGTGTGTCTTAAGGGGTCCTACAACCCCTTAAGACACACTTGAGTGTTCCAACATGTCAAAAGGGGTCATTGGGACTCCCTAGGGGTCCTAGTATGCCTTATCACATGTTAGGACCCCTAGAGAGTCCTCATGACCCCTTTTGACACATTGGAATGCTCAAGTGTGTCTTAAAGGGTCCTACCACCCCTTAAGACACACTTGAGCATTCCAATGTGTCAAAAGGGGTCATTGGGACTCCCTAGGGGTCCTAGTATGCCTTATCACGCGTTAGGACCCCTAGAGAGTCCTCATGACCCCTTTTGACATATTGGAATGCTCAAGTGTGTCTTAAAGGGTCCTATGACCCCTTAAGACACACTTGAGCATTCCAATGTGTCAAAAAGGGTCATTGGGACTCCCTAGGGGTCCCAGTATGCCTTATCACGCGTTAGAATCTATAAAGAGTCCCCATGAGCCCTTTTGACACATTGAAATGTTGTAGTGTGTCTTAAGGGGTCTTAGGACCCCTTAAGACACAATTGAGCATTCCAATGTGTCAAAAGGGATCATGGGAACACCCTAGGTGTTCTAATGCATGATAAGGCGTACTAGGACCCCTAGGCAGTCCCCATGACCCTTTTTGACACATTAGAATGTTCAAGTGTGTCTTAAGGGGTATTAGGACCCCTTAAGACACACTTGAGCATTCTAATGCATTAAAAGGGGTCATGGGGACTCCCTAGGTGTCCTAATGCACCTTATCACACATTAGGACATCCAGGGAGTCCCCATGACCCCTTTTGACGCATTAGAATGCTCAAGTGTGTCTTAAGGGGTCCTAATACCCCTTAAGACACACTTGAACATACCAATGTGTCAAAAGGGGTCATGGAGACTCTCCAGGGGTCCTAACATGTGATAAGGCATACTAGGACCCCTAGGGAGTCCCCATGACCCCTTTTGACACATTAGAATGCTCAAGTGTGTCTTAAGGGATCCTAATACCACTTAAGACACACTTGAGAATTCTAATGTGTCAAAAGGGGTTCTAGGGACTCCCTAGGGGTACTAGTACACCTTATCACGTATTAGGGCACCTAGAGAGTCCCCGGGTATGTGCAGGATCATGAGGGGCCAAACTATGCCCTTAAGTGGCAATGAAAAATCAGACAATCAAGATTAGTCAACTTGGCGTGAAAAAATGAACTAGTTATCAACCTAATATCAAAAATTTGTAAGAATATAATTTTTAGGAAAATTGAATGTAGTTTCTAAACTACTAAGCCTTTTCTAAAAAAAAATTAATATGATTGGTAAAAAGTATAGATTGCAATGCAGCACTACAAACATTTCAGCAAAAAAATAAGAAGTATGTGTATGTCTGACCACCCTAATCAAAAGAAAATGATAATATTTTTTTATAATAGTCTATATATAAGTAGCTGACTCATGCCCAGATGTGACGCATATTTTTTGGTATTTTTATTCCAAACAGATAATTAATTATGATTTTTTTGCTACAGCGCTTTCAGAATTTAAAAACTCTCGTGTTTGACCACCTTAACTCATTGAAAACTTATCATAATTTTATTTTTTTTAATTTTTTCTTATACTAGATGAAGCATAGAATGTGATGCATCTTTCAGATTTCAAAAATGTTATACGGTTTGAAAGTTATAGCTATTTTGCCATCAGTATGTCAATCAGGACTTTAGATGTAAGTGAACTAGAAAATAACTAATAAATACTTAACGAATTCAAAATCTAACAGCACTTATATCGATGGAAAGCTGACAATCATCTGAAGAAACCCTTTTTATTTTATCGAAATCGAGTGGAAAAATTGTCAACCTAATGGTCGAAGTGTTGACATAAGAAAAACAGAGAAAAAACACATTTTTTGCACACCTTCAGCGTTGACCATGGAGCTTTGGTTTCCAAAGCTATTACCCGATTTTGCTTTAATTTCAAATTTTGAAAAGTTTCCCCCTCCCACTCTTTATTTATTTCCCTTTAATTTTGATGTTTTTCTCTTTCACCCTGACAATGAATAATTTATATATTTTATATTTAGGTTTTATATTTTATGTTTTATATTTTATATTATATAGTATATAGTATATATATTATTTATTTATATTATATATTCGATATATCAATTTAAACAGCCTAAGTATATAGTCTGTTCAGATTTATATTAAATGCAATATTTTTATATTATAATATAAATGTTACATAATATATATGTATATATTATAAATTATATATTAAATATTGTTGTGTATATAATATAATAAAATATAATATAATGTCTAATATATATAATATATAAAATGAATAGGACATTAATATATTGTATATTTGATAATATATATTAAATATAATATCTAATATATCTTATAATATATATATTATATATTTAGTCTATTAAATATTATATTTTTTCAAATATTTTATATATTATTTTAATATTTAATTTAAGTTATAACAGATCCTCTCATGAGACAATAGGTTGAATCGGGGTTGCTAGATGTCTTAAGGGGTAATTAGGGTTTGTGAGGCAACTTCGGATGTACAGTGACCATTTGGAAGGCAATAGGGCATGTCCGAGTACCAATATACCAAATTTTAATGACTTTTTCCTAGTCCAACTTGAAAAGGGTCCATGGGGTGCTCTCAGGAGACCACATGTCCAATCAGTGTTGCTAGGCGTCTTAAGGGGTCATTAGGGCTCGTGAGACAACCTTTGATGCATGGTGACCATTTGGAACGTATTAGGACATGTCAGAGGACCTAACTCCACAATTTAGATGAATTTTGATTAGTCAAACTCGAAAAGGGTCCATGGGTGCTCTTGGGAGACCATTGTGCGATTCGGGGTCGATAGGTGACTTAAGGGGTCATCGGGGTTCCAAATGAAACTTTCAATGAACGGTGATCCTTTGGAATGCATTAGGACATATCAGATGACCTACGTACCAAATTTGGATAACTTTTGCCTAGTAGAACTCGAAAGGGGTCCATGGGGGCTCTCGGGAGACCACATGTCAAATCGAGGTCGGTACCTGCCTGTTAAGAGGTGATTAGGGTTCCAAATGAAACTTCGATGGAATGGTCACCCTTTGGAACACATTAGGATATGTCATAGGACCTATGTACCAAATTTGGATGACTTTTGCCTAGTAAAACTCAAAAGGGGTCCATGGTGTGCTCTCGGGAGACCACATGTCGAAATGGGGTCGGTAGGCCTATTAAGGGGTCATTAGGGTTCCAATAAAACTTTGATAAAATTGTGACCCTTTGGAATGCATTAGGACATGTCATAGGACCTACATACCAAATTTAGATGACTTTTTCTTATTAGAACTCGAAAGGGGCCATGGGGTGCTCTTGGGAGACCTCATGTCGAATCAGGGTTTGTTAGTCCTGTTAAGGGGGCATTAGGGTTTGAAATGAAACTTCAATGGAATGGTGACCATTTGGAATGCATTAGGACATGTAAGAGGACCTAATTACATGATTCATATGACTTTTTCCCAAAATAACTCGAAAGGGGTCCATGGGTTGCTCTCGGGAGACCTCATGTCGAATCGGGGTCGGTAGGCCTGTTAAGGGGTCATTGGGGTTACAAATGCAACTTTGATGGAGCAGTGACCCTTTAGAATGCATTAGAACATGCGTACCAAATTTGGATGACTTTTGCCTAGTAGAACTTGAAAGGGGTCCATGGGGTGCTCTCGGGAGACCACATGTCGAATCGGGGTGGATTGGCCTGTTAAGGGGTCATTAGGGTTTCAAATGCAACTTTGATGGAACAATGACCCTTTGGAATGTATTAGGACATGTCATAGGACCTACATACCAAATTTGGATGACTTTTTCTTAGTAGAACTCGAAAGGTGGTCCACGGGGTGCTCTCGAGAGACCTCATGTCAAATCAAGGTCGGTAGGCCTGTTATGGGGTTATTAGGGTTCCAAATGCAACTTCGATGGAACGGTGAGCCTTTGGAACACATTAGGACATATCATACAACCTATTTAAAAAATTTGGATGACTTTTCCCTAGTAGAACTTGAAAGGGGTCCATGGGGTGCTCTCATAAGACCTCATGTCGAATCGGGGTCGGTAGGCCTATTAAGGGGTCATTAGGGTTTGAAATGCAACTTTGATAGAATGGTGACCCTTTGGAACACATTCAGACATGTTAGAGGACCTATGTACAAAATTTGGATGGCTTTTTCCAAGTATAACTCGAAAGTGGTCTATGGGTTGCTCTCGGGAGACCACATGTCGAAACGAGGTTGGTAGGCCTATTAAAGGGTCATTACGGTTCCAAATGCAACTTTGATGGAATGGTGACCATTTTGGAACACATTATGACATGTCATAAGACCTATGTACCAAATTTGAACTAATTTTTCCTAGTATAACTCGAAAGGGGTCCATGGGGTGCTCTCGGGAGACCTCATGTCGAATCGGGGTCGGTAGGCCTGTTAAGGGGTCATTAGGGTTCCAAATGCAACTTTGATGGAAAAATGACCCTTTGGAATGCATTAGGACATGTCAAAGGACCGATGTACCAAATTTGGATGACGTTTCCCTAGTAGAACTCGAAAGGGGTCCATGGGGTGCTCTCGGGAGACCACATGTCGAATCGGGGTCGGTAGGCCTATTAAGGTGTCATCCAAATGAAACTTCAATGGAATAGTGACCCTTTGGAACACATTATGATATGTCATAGGACTATGTACCAAATTTGGATGACTTTTTCCTACTAGATCTCGTAAGGGGTCCATGGGGTGCTCTCGGGAGACCACATGTCGAAATAGGGTCGTTAGGCCTATTAAGGGGTCAATAGGGTTTGAAA
Source organism: Chamaecyparis obtusa (assembly GCA_027943335.1). Taxonomy (NCBI): domain Eukaryota; kingdom Viridiplantae; phylum Streptophyta; class Pinopsida; order Cupressales; family Cupressaceae; genus Chamaecyparis; species Chamaecyparis obtusa. The sequence goes on along the minus strand of BSBK01010971.1, from coordinate 40,577 downwards.
TGAAACTTCAATGGAATAGTGACCCATTGTAACACATTAGAACATGTCACAGGACCTATTTACCAAATTTGGATGACTTTTTCCTAGTAGAACTCAAAAGGGGTTAATGGGGTGCTCTCGGGAGACTACATGTCGAAACGGGGCCGGTAGGCCTGTTAAGGGGTCAATAGCATTCAAAATACAAATTTGATGGAATGGTGACCCTTTGGAACATAGGAAATTTCAAAGGACCCAATTCCATGATTCAGATGACTTTTTCCTAGTAGAACTCGAAAGAGGTCCATGGGGTGCTCTCGGGAGACCACATGTCAAATCGAGGTCGGTAGGCCTGTTAAGGGGTTATTAGGGTTCCAAATGAAACTTTGATGGACTGGGGACCCTTTGCAATGCATTAGGACATGTCAGAGGACCTACGTACCAAATTTGGATGACTTTTTCCTAGTAGAACTCAAAAGGGGTCCATGGGGTGCTCTTGGGACACCACATGTCGAATCGGGGTCGGTAGGCCTATTAAGGAGTCATTAGGGTTTCAAATGAAACTTCCATGGAATGGTGACCCTTTGGAACCCATTAGGACATGTCAAAGGACCTACATACCAAATTTGCAAGACTTTTGCCTAGTAGAACTCAAAAGGGGTCCATGGGGTGCTCTCGGGACACCACATGTTGAATCAGGATCGACAGGCCTGTTAAGGGGTCATTAGGGTTCCAAATGCAACTTTGATGGAATGGGGACCCTTTTCAATGCATTAGGACATGTCAAAGGACCTACGTACCAAATTTGGATGACTTTTGCCTAGTAGAACTCGAAAGGGGTCCATGGGGTGGTCTCGGGACACCACATGTCGAATCGGGGTCAGCAGGCCCGTTAAGAGGTTATTAGGGTTTCAAATGCAACTTTGATGGAATGATGACCTTTTAGAATGCATTAGGACATGTCAGAGGACCCCTTAAGACACTCTTGAGCATGATAAGGCGTACTAGGACCCCTAGGGAGTCCCCATGACCCCTTTTGATGCATTGGAATGCTCAAGTCTATCTTAAGGGGTCCTATGACCCCTTAAGATAGACTTGAGCATTCCGATGCATCAAAAGTGGTCATGGGGACTCTCTAGGGGTCTTAACATGTGATAAGGTGTACTAGGACCCCTAGAGAGTCCCCATGACCCCTTTTGACACATTGGAACCCTCAAGTGTGTCCTAAGGGGTCCTATGACCCCTTAGGACACACTTGAGGGTTCCAATGTGTCAAAAAGGGTCATGGGGACTCTCTAGGGGTCCTAACGCATGATAAGGCTTACTACGACCCGTAGGGGGTCCCCATGACCCCTTTTGATACATTGTAATGTTCAAGTGTGTCTTAAGGGGTCTTAGGACCTCTTAAGACACACTTGAGCGTTCCAATTTGTCAAAAGAAGTCATGGGGACTCCCTAGGGGTCTTAAGGCGTGATAAGGCATACTAGGACCCTTAAGGAGTCCCAATGAGCCCTTTTGACCCCTAGGACCCCTTAAGACACACTTGAGCATTCCAATGTGTCAAAAGGGGTCATCGGGACTCCCTAGGGGTCTTAACGCATGATAAGGCATACTAGGACCCCTAGGGATTCCTCATGACCCCTTTTGACACATTGGAACACTCAAGTGTGTCTTAAGGGGTCCTAATACCCCTTAAGACACACTTAAGCATTTCAATGTGTCAAAAGGGGTCATGGGGACTCTCTAGGGGTCCTAACACGTGATAAGGCGTACTAGGACCCCTAGGGAGTCCCCATGACCCCTTTTGACACATTGAAATTCTCAAGTGTGTCTTAAGGGGTATTAGGACCCCTTAAGACACATCTGAGCATTCTAATGTGTCAAAAGGGGTCATGGGAACTCCCTACATGTCCTAATACATGATAAGGCGTACTAGGACCCCTAGGGAGTCCCCATGACCCCTTTTGACACATTGGAATTCTCAAGTGTGTCTTAAGGGGTATTACGATCCCTTAAGACACACTTGAGCATTTCAATGTGTCAAAAGGGGTCATGGGGACTCCCTAGGTGTCCTAATGTGCATTAGGACACCTAGGGAGTCCCCATGACCCCTTTTGACACATTGAAATGCTCAAGTGTGTCTTAAGGGGTCCTATGACCCCTTAAGACACACTTGAGCATTCCAATGTGTCAAGAGGGGTCATCGAGACTCCCTAGAGGTCATAGTATGCCTTATCATGCGTTAGGACCCCTAGAGAGTCTCGATGACCCCTTTTGACACATTGGAACGCTCTAGTGTGTCTTAAGGGGTCCTACTCTAGAGAGTCTCAACGTCAGATAAGGTGTACTAGGACCCCTTAAGACACACTTGAGCATTCTAATGTGTCAAAAGGGGTGATGGGAACTCCCTACGTGTCCTAATACATGATAAGGCGAACTAGGACCCCTAGGGAGTCCCCATGACCCCTTTTGATGCATTGGAATGCTCAAGTGTGTCTTAAGGGGTCTTAGGACCCCTTAAGACACACTTGAGCATTCCAATGCGTCAAAAAGACCCCTTAAGACACACTTGAGCATTCCAATGCGTCAAAAGGGGTCATGGGGACTCCCTAGGTGTCCTAATGCGCATTAGGACACCCAGGGAGTCCCCATGACTCCTTTCGACACATTAGAATGCTCAAGTGTGTCTTAAGGGGTCCTACGACCCCTTAAGACACACTTGAGTATTCCAATGTGTCAAAAGGGGTCATTGGGACTCCCTAGGGGTCCTAACGCATGATAAGGTGTACTAAGAATGCTAGGGAGTCCCAATGACCCCTTTTGACACATTGAAATGCTCTAGTGTGTCTTACGGGGTCCTATGACCCCTTAAGACACACTTCAGCTTTCCAATGTGTCAAAAGGGGTCATGGGAACTCCCTAGGTGTCCTAATGTGTGATAAGGAGGACTAGGACCCCTAGGGAGTCCCCATGACCCTTTTTGACACATTGGAATGCTCAAGTGTGTCTTAAGGGGTATTAGGACCCAATAAGACACACTTGAGCTTTCTAATGCATCAAAAGGGGTCATGGGGACTCCCTAGGCATCCTAGAGCATGATAAGGCATACAAAGACACCTAGGGAGTCCCCATGACCCCTTTTGACACATTCAAATGCTCAAGTGTGTCTTAAGGGGTCCTAATACCCCTTAAGACACACTTGAGCATTCTAATGTGTTAGATAAGGTGTACTAGGACCCCTAGGGAGTCCCCACGACCCCTTTTGACACATTAGAATGCTAAAGTGTGTCTTAAGGGGTCCTACGACCCCTTAAGACACACTTGAGCATTCCAATGTGTCTGAAGCGATCATGGGGACTCTCTAGGAGTCCTAAGACATGATAAGACATACTATGACCCCTAGGGAGTCTCCATGACCCCTTTTGACGCATTAGAATTCTCAAGTGTGTCCTAATGGGTCCTACAACCCCTTAAGACACACTTGAGCATTCCAATGTGTCTTAAGGGTTCATGGGGACTCTCTAGGTGTCCTAATGCATGATAAGGTGTACTAGTACCCCTAGGGAGTCCCCAGAACCCTTTTTGAGACATTAGAATGCTCAAGTGTGTCTTAAGTGGTATTAGGATGCTAGGACCGTTTAAGACACACTTGAGCATTCCAATGGACCCCTAGGGAGTCTCTTTCTACCTCCAGTGAACTATTCTTCAAAGCCTCCATTTTTGCGTAGCTAGGGTTTACAACGCCTGTAAAAGGCACATTTAATACAAAGATTTAGCCAACGACCTTTAAAGACCTAAAAGAAATGAGAAAAAAATTTAGGCCAAAAATACATACCACATTTCTGTATGTAGTACCATAAGCTTAAACAATCCAGCTGGCTTCCTTTGCTAAGGCACGAAGAACTTCATTAATGTATGCTCTAGGAGGAAGATTATAATTTCCATATTTCTGCAAGAGTTTCTCTTTAATTTGTAATATTATATATAATATGTTAGTATACATTAATATATGTATTATATATATATATATATATATATATATATATATATATATATATATATATATATATATATATATATATATATATATATATATATATATATATATATATATATATATATATATATATATATATATATATATATATATATATATTATATACATGTTAGTATATATTATCCATTAGTATATAAATAATATATTATATATATTAGTATATTTAATACATTAATATATATAATACATTAGTACATATATAATATACATTATATAGATCATATGCCTCTTTTTTATAGATATATTATATACATAAATATATGTAAAAGTTCAATTGTTTTCATTTGCTCCCACCGATTTTTCATTGGCAGGAGAATATCGGGTACTCGATTTTTTTGGGTACTCGATTTTTCCCAGGCAATATTTGACCAAAATATTCCATGTCCCCATAGAGCAGACAATCACATGATTTTATACTTTTTTCACGCATTGCAAAACAAAAAATGTGATTTGGGGCCCATTGTTTGATTTTTGTCGACTTGTGGTCTCACCATGGGAAGCACCAGTCGTTGAAAGGCTAAACGCAAGAGGAAGCTGACAGATGATGAAATTCAGGCATATAGGGAAAAAGATAAGGAAAATCACTGAAGAAGGAGAGAAGGTATGTTAAACATTAATCAAGGTGACCTCGTAAATGTAGTTGTAAGTGAAGAGGATGTTCAATTTGAAAATGCACAGATGGAGATTGAAAATGTAGACTTTGGGAACGAAAATGTTGCACAAGAACCACATGAATGTTATACATCTCCAAATTATATGCGAAATGAAGTCCCTTGCAATAAAGATAATCAATCTTCAAATTTGGGGCTTTCAAGAACACCTAAATGGTTAATTGAAATTGAGGAGAACATTATGAATAATTGGGAAGGAAAGAGGTCACATAGAACCGTTAGGTTGTGGGCTTCAAGACTTTATGATCAATTTTTTCGAAACAAGACATTGGTTGAGAAATGTCAAATTTTTGTGCAGTTGTTAAAGATGCAAAAGATGAGACCTGTGCTTGTGAAATTGAAGATTCGTGTGAACAATAAAATGGAGAGAAATGCCATTGTTGTGAAGAATCTTTTCAATGCTCTCAATAGCATTGGGAAGACTAGCAAAGAAAAAGACAAGAGAGTTGCTCGGAGGGTTATTACAACCTCCTTAGTAAGTCATCAGTTGAGAAAGGCTCGTTTGATGAGACAAACTTGTGTTGACTTCAATATAGACCGTAAAACTTTTGGTAGAGCACTTGCAAGAAGAGAAGGACTTGATGATCCCCTTCAAATTGATACATGGGCTTATGGTGGGAGACTTCCACGTTTCGATAAGAAGCTAACAAATGTTGTCAAGGATGAAATTCAACAATTTTGTGATGCTAACTCAAGACTGTCACCAAATGTGAAGGATGTCTTGAAGTTGAGAGTTGGCAATCGAGACCGCACTCCACATCCTAAACATTATGTGGAGGTAAGTCAAACAATGTTGTATAAAAAATTTTGTGAGACACATCCAACATTGAAAATATCACAAAGGTCTTTTGAATCCGTGAAGCCATTTTATTGTGTACCCCTTAAGATTCAAAATACATGTTGTTGCAAATATCATGTTGAGTTTTCAATGCATCATGAATTATTACGGTCCATTCGTTCTACTTTGCATACTAATGAAATGCTAGAGGATTGTGGTGCAAGTGGTCTTCCCAAATCATCAAGAGACTTGCTAGATCAATTTTTATGTCAAAGAGATGATGGTTGTTTATTTTATAAAAAAGATTTCTTAAATGCCAAGTGCTCAGAATGTGGTGGCTTGTCCAAGTTTAGAACATGTTTTCATGAGGGTTTGGAACACAATTTTGGAAAGACACTCATCCAAAAAAAGGTATATGAAACAGTGAAATATACATTGAAGAGTGGAGGTGAAGGCTCTAGATGTGAGTTAGTTGCAAATGAATACAATGTTGCTGATTTTATCTCAGATTTCAAAACAAATCTTTTTTACAAGTATGCAAGGCATAGTCACAGGTCTCAATGGTTGGATCAACAATTTAGGACATGTAAGGACACTTTCCCCATTGGAACTATTATATCCATTGTAGACTTTGCGGAGAACTATACATTGCAGCCCCAAAATGAGACTCAAGCTCAATATTACAATTTGATTCAGGTTGCTATTTTTGTACACATCACATATAGACATTCCCCTGATAGCACAAAAGATGAGAAAAAGATAATCAGAGAGTACCATTTTTATATGAGCAATGACAGTTCTCACTCTCATGAGTTTGTTCAACATTGTTTCTAGAACTATTTTGACTTCTTGCAGGAAAATGGTATTGCTATGGATAGGCATCTCATTTGGTCGGATAATTGTACCGGTCAATTTAAGAATGCCAGAATGTTTTATTGGTTGTGTAGAATTCATGTGGAGAGAGGTGTACCTCATAGTTGGAGTTTTTTTGAGTCAGGGCATGGGAAAGGGGAGCATGACGGAGCAGGTACATGTGTGAAGAGAGCTCTAGTTAAGGAGCAATTGAGGATTTCAGGTGCTGTACTTCTTGATGCTCATTCTATTGTTGATTGGTGTACTTTAGCATTGTCACAGGGGGGGAATCTTGATTCTACAGTGCGTAGATTCTTTTGGTTGGTTGAGGAGGGAACTATAGGAGATAGATTGGATTGTCAAACAGTGAAAGACTCTTCAAAAATGCATTCATTCCAAAGCTCTAATAGTAGTACATGGACCATTTGGACATGAGAGTTGGCTTGTTTTTTCCCCATGTGTTTTCAGTATGATTGGGATCATTGCGAGTCAAGTGAGTGGGTGGATACATGGGTTCCATAGTATCTGACTCCTTTATCTTTGACACTCTCTATAAGAAATGATGACATGGACACTTCAGTTGAGTATGACCATCTTTCAGATCTTTTGAAGCCAGGAGATGTTTTTGCATTGGTTGCACCACAGGGGAATGATGAGAGGTCAGATTATTGGTTAGCACATTGTGTACAAGGTAAACAGAAGCTTGTACAACTAATGACAGATGGTGATGGGTTCACATATCCTGCTGGTTCAGTTGTTGTTGCGGGAACATGGTTGTGAACATACATGATTAGAAAGAATGGAGTTCCCGCATTTGAAGACTATGAGAAGCACAAAACTATTCTGATGTATTCACACCTTGTTATAGCAACAAATCTCAAGTTGTCAAAGCATCATGGAAGACCAAAGACAAAAGAACTTTGGACTATTACTACTGCTGATCATGAAGCACTATTGGAGACCCTGAAGCAAAGAGATGACCCTTCAGGAACACTTGACCAGGTAATAAGTTAACTTAGTGCATTATTTTCTAAGTTCGTTAAGCTTAATTTCAATACATTAATTTGACCTTTCTTAGATTGTATTTTGAGTCAATAAACTTGGTTTTGTATGTGGAATGTAACTTGTGCAGGAGCACCTATGAAGACGCCTACGGTCACCATGGATCCAATCAGAGATAGAAGGACAAAAGGATCCTTAATGGTTAATTGAGATCTTTTGAAGCCTATAATGGCAATTTGTAACAATCAATTTGATTTAAAAGTTAAATGTCCTTAAACTCTTCATAAGGACTTATGACCAAAATCATGTATGGGTGGCCAATAGTGCTAAGAAGAGATATTACATGTCATATACTTATGTCATTTGCATGGTTTGAATTCTTACATGTTTGATTGTTGTTTGTAATGCTTTAAGGATATTATTTTTTATCATTTCAAAAAATCTATAAAAGTTAAACCTCAAACATAATAAGCTCCACAGTTCAAATTTAACAAGCTTAATCATGATTAATTTCACAGTTCAAATTTTAAACATACCACTAACAGTTAGTTGAAAGTGGTTCGTATCTCAGACCTCGTGAGAGGTATTTACAAACTGTCAAGTGCTACGAGATCATGTTTTCGAGGTCTACAATAACCTCTCTCAATTTTGGGCGATTCAAATTCGTTTGCATTTGGCAAGGCGATCTCAGTCGATGCCAAAACTTGCAGTGAGGGTCAGTTGAAAGTGGCTCAGTAGCGTATCTTTCAAACCGTCTAACCTAGCATTGAACTGTCTGCTCCATCAGCTCCAATTGGCCGGGTAAATGCCAATGACAACCCCATTCTACCCACAGAGTCACCAGAACGCTCGCGACCACGCTCGACCCAAGTGACCCCAAGGTGCACTAAGCACGATTGGGCCACAATCTTCTAGGGCTCATATCTTGGACCTCGTGAGAGGTATTGACAAATTGTTAGGTGTTACAAGATCATGTTTTTGAGGTCTACAATAACCTCTCTTAGCTTTGGGCGATTCGACTTCGTTTGCATTTGGCAAGGTGATCTCAGTCGATGCCAAAACTTGCAGTGAGGGTCAATTGAAAGTGGCTCAGCAGCGTATCTTTCAAACCATCTGACATGGCATCAAATCATCTTCTCCATTGGCTCTGGTTGGCTGGGTAAATGCCAGTGACAACCTCGTTCTGCCCACAGAGTCACCGGAATGCTCGCGACCACACTCGACCCAAGTGACCCCAAGGTGCACTAAGCACGATTGGCAGCGATCTTCTAGGGATCATATCTTGGACCTCGTGAGAGGTATTAACAAACTATTAGGTGTTACAAGATCATGTTTTTGAGGTCTACAATAACCTCTCTCAATTTTGGGCGATTCGACTTCGTTTGCATTTGGCAAGGCGATCTCAGTCGATGCCAAAACTTGCAGTGAGGATCAGTTGAAAGTGGCTCAGCAACGTATCTTTCAAACCATCTGACCTGGCATTGAGCCATCTACTCCATCAGCTCTGGTTGGCTGGGTAAACACCAATGACAACCCCATTCTGCCCATAGAGTCACTGGAATGCTCGCGATCACACTTGACCCAAGTGACCCCAAGGTGCACTAAGCACGATTGGGCAGCGATCTTATGGGGCTCATATCTTGGACCTTGTGAGAGCTATTGACAAAATTTTAGGTATTATAGGATAATGTTTTCAAGGTCTACAATAACCTCTCTCAATTTTGGGCGATTCAACTTCCTTTGCATTTGGCAAGGCGATCTCAGTCAATGCCAAAACTTGCAATGAGGGTCAGTTGAAAGTGGCTCAACAGCGTATCTTTCAAACCGTCTGACCTGGCATCGAATCATCTACTCCATTAGTTCTAGTTGGCTGGGTAAACACCAGTGACAACCCCGTTCTACCCACAGAGTCACCGGAATGCTCGCGACCACGCTCGACCCAAGTGACCCCAAGGTGCACTAAGCACGATTGGGCAGTGATCTTCTGGGGCTCGCATCTCAGACCTCATGAGAGCTATCAAAAAAATGTTAGGTGCTAGGGGATCATGTTTTTGAGATCTACAATAACCTCTCTCAGTTTTGGGCGATTCGACTTCATTTGCATTTGGCAAGGCGATCTCAGTCGATGCCAAAACTTGCAGTCAGGGTCAGTTGAAAGTGGCTTAGCAGTGTATCTTTCAAACTATCTGACCTAGCATCAAATCATCTACTCCATCAGCTCCAGTTGGCTGGGTAAACGCTAGTGACAACCCCATTCTGCCCACAGAGTCACCGGAACGCTCGCGACGACGCTTGACCCAAGTGATCCCAAGGTGCACTAAGCACGATTGGGCAGTGATCTTTTGGGGCTTGTATCTTGGACCTTGTGAGAGGTATTGACAAACTGTTAGGTGTTACAGGATTATGTTTTCAAGGTCTACAATAACCTCTCTCAATTTTGGGCGATTCAACTTTGTTTGCATTTGGCAAGGCGATCTCAGTCGATGCCAAAACTTGTAGTCAGGGTCAGTTGAAAGTGGCTTAGCAGCGTATCTTTCAAACTGTCTGACCTGGCATCGAATCATCTACACCATCAGCTCTGGTTGGCTAGGTAAATGCTAGTGACAACCCCATTCTGCCTATAGAGTCACCGGAACGCTCGCGACCACGCTTGACCCAAGTGACCCCAAGGTGCACTAAGCATGATTGGGCAGCGATCTTCTGGGGCTCGTATCTTGGACCTCATGAGAGGTATCGATAAACTTTTAGGTGTTACAAGATCATGTTTTCAAGGTATACAATAACCTCTCTCAATTTTGGGCGATTTGACTTTGTTTGCATTTGGCAAGGTGATCTCAGTTGATGCCAAAACTTGCAGTGAGGGTTAGTTAAAAGTGGCTCAGTAGCGTATCTTTCAAACTATCTGACTTGGCATCAAACTGTCTGCTCCATCAACTTTGGTTGGCCAAGTCAACACCAATGACAACCCCATTCTTCCCATAGAGTCACTGGAATGCTTGCGACCACACTCGACCCAAGTGACCCCAAGGTGCACTAAGCATGATTGGGCAGCGATCTTCTAGGACTCGTATCTCAGACCTCGTGAGAGCTATCGACAAAATGTCAGGTGCTATGGGATCATTTTTTTTAGGTCTACAATAACCTCTCTCAATTTTTGGTGATTCAACTTCCTTTGCATTTGGCAAGGCGATCTCAGTCGATGCCAAAACTTGCAGTCAGGGTCAGTTGAAAAAGGCTCAGCAGCGTATCTTTCAAACCATCTGACCTGGAATTGAACCATCTACTCCATCAACTCTAGTTGGCTAGGTAAACATCAGTGACAACCTCATTCTTCCCACAGAGTCACTGAAATGCTCGCGACCACGCTCGACCCAAGTGACCCCAAGGTGCACTAAGCACGATTGGGCGGCGATCTTCTGGGGCTCGTATCTCAGACCTCGTGAGAGATATCAAAAAATTGTTAGGTGCTACAGGATTTTATTTTTGAGGTCTACAATAACCTCTCTCATCTTTGGGCAATTTGACTTGGTTTGCATTTGGCAAGGCGATCTCAATTGATGCCAAAACTTGCAGTCAGGGTCAATTGAAAGTGGCTCAGTAGCGTATCTTTCAAACTATCTAACCTGGCATCAAATCATCTACTCCATTGGCTCTGGTTGGCCAGGTAAATTCTAGTGACAACCTCATTCTACCCACAAAGTCATTGGAACGCTCGCGACCACACTCGACCCAAGTGACCCCAAGGTGCACTTAGCACGATTGGGCAGTGATCTTCTGGGGCTCGTATCTTGGACCTTGTGAGAGGTATCGATAAAATGTTAGGTGTTACAAGATCATGTTTTCAAGGTCTACAATAACCTCTCTCAGTTTTGGGTGATTCGACTTCATTTTCATTTGGCAAGGCGATCTCAGTCGATGCCAAAACTTGCAGTGAGGGTCAGTTGAAAGTGGCTCAACATCGTATCTTTCAAACCGTCTAACCTGGCATCGAATCATCTACTCCATTGGCTCTGGTTGGCTGGGTAAATGCCAGTGACAACCTCATTCTTCCCACAGAGTCACCGGAACGCTCGCGACCACACTCGACCCAAGTGACCCCAAGGTGCACTTAGCACGATTGGGCAGCGATCTTCTGGGACTTGTATCTCAAACCTCATGAGAGCTATCATAAACTATTAGGTGCTACAAGATTGTGTTTTTGAGGTCTACAATAACCTCTCTTAGTTTTGGGTGATTCTACTTCATTTTCATTTGGAAAGGCGATCTTAGTAGATGCCAAAACTTGCAGTCAGGGTCAGTTGAAAGTGGCTCAGCAGCGTATCTTTCAAACCGTCTAACCTGGCATCAAACCATCTGCTCCATTGGCTCCAGTTGGCTGGGTAAACGCTAGTGACAACCCCATTCTACCCACAGAGTCATCAAAACACTCGCGACCACGCTTGACCCAAGTGACCCCAAGGTGCACTAAGGATGATTGGGCAGCGATCTTCTGGGGCTCATATCTTGTACCTCATGAGAGGTATTGACAAACTATTAGGTGCTACGAGATCATGTTTTTGAGGTCTATAATAACCTATCTCAGTTTTGGGCGATTCAACTTCGTTTGCATTTGGCAAGGCGATCTCAGTCGATGCCAAAACTTGCAGTGAGGGTTAGTTGAAAGTGGCTCAGTAGCGTATCTTTCAAACCATCTGACCTAGCATCGAACCATCTACTCCATCAGCTCTTTTTGGCTGGGTAAATGCCAATGAGAACCCCGTTCTGCCCACAGAGTCATCGGAACGCTCATGACCACACTCGACCCAAGTGACCCCAAGGTGCACTAAGCATGATTGGGTAGTGATCTTCTGGGGCTTGTATCTTGGACCTCATGAGAGGTATTGAAAAACTATCAGGTGTTACAGGATCATGTTTTTGAGGTCTACAATAACCTCTCTCAGTTTTGGACGATTTGAAATTCGTTTGCATTTGGCAAGGCAATCTTAGTCGATGCCAAAACTTGCAGTCAGGGTCAGTTGAAAGTGGCTCAGCAGCGTATCTTTCAAACCGTCTGACCTGGCATCAAATCGTCTACTCCATTGGCTCTGGTTGGCTGGGTAAATGCTAGTGACAACCCTATTCTTCCCACAGAATCATGGGAATGCTCATGACCACGCTCGACCCAAGTGACCCCAAGGTGCACTAAGCACAATTGGGCTATGATCTTCTGGGGCTCGTATCTCAGACCTCGTGAGAGCTATCAACAAACTGTTAGGTGCTACAAGATCATGTTTTGAGGTCTACAACAACCTCTCTTAGCTTTGGGTGAGTTGACTTCGTTTGCATTTGGCAAGGTGATCTCAGTTGATGCTAAAACTTGCAGTCAGGGTCAGTTGAAAGTGGCTTAGTAGCGTATCTTTCAAACCGTCTGACCTGGCATCAAACTGTCTACTCCATCAGCTCCGGTTGGCTGGGTAAATGCCAATAACAACCCCGTTCTACCCACAGAGTCACCAAAATGCTCGCGACCACGCTCGACCCAAGTGACTCCAAGGTGCACTAAGCATGATTGGGTAGCGATCTTCCGGGGCTTGTGGATCAAGTAGAAATTTTTCTGAGAAGACATTGTCCTATTTGGTATGGTTATGAAGGTAGACTGAAATGGTTGGAGAGGCTATCAATGCTACTATCTATCCAAGGACATTCCATCATCCTTGGGGTCGGTTATAATTTTAACTATCAAGTCCCATAAAAATTGTGACTTGGAAGCATAGACAATATATGTAAACTATTCAACAGAATGCCCGCAAGCAGAGCATGGCATATGGAATTGCAGATAGGAGTAGTAGAACTAGTAAAAGGTATCCAAAAATGAAGTTTCCAAAGCTTTTTCAGGTTAGACTGGTCGATGACAATGAGAATTGGTTTTGCACATCGACAGTATTGGCATTCGAGAACATGATAATCTATAATGCAATTTCAATATTAAGACATTATCATTTCCTAAGAATGCCCCAACATCAAATGTCAAGGAGGACTCGACATCTTCCTTGATGGACATAACCTTGTTTCATGCTCATTTGTTGGATTCATAGAGGTCTGGGACTATATCAGTGGGAAACTTAAGAGTGATTTTCAATACCAAGCTGATGATGCCTTCATGATGCATGATAATGCAGTTCTTTGTGTTGACATCAGTCATGATTCAGAGATGTTGGCTTCAGGTTCACAGGGTGGGAAAATTGAGGAGGACGTGCTCGCAATTGAATCCCAAAATACATATGTATGATGGCTTCGACAAAATGTTTCTTAGTGTCACTTGCATGAAGCGGTATGTTTGTGGAGAGCCAGAAATGACATGCTCTAGTTATAGCACCAAGTGTCCAATCAAAACATAGAGGCATTAACACTTGTGTTGCAATAAGATCCAGATGGCACTATTCTATAGGAATAGGTCCATTTTGAAAGATGTAGAGCACCAAGTAACATGGACTTTCATAACAAAATATTACTAAGGCACTCACAGAGGGATACTTTAATGTATTCGAGAAAGAAGATGTGGATAGACACGTCCTCAAGAATTAGTTATTATAATAGGAAAGAAACTAACCGAAAGGGAAAAATAAGTAAGGCTCGTAGAGGAGATTTTGGGGGTTCCAGATTCCGCCTGACCCGAGAGACTTTGTGCCAGGGGAGGGATAGATTAGGATTTTTATTGTAATGCAGGGAAAGAGGGATTTTATTTTCAAATAATGATTAATGTACAGGAACATCATACTCTTTGTTGTTTTGCTGTGTTTAAAGAAGGATATGTCAACATATTAAAACTTTGATTTTAGATGCTCACTTTCTAATTGATATTCACCTTTGAATGATATTGGTTTCTTTTGAATGCATATCTGTTATGTCTGATCATCAGCATGATCATCTGTGGACTTTATGCTATAGTTTTTCATGTATTTGGAAAGAACCATTTGTCTTTCTCTCTTAGTTTCTTTCTGTAATGCATTGTTTAGGCAAATGAAATTTGTAGCATTTACTGTCCTTTTCTTTTTAGTAAATTAGTCCCTTTGCATCTATCTCATGTTTACGAATAGATGTTTGTAAGCCTTTATTGCTTTTAGGTTAAAAGCATTATCATTTATAGTTTAGTTGATTCATTGTAAATCCTGCATGGGGAGCTGTACCCGAATAATTCAAAGGGCCTTACGCTTCTCAATAGTGAAGTGACCCAACTGTTGGTGCTGGTTGAGTCTTTTTGTTTGGGCTTTAAGGGTCATTTTGTAAGTGTTTCTTTCGAAGACAAATCTGTTCACCAATAAGAAGTTAAACCTCAAACATAATAAGCTCCATGAACAGGGTATTCCAAAGTAAAGAAAAACAAATGTAACTTCAACAAGATATAATTTAAATCATAATGATAATCATAGTCAAGATATAACTTCACCATTCAATTCCATAAACATGAATAATAAATATGTATATACAAAAGATGATGCAAATATAACATATAAATGAATATGTTCTATATATATGTATCAAATGTATCAAAAGTATGTCCATATACAAATATGGCACATGCCATTTCAAAATGTCTACAAAATAAATGTTTTAAGGTGTACAATGTGGCATATATGCCATCTCAAAATGTGCCAAGTGTCATCTCTAAATGACCACAAAACTAAAACTGCATCCTATGCTGTAGGGGGATCATCAAAATGTAGCCTCTTTGAAGGAGTGTTGGGCTCTGATTGATCCTGCATAAAAAATGAGTTCAAACCAAAGTTAGATTGCTTACTTTATATGATTTGTACATATATATATATATATATATATATATATATATATATATATATATATATATATATATATATATATATATATATATATATATATATATATATATATATATATATATATATATTTGCAATAATGAGATTAGTAGACTGGTGCAACATAGAGTAATAAATCTACAAAATAGGATGATAGCATAATAAAATTACAAATTGATTGAACTAAAATTAAAACTTACATTCGGTGATCCCTCCTCTGGAATAGTGGGCTGGGTCAACAAAGAAACAAAAGATTCTCATGGGACTTCCCTCACAGTCGGAGTAACCTATGAGAGTAAAAAGATTGTCAATTATATATCAATGTACTTCATCATAGCAACCCTAGTTACAAAATACAAATAACAATATGTAAAAGTCTACGTACAATTGGGCTATCACTCCGAATCGAGACACCTTTAACCCTACGCCCCTGAACCGGTGTCGGGACATCATCAATAGCCACACCCTATACAATAAAGTTCAAGTAAAATATTTATTACTACACACAAGTGGCATACATATGCATGCATAATTAATCTTAAACAATTAACTACATTTCCTTTGTCGACACCTGATGAAGGAACCCCCTCACGCTCCCCACTGATGTCGGCTGTAGCCTGCAAGAACACAATAAGATGACAATATATATTAGTAAATGTATGAATTTTATTGCTCTAATTGATAGAGATTTAAGCATGTACACCAAATGATATAAAAAAAAACTAATGGGTACATAATTTATAATATACCGTATAGTCATCAAGGCCAAATGAAATGGCTGAAAGTGTGGACTCGTCCACCTGTCTCACCTCCTCCTGTGTCATCGACTGATCATAAATGGAAAAAAAATATATACATAAGTGCATGCAATCATTAAAACTAATCTAAATAAATAAATTATTTTAAAATTAAATAAGTCATGTGACAAATTTATTTATAATGTTTACTCTTACCGTATCAATAGGAGTCAATGGCTCTATGTGCACCTCCTGAGCACTCTCATGAGATGTAGATGCTCCATGAGGTGTTGCAGCCTCTGCAACAACCTCTCCTATATCTCCCTCATCAATATCATGAAACTGATATATATCAGAATCAGTAAGCGGTCCGAGGCACATATGCCTGCACATAATGCACATATGGGGCTCACATACATGTGAACTTTGATGAGATGTCGATGCGCCAATAGCATCCACATGAGGCAACACTGACCTAGTCTGTGTGATCAACTGATCACTCAGTAAATGAATGGACCTAATAGTCAGTTCAGCAGCCTCATAAATGATATCAGGATGATGCACTAGAGGAGGGGGTGTGACATCAGTGGGGGGGACAAAGGTAGTGGCCTTTCAGTGCTGGGAAGATGGCCTAGTCTGAGGAGCTCCTTTGCCTACGCCCATGTTGGGCCTCATACTCCAATAATCAACATGGTGACCAAGCACAAACTCAGCATACAATTTTTTAAGGAAATAAAATGGGACCTCCAAATTGCTATGTCTTTATCAAAAACCATCCACCAGGGATCCCAAAAGTTTGTGCGCATTGCTTCATTTGTGCACCATTTTATTGATAATTTGGGCTTTTTGGGGTCAACTGGTATTCCGGTTTTAGTATCGATAAAAAGGGCGGATATATCTTCCTTACTTATATTAAGGGCCGCAATCCCATCATGGTCAAGCCCATCATCAAATTGGGTGTGCATATCATCATGCCAATGAAGAGCAGCATTATGTTGTTGCGTGAGTGTGTCAATATTTCCAACAATTGTATTTAGTGTGGCAAGCATGGGACCTAATGTAGGTATATTTTGATACGTGTTTTGGAAACCTCGTATTGTGTTCAAATTTTCTTCTATCTAATCTTGTAAAGATTTAGGGTTTAGATATGGGGGATTGTTTTCGGGATTGTTATTTGGAGGGTTATTTTCTTCATTGTTGTCAGCCATGCCTGATTAAATAAAAAACAAATCTAAGTTTCAAATATTATTACAAATATAAATACAAAACCCTATTTTTAAAAAAAATGCTACATTTATAATGAAAATGAAATAAATTAATAAAAATATGTAATTAACTACTTACTGAATATGCTCGGAGTCAAATTTGGGGTTTCCAATATCAGGTATCCGAAAATATATTGGGTATCAGAAAAATGCGGTTAGAAACTTGAAGAAATCGCACTAGGAAATGAAGAATAGGGCTCGCGGGTGTCGAATATAGGCCACAGTTATCAGGTACTTAAAAATATTGAGTACCCGATTAGGTATGTGCTTTGGTGGCAGCTTTGCCCAGGTGTACTGACACCCAGGCCTACTAAAAAGTCAACAAGCGCTTTCATGCACTTTTGGACGAGTGAAAAGTGAATATTTTTCACATCACCACTTTTTGGCCCCTCATGATCTTGCACAGACCCAACTTGTACATGAGGTTACTATTTTTAGTAAGTTTTTTGTTCGATCATAGATTTTCTCTTTTTTTTCCCCGAAGGTTCAATTTAGTTAGATAAGCATGCAATAATTTTTTTGTTGAAAGATCATGGCCAGTTTGGAAGATATTAAAGTTTTTGATCTTAAAAGTCTTAGAAAAATATCGCAAATGCAATCTTAGAGGTCTTAGAGACACCAAAATAGGATCAAAATGTGGCTAAATGGCTTAACTTTTTAAAAGGTGATAAAGCAAATTGCAATCTTTCCAACACTTCAAATGATTCATCAATTAGAGACTCGGTCCAAAAGTTATGGCCTCTAGAAGTTGGGACTTTCGAAATAAGAAATGTAAAAATGTGTTGAACATCTAAATGAAGTGTAAAAGGTAGTTACATATATTGGGGTGTGTATTGACACATCATAAGGCATCTTTGATTAGAGATAAGATGGGCACCACTTTATAAGTGGTTTATAGGCAATGGTTTTGTAATATCGTTTGATGGTTTCTCGTATTGTATATTCTATATATTAGATGCTTGAGATGGAGGGTGTGTGTAAGAGTCTTTTAGTCTTTTAGTTATCTCTAGATCTCTAGTTGATGATACTCGTAAGAGAAGCTTGCTCTGCCAGTATATTGTAATATGTTATTAATTTTTTAATAATATATTAGATGAATTTTGGAATGTGGGGTTTTTCCCCTGAAAGGGTGTTCCCCATGAAAATCACTATGTTGTTGGATGCATATTGTTTTATATTATCTATGTTACGCTTATGTAACTTCTATAAAGATCTAAGGAATTTTTTATGTTACCCTCTTCTCAAGGTTAGTATAGGAAGTTATTATACTACTTAACTTCCTGACAAGTGGTATCAGAGCCTGATCACCTTTGCTTTTATTTATGGGTTGTTGATTTTTTGAGCTAATCTAGATTTGAGTGGGAGCTTGTGTAAAAAATACTTTGTGATCTAGTTGGAGGAATTTTCAAATGGCTAGTTCATTAGGGTGAATAGAGGTGGATAAATTTTCAAGATATAATTTTGAAATGTGAAAGTTGAAGATGGAGGATCTGCTAATAGATCGAGATCTATGAGAGATTGTTGATGAGATTATCTTGAGACCCACAAATCTATATGAGATTGCTAAATATGTTATTATGGATCGTAAAGTCAAGGGTTTGTTCAGATTGTGTCTTGCATACTCTATTTAAATCAATGCCCATAAAGAGTCCTCTACACATAATATGTGGAAGAATCTTGGTGAGATGTATCAAGAGAAATCTTTAGAAAATAAGATTTTCTTGAGAAAGACCATGTTCCTTGAGAATGGAGGAGGATGGAAAAATTGCATACCACCTAGAAGCATTCAATCTGTTGGCATCTATTAGTGTCAAGATGGATAAGTTGGAGAAATATTAGATCTTGGTTTGTTCTTTGCTTGATTCATGGGATTCTCTTGTTATGATCATTGGTAGTACTTAATAACTTATATTGTTTTGAGGATCGAAGATGTGGTGGGTACTATTCTTTCTAAAAAGATGAGAAGGGTTTCCATGAGTGCCAAGGAAGTCCTAGTTATTCATGGTAGACCTAAGGAAAAATGCAAGATGACTAATAATTGTAACAAATCCAAATCTAGAGGAGATCTAAATCTCTTGGAAAGTACTTATGTGAAGACCAAATTTGTTGATACATCACCAGAAAAGTTGAGAGTTTCACCTTCAATAGATGGTCATGGATTTTGGGTACCTAAGAGTGATTTTTCTTTTGAATGAACTTGAATGAATTGGAGAAAATAGATCTTGGATGTTTTCCTTCAAATCTTGAATCCAACTACTCAATTGCTTGATTTCTCTTGAAAAATCAATTGAAAAATTGTAGATCATGAAATTATATTGAAATAAGGAGAGATAGGGTGTTTTTATACCTCATCCATCATTTCGGGATTCAAAATTTATCCAATCCAACCACTGCATCTTTATTTCTATTAAAACCCTGACATAGGGCCTTGGACCTAAATCCAAGGGTACAAATCAGTTGAGGCAATCTGTACCTAGGTATAGGCTGGCTAGGCTGATTTATACTTGGGTATAGGTTGTCTAGGACAATCTATACCTAAGATCTCAATCCTGGATTCAAATTGGGTACTAGGATGTTAGAGAAGAAGCAGGAAAAGAGGAATCTAGTTGCGAGAATCAAGCATAACAGGCATCTGATCCCAAAATTATTAAAATGGGGCCTAATAAAGCATCCAATTATGGGTGGTGACTTTTTAGGAGAGTACATTTAGCCCCCACTTTAGTGGGTGTATGAGAAAAAATCATGCTCCAAACAAAGTAGACCAATACATAACAATGATCTTATCAAGGTCAAGGAGACAAAGAAATGTCAAGCCCCTAAGTGACTTAAGTCCTCATCAAATCCAAAACCAAGATAAAAGAGGCATTACTTGAAAGAGAGAAAGAAGAGAGATAAATAGACACAACCACTATCCTAGTACATAGTTTCCATACTATGGATCATGCAAAGGGAAAGCGATGGTGCAAAAGATGGTGTTGATAGTCTAGCAAGTTGTGTTATGCTAGTCAACCCATCAAAACAAAGGGATAATTCCTTAAGGAAAACATTATCTCCATTAAGGGATCCTGAAAAGATAATCATTCATAAGGAAATCATTGTCTCTAAATGGATCTATGAAAGGAGGATCGGTTCTTAAGGAAAGCATTGTCTCCATTAAGGGATCCACTAAATAATACACAAGGCATGATAATGAAAAGATGAACGCAAGGAAAGCATTGTTTCCTTAGCCATGTGTATAAAAGAGATCACATTGAATTGTTGTTTGTGTGTGTGTGTGTGCAAAATGTGAAACAAGGAGCAGAGTGTATGCCCTTGCGTTAAAGTGATTACAAGTGCCTTAATGGGAGAAATAGCTTTAACATAGGATATATGCACCCAAAAGAGATGTTTCCACTATGAGATGCCCCAAAGAAAGGAAAAACCAAGGGAAATGAACACATGACAAAAGAGTGAATAGATTGGATCTACTAATTCAAGGGTCATTATGATCATATGATAACTCATGTATATCAAAATGAACTGTCATCATTCCCCAAAGGTAGTAGAACTACAAGCATAATGAAAGAATGTCACATAATAGTTACAAAGAAGAGTCTTTTTGGGTTGGCATCATGGAGACTAGAAAGAATAGGTAGCTCTACCATTTTGCATCATCCTCAACTAGACAACACGAAGGCACATCTATGAATAGTGGCACATGCACAACATAACATGTAACAACATATAGAAGGAATGAGATAGAAATAGAGAAATGTGACAACATGTTGATTCCTTTTATCACCTTGCACCAATGGAGCCACAAGGGTCATCTAAAGAAATATAAACAAAACATACATCAAGTAGCACATCATGAGGGAAGAACGTTACAACAAGAAAACATAAAAAATCCATCATACAAGAAGAGATAGTAAAACATATCGCTTGCCCCCCATCTCAGTCTATAGTGTTTAGGGAAGTTAGGCATCACATAAGCGGAGCAACATAAAGCAGGATAGATGGAACAATAGCCAGTTCCAAATAAGGACCATGCTATAAAGATGGGTCACTTTGTTCGTCACTAAGAGATAATTATTTTGCAAACATAGATGGTAAATACTAATTAACATCAATAAACTCATACATATCATTAGGATCACTTGCAGGAATATCATTATTTGTATTAGTAATATTGAAAGCATTGTAGAGTATTTTATAATCCACCATTAGCCCATCACAAATATATGATTTGAGAGACCTTTCATGGGATAAAAAATCAATAAGTTCCTCTATCTAGTTCATCATATTTGTATTTTCAGATCCAATTATTTGGACCAATTAGAACACTCAAAGGCTGAATTTCAATGAGACATACACCATGTCTCACCAAAATGCATGAAGGAAGTTTATCCAGTGCACGAGACTAAGTTTGTTCTTAAGTCTCCTACACTGGATAAACTTCCTTCACTGAAACAAAATAAATAAATGAACTTTAGAATCCAAGAATAGAATGTCAGAGAGACATATTTGAATTGACAATAGGTTGGGCTCTCTAGTGTTCACTTGTTTTCGACAAGAATTTTTTTTGTCTCATCGAAGCTGAGGTCCATCAAGGAGATGACAAGGGTTGTGGATAGGCAGTAAATTCACCTTAATGGGTGATGTCACTCTAACAAGGTTACACATCGGTGAGAGTCTCACTGAAATCCATTTACCGAAGGGCTCGTTGGTGTGACATCATTGGTCACCAAGTGCTTTGTCGAAGGGCCATGTCACTGTGACAGGGGCTAATTTTAGTGAGATTCTCACCAAAATATATGAATAGTTCATCATAAAATAGAAAAGATAATGTCAATGAGACATAAGATATGGCTCACCAAAGTCCAGATGCCATCAAAGCATCATATTAGTAGATACCATCATATGTTTGCATGTAGATTGTTTTGGTCAATCATTATTGTAAAATTGTTAAATTGGTACACAACAGGGCTCTAACAAATGAGAACATGATATTCATTAGACTCCCAAAAAGTATTTACAACTAAGGTGATATTGAATTTAGATATTAAACAATTAAGATACTTCCTAGTATGACTATATTATAGATTTGATAAATGTAACATAGTCTGTAAAATATTATAAACCTTGTAATGATCATTTTTGCATTGCACATATATTTTTCTACTCGATGTGGATGGATTGTGTATGCTTCCTTGTTGATATCTTCCATTGGATAAACTTTATGTTGAAATATGTTCTTGTTTTTAATTCATTAATTTTTTCTTTGAAAAAAGAAGACTTCATGACCGATTAGATAAGAATTCTACCATGAAAATATAGATAATTCAATATCATACCTTTGAAAGAATAAATCATTGGCCAATGGTTTAGAATTAGTCTTAATTTATTACTTTAGAATTAATCTTAATTGTTGTGTAGTTCAATATCATATCTTTAAAAGGAAAAATCATTGTCTAGGGGTTTAGAATCAGTCTTAAAATTTATCAAGTTTAGTTCATGATTGAACATTCTAATAGAACAGATCACTTGTTACTCTAAGTTTAACATTTAAATAATTTGTGAATTATGTTTTTGTACCTTTATCATGCACATTTTGTAATGATGCCAATATTAGCTATATAAGAACCTATTTATGTAGTTGGTTAACCTTTAACCCAATGACCATTCAATGGTTACAAACTCATACAACTAAGAACTTCATACCTTGCACTATCTTGCGATACTTTCAATATAATTTATGATACCTCTAGGAACATACTATAAGGTTTTAGATGAATCTAAATATAGGAAAGTTTATTCACTCTCCTTCATTTGATTACAACATTCCATAGTTTATTGTTGAACCTGATTTTACCTTTACAAAGGCATTGTCTTAGCCTTAGAAATAAAATTACATTTTTAGATTTCAAGACCCAACCGAATAACATTGTTTTCATTGATAGTTTTAATCAAAAAATCATAATGATCAATATCAATATTAGAACATGAGACTGAATGAATAAAAATGATTAGTATGTGCAAATAAATTAAACAATATTTGTAGGAGATGACATGATAAATCTAGGGATGCAAACACGAGGGTATATGGCATGCCAGATCAAAACATAAAGACAAATATTCCTAATCAACTTCGGGGTCACGTACTAGATCACAAGGACCTCTACATGACACAAATTTCATGGAAAAATTTAGTTGATGCATCCAAACAACCATGAAAGAGAAATAATCCTCAATTTAGATTTATTAGATCATGTAGTCTAGAAACAAAACCTAAATTAGGTTCATAATCAACATCAATATCAGCTAGAGTAAAACATAAACCAACAATATATTCTTAGTTAACATTATCAAATTTCCAAAATCTATTTCTAATGCAATTATTTGTTTCTAAATTTGATTGTCTATGTTTTTTTAGCATCAATGTTGATCCATCATCAGGATGAGAGAATGTAGGATATTTTTAGTTATTCAAAATTAACATCAATAATTGTATAATAAGCAATATAATCAACAAAACATCAACCATAATATAATTAGAAGAGAAAATGTTCAGAGTGTGTTTTAACTGAGATGGTTGAGTGTAGTTAAAGTATCTTGTGTATCCCATAATAACCTTTCCACATCAACAAGCCACCTAAGTATGACACCTAAACACTATACACTAACATCAACTTCCTATAACATTCAAGGAACATTGATTTGATGAACACATTAATTGAAGTATAAAAGGAACAACATTTAAGTTTGAAAATAATATTATGGGACACTAAACATTCTTGTATGGTGTCCTAAAATCTTTATTATGATCCTAGCACTTATCTCTCCAAATAATTGACCTATGAAACTTGTCCTTAATAAGTGGGAAACCTCCTTAATACTTATATTATTTTTAAATGTTACTAGTTCAAAATTAAAAAATCAATCAATATATATGCCTCCAATAAATGCACCACAATCCTCATTGAAATTCATGTACACCCACTAATTATTTCATGAATACAACCATTTGGCCCATCTTCTCCTTCAATCACGATGTCACTCCAAAAACTTGTGTTTTCCAATAGCTTCTAAACACAAAGTGATATGATATGCCCCATGTTGTGTCATAAATATGCACCATACTAACTCTCGTTATTTGTGCAATCAAACTTCTAATGAACCATTTATGATAGAGTACTATATTGACAATTTATATGATCTTGGCTATCAAATCCTTGAACTCTTGGCCATACTTCCTAACTGACTCCCCTAATTGTTATTTTTCATGCAGTCAAGTTTGTGTGTTTCTATTGTGGATATTTCCTATAAGGATTACTACTTAACTCTATCTGATTGATCTTGAGACCATCTAGATCATATTTAGTGTATTAATTTTGCACGAGTCTTCCAAAAGTGTCTAAAAATAAGCTAATCTTTCATACATCATTAGTGGCATTCTTAGCATGCCAAGATATTTCATATCATTTGGTGATAATAGATAGCTTCTTCATATTTGTAATCCAAATTATATCTTGTAGTAATCTAAACCTATCATCTATGGAAAAAAATTAGTTTATAAATATGAGGTGCAACTCATGATCAAACTATCAATAATATTGGCCAATTAACATGATCAACTATTTTATACTTTTGGCTCTATCAAACAAGGAAAGGGGCTCCTAGAAATTTTTACAAGATAACTAAAAATAAATGAAAATAATGACCATACATATTAGCCATACCCCCATGCATAAGGATTCCATAAATATTATCATTATAGACCTCTTAAACTAGCTAACTGGTCTTGTAGACCATAAATTTCTAAACAAACTATTATAAGATTACAATGCATCTTAAGATGGAAATTTAGGTCTATATCCTTAAATTGTAATTTTATCTATAGTCTCTTACTCATGTCTAACTTGTAAAATCCAAAACATGCATTACTCTCTAAAGATAGGTATCAAATTGAAGCTTAGAAATATTTGGCATATGCAAATACTAATGTGCATATGCATACTAGTAGGACATAGCTTCTAATAATTAATTAAGAGTAATTTATAATATGTTTGGAATATAGGTAAGTACTAATGGTTATATGCATACTAGTACAATATAGCTTCCAATAAATTATAAAGAATAAAGGATGTATCCATTATAAAACATGATCAAATGTCAAAAGAATATCAATGCTTTAATTTATTGGTGACATCATGAAAACTAAATAAACTAGCAAACACAACTATAAATTTGAGCCCAAGAGTTAAATATGAATCAACTAATGACAAAAAATAATAATTCCAAATTAGTTCGCATCAATCTAATTTTAAGTTTATTGGAATATAATTTCAAGAATGAAGAAACTTTGCATGACAACATTACTTAGCCATTTATGAATTAAAAAAGAATCCTATATACTATTAATGATTTTTTTACATGTATTGAAATATAATAATTAAAAAAAGTAGACATAAAAGCTATCATATATTAAAATGCAACTAAAAATGCAAAGTCATATTTATATCCCCAACCATAAAACCCTTAACAATTTTATACTAAAGATGTAACCTGAAATGTGCATAAAGCTTCAAAGAATGTGCAAACAAATATATAGACTCTAAATTATCTCGCAAAGCTAAAGATTTGTAAACAAATACAAGATGTCAAAGTAAGAGGCGTATATTTCTTGCTCAATTCACTAAACAATATGGTTTATACATACATACATACATACATACATACATACATACATACATACATACATACATACATACATACATACATACATACATACATACATACATACATACATATATATATATATATATATATATATATATATATATAGAGAGAGAGAGAGAGACACACACACACACACAAGTCTACACGTATATGTACATTACTTATGTGTAAAACCTCTACTAATCTATGAATTGAACATGAATCAATTTAAAGTAATATAATTTTTACTAGTTTGATTCCTTAGCTAAGTTAATCATATATGTTTTTATTAGAGTGTTTCTACCAAGTTTGGTTTCATTAGTCTTTTGAATTTCTATTATAATTTGTTTAGTTCACTATTATATAAAATTTAAAATAAGTACCCTCAAACATCTTTCTCCTACACATATGACAAGAGATTAAGTATGCATATATAATATATTGGCTCAAACTCACATAATCTTATTGTCATTTTTGTGAGTTTATTTAATTAAAATAAATATTTTTAATAAAAAATATATTAAATTTAGACTTTTAAAAATATGATTGAATGAAGTTTGAATTTGTAATAATTTTGAAAAATTAACTTTCTTTGTTGTAATGGTTCAATTAAAAATTCTTAAATGACTAATTTTCTTTGTTAATCATACACATTATACATGGTGCTAATCTTTGTTAATGATTGTAATATTTTTTGAAAAAATATTTCTTGAAAATGCTTTAGAAACTTTCAATCAAATACAACACAAAGGTATAAAGCCAAATTCTTTGACAATGTCTTCTCTGTCTATGCCAAAATGGGAGATTTGGAATAGGGTATGGACATTCATAAATTCATAATGGTACGAGAATTTTTTTCCAGATATTATTGTGTATGTAAAATACCTTCATGAAACATTAGAGTAATCAAACATCAATTCACAAGCTAAAGATTTATTCTAATTAACAATGTAAATTGAAAGATTGAAAGAATTCGATGGATCTCTAAATAAAAGGACCTAATAATTTTCTCTTACCTGCAAAGACCTCAAGTGACAACTCTTATAATGAGAGTTATGCTAAGAATGATGGAATAACGGATCTAAGATGTAAATGGGTGAAAATTAAGCTAAATGGCTTCAAATTAAGCTACTCTAGATGCTCAAATTGATTCAAAGCTAAGATGAATTTTTCCATTATGATGATGCTATTACTAAAATGCACTTTGCCTCTAAAGATAGTGGATGCAAATTGATTATAATATGGATGCTCTAAATGGAAGATGGATGATTTGCTCTAATTATGTTTACTATTTATAGGATTTCCCCAAGTTAGGGGGTTAACTTTGATTAGAGTTGAGTTAAGGATGATCAAGCTTATGCTTGTGTTGTATTTGTTGAGGTATCTCAAATGAAGGGACAAGATTGATTCTCCAAAATGAAGGGTCAAGATAGAAAAGCTTATTAAGAATCCATGTGATAATCCTTTCCTATTAGTTGAATTGATTTTTGTCTTGTTGTGGTTGGTGAGGAATTTATGGATTTATTAATTCAAACAATTAATTAAATTAGCCATATATGCAAATTGAAGGTGTTGGATTTAATTATTTAATTGAACTATATGATTAATTGTGTTAAATTCCAGAGATCAATTGCAAATGTAGTCACACTGTTATGATTGTATGTGTTTTCCAAATGCACCGATCTCTTTGTATTTATACTTGACAAGGACAAGAAGAGACATGTCCCTTCATGGGACATGTCTATTCATTAATTTATTTTATCAATTTAACTATTTAGTTATTGTGAGAATAATTATAATATATATATATATATATATATATATATATATATATATATATATATATATATATATATATATATATGTATGTATGTATGTATGTATGTATGTATGTATGTATGTATGTATGTATGTATGTATGTATGTATGTATGTATGTATGTATGTAGTAATATCAATTATTATATATATTGATATATATGTATTGTGTGTGAATGATTTACACCTTCATGAAATAACAAGATTTAAAGAGAATTTACACTATTCAAAGAAAACTAATCTAAATAATGCACAAATTAATCTAAATATCTCATGGTTCTCTAAATTGAAGTAGTAAGTGAGGCTCTCAGTTGCAAATCCTCACTAGTGACACTCTAATTATGAGAAATGAACTAAGAATGATATGCAAAATAGATCTAATTATCAAATTCTAGCTCTATTTGATAAGAAAATCTCTAAAATGATCAACAATTGAAGCTAATTATCAATGAAAATTCTAAGTGAGTGGTGTGGATGAAAATTGCAAGAGCTTTGCTACAATTCAAAGATATGGAGTGGATGATTAATGCCTCAAAATGCCTTCTATTTATAAGATTTTCCCAAGGGTAGGGGGTAGAGTGAGATAACCATGGTTATGCTTGGGTAAGGTCAATTGGTTTTGCTTTGTCCCTAAATTGGGGGACAAACATTTAAATGGTTTCAAAAGGCTGGACCATTTCAACAAAAGTGAGTGATTTGTGTCCATTTTGTCTCCTTTTTCCTTTGTTGAGGGAATTTCATATTTATTAATTAATTAAAGTAATTAAATTTAGCCATGAAGGGTAAGAGGTTCATTTTGATTTTTCATTTCAACCACTATGTCATTAATTGAATTTAATCAATTTCTTAGTGTTTTTCCCCTTTTCAAGCTTTATTTAATCATTTAATCATTTAATTGAATTTTCCTTTGATTTGAATTGCCTTTGTTCCATTTATTGATTTTTCATGCTATTTTGATGATTTGATGCACCTTTTGATTGAATTAAGCCTTTGCCAATTTTCCATGTCTACAAATGCCCCTCTTTGAGTCGATGTGCGAAGAACACCGATTCAAAGATTCCCTTAGTATGATGATCTGATTCAGGTCCTGGTTCTAATATGCCTCTGATCGTTCTGATTGATGTACTTCCTAATGACGATGATGTGCCTCTGATGATGGTGCTGATATGATTATGATGCCTCTGATATGATATGGGTCCTAGTTTGATGATAGGTCCTGGTTTCACTGATAAAGGTCTTGGGTTAATTGATAAAGGTCCTGGGTTGATTGATAAAGGTCCTGGGTTGATTGATTGCTGATATGTTGATAGGTTTGATATGATATGGATTTGATATGAAACCGATATCCTGATATGAAATTTGATATGATATGATATGATACTGATATCTTGATATGATACTGATATGATATGCCCCACTGATAAATGTTTTGATGTGATGCCCATTTGATACTCTGATGCCCCCTCAAAAATAAAACATATTGATTCCTTGATTTGAAAAGATTTTGAGTAGTTAGAATATGTTTTGATTTATGATACCGTTTGAAAGAAACAATCAAGTTTGATTCATGCCCCGATTAATGGAAATGTCCCATAACAGGTTGAAAGTGCATTTTTTAAGTGTTTATTAGGACCAATTTCACCTTAAATAGGGTAAAACCCCTTATTTTCAAACTAAGAGCCACATGTGGGTGCATTTACTAAGAGAGCCACATGTGGGTGCATTTTCCTTAGTTTTTGCTTCACAGGTTTAACTCCGGGTCTAACATTCAGATGATGCATTATGAAATCAGGATCCAATCCAGGCATATCAGCATATGACCATGCAAAATTTACTTGTTGCTCTTGGAAGAATTTGATAAAGTCCTCTCTTTCAAGAGATGTAAGTGATGCAGCCAAGTGTACAACCTTTGGCTCTAGTTTTGTACCAATGTTAACTTTTTCTGTTGGTTCTATAAGAATAGATGACCGTTCTTCTTCATGTTCAGGCAAAGTGTCCAATCTCTCTTCTAATGGTGCCACAGTTGGGTTTTCACCAAAAGAAACGTCTTTTATTTTCATTGTTTTTGGTTCTAATGGTGCCACAGTTGGGTTTTCACCAATAGAACTTTTCATTTTTTATTTTTTTTTCATTTTTTCTTTTTTTTGACTAAGAGATTGGACCCTTGCTGTTGTCATCATGTCCGTATTGAGTTCGTTGGTGAAAGAGGGTTCAACCGCATTGAGGTATTGGTTTGTTGCTTGGTCATTTGGGAAGTAAAGTAAGTCATGTGGTTCAGTTTGATCCCAATCAATGAGGTCTGGATGTATCAAAATTAAGGAATTATTGGGTAAGGTATCATCAATAGGATTTATGGACATGACTTCATTTGAGGGTTCATACATTGTATCGTTTAGATCTATGATGTGCGCTTCCTCAAGATGATCCATGGAAGCAGGGTCAAAGTCCCCTTCGCTTGAATCCTCATCGACCTCTACGGGAAACAATGTGGGAAAAGCCACAAGCGGGTTAAAACTAATGTTTGAATTTCCCTCCTCTGAAGGTGTCCAAAATGTTTCTATCCATGCTCCACTACTAGATGCTTGTTCTATATTAGGCCTTTGAATAGGAGATTCTTCATTAATTGGAGCATCTTGTTTTGGGATTTTTGCATAAGTATGTATAGCAATGACTTCTTTATCTTGACATGACTCATCTGCTAAAGTATCCCATTCATAATCCCTAGAGTCATCACTATCTCCTTCGGATTCTAATGCATTTATTTGAGGATGAAAATCATGCATTGGACTTGAACTTTCGCCCTTATATTGAAAACCTACTCCAGATTTTTCATGACTTGCCCTCCAAATAGGTTCAATAGGTTCTAATAATCCTCTATTTCTTTGGCCTAGGGGTCCTCTTCCTTTTTATCCCATCTTTTGCATAATATCAAATCCTTTCCCATATTGTTCTGTTTGTATATTGACATGCTGAATTCTTTCCATGGGAGTGTCTAAGGTACCATCCTCATCATGATAAAGCCATTGAAGGACATCATCCTCTTCCTTATCCCATGTTGCTTTGCTATCTTCCCTCACAAAATAAGAATTATACTTATGTGGAAGATGTTCTTTTGAGGGTTTTCCATGTGATTTGGGAGACATGGGCATGTCAAATAGAGAAACTGAATATTCTCCTACCCCTTTTGAACTAATCTTGCATTGTTTGTCAAATTTGTTCATCATCTCACTCATGTATTGATAATGATCTGCTTTAGCTTGTTCTTTTTCCTCTTTAGTAGGTTTGTAGATTACTATTTCCAATCTAGGTGCCACATATGGACTTTCCATCACATTTGGACCCTCGTAGCTCACTTTTTCCTTGCCCTTAGTTGATGTAGTTGAGCTAGCTTGAAGAGGATTTTGTGCATCTTCATTGGTGATTCTTGGAACAACTCCTTCATGATTATGTGGAATGTATAATTCATGCAAGGGTTTGAGTGCATTACAATATTGAAATGGATTTGAGTCTCCTCCAACTGTGATTTCTTCACCCATGTATGGGAACTTGATGCATTGGTGGTATGTGGAGGGGACAACTTGCATCTCATGAATCCAGGGTCTTCCCAATAAGATGTTATAGGTTAATTTCATGTCCAACACTTGACATTTGGTTTCCTTCTTAACTGTTCCCACTTGGATGGGTAACACAATCATGCCTTTAGAAGCTCTTTCAGCTTCATCATAAGCTTTTATGGTGATTTTCTTTGTAGGGTCAATGCAAGACTCGGATAGACCTAAGGATTTTACAAGACTCAATGTGCATATGTTAAGGCCAGCCCCTCCATCAATAAGGGCTCTTTTGACTCTATGCCTTTCGATCAAAACCTCTATATGTAATGGCAAATTTTGAGGATGAGTTATAGACATGTCATCTTGATCTGAAAATGAAAGACAATGGGGAGCCACAAGATGTCCTACCATAATTTGAAATTTTTCTTCCCCTAAGGTAGTAGAAACATGTGTCTCTTCCAAAGCTTTTTCCAAAATCTCTTTATGATTTGGTGACAACTTCAATAACTCTAAGATTGAGATTTGTGCTAGAGTACATTGCAATTGGTCCACCAAACTATAAGGTCTTGCTGCTGTAGGAGATTGTTTGACCACAATGTTGGATGGTGGGAGATTGGTGTTTTGAGGGACTATCCCTTGTAAAGTCATTCTAGAATTCTGCCCTCTTGTAATGACATTAGTTGCTTCCTTTTGAGGCTATTCATTAATGATGATAGCATTAACAATATGATCATATGATGGTGCAAAGTTGAGATTATTGGCACTTTGTTTCTTGCCATTTGATGACTCACCTTTATCATGTTTGTAAAAAGGTTGTTTGAAGGCCGTATGATCTTCATTATTTTGGGGTCCATCAACAGTGATTATGTTATTATCTATCAAGTCTTGGACCACATTCTTTAATTGTAGACATTCATTTGTAGGGTGGCCCCGAATCCTATGATATTCACAATGATGCTTAGCATCCCACCAACCCGGCTTGTGGTCTGGTTCATAAGGCTTAATAGCGGGTAATGTAATAACATTGTTAGCTATGAGAGCCTTTAATGCAGTTTCAAGTGATTCTCCCAAGGGTGTAAAGTGTCTTGCAGTAGTGGGCTTCAATACTTATCATACTTGCTGTTTTGATCCTTGTTTCCTTGATTATTCTTATTGGCATTGTTGTTGTTGTTGGAAGGTGCATTATATGCTTGATTAGCATTATTCACTTGATTTGGTGTCTTTGTAAGGGCAAATGGAATCACCTTCAAGTTGTTGGATTCCACTACACCATCATTAACAATACCTTTGTTGTTATTCTTTGCAGCATAACAGCTATTGTTGTTGTACCAACTTTTATTTGGATTGTTGTTATTGTTGGTATTGTTGTTGTTGGAGTTAGAGTTATTCTTATTTTCCTTGTACAATTTTAACTCTCCACTCTTAATCAACACTTCTTCTATTGTAATTCCGTTATCAATCAAATCTTGGAAGGTTTTCGAACATTGCATCCTTAGTCTATAATTCAGGTCGCTTCTTAAACCATTAATAAAGATATCCATTTTTTCTTTCTCCGGTACACTTCTTGGATATCTAGCAAATGCAGTCCTCCATCTTTGCAAGAATGTGAGAAAGGCTTCTCCATCTTGTTGCTTCATGTTACATAACGTTATCATTGTGACCTCATGTTTGATGTTATAAGAGTAATGAGTCACGAATTTAGATGCTAACTCTTCAAAGGATTTTATGCCGGATGGTAGTTTTGAAAACCAATCCATGGCTGTTCCTCCCAAGCTTCTTGGGAATAGTCTCATTAAATAGGTTGATTCATGCATGAATTCAAGACTCAATGTGCAAAATCCCCGAAGATGATCATGTGGGTCAGATGTTCCTTCATACCTCTCATATTTAGGAAATGTTACATTAATAGGAAAAGGCACCATGACCAAACTCTTATTGAATGGAAAAGGACATAATGTTTCAATAGAGAAAGGCTTAGGAGCCCCATTTTGTTTCAAACTATCAATTTCCATTTGTAATGCCTTGAATTGTTCCCTCATTGCTTCCATAGGGTCTTCTATTTCCTTGGGCTTTAATTGCTCTATGTCAAAATCTTTAGGTAGCTTTACCCCCGTTTGTATTAAGTCCATGAAGTGTTTTTCTTTATCCATAAGCATGGTCTTTTTCATTAGTTCTATGAAATAAGGACATTGTCTTGCCTCTAATGCTCTTTCAATCGTGGCTTCTTCTGCAGTTGGGGGTAAGTTTGTATTATGAGGAGGAAATAAGTTGTTGCCTTGTGAATTTGCCTCTTGAGAATTAGGATCTCTTCCTCCATTATTAGAATTTCCTTGATTGTTGTTAAGATCCATACCCCCATTCATGTTGTTCCCTTGATTGTTGTTAGGATCGATACCCCCATTCATGTTGTTCCCTTGGTTGTTGGGATCAATATTTCCTAGAGTACCACTAAACATCTTGTTAATGTCATTTGCCTTAGCGGGTTTTTCAGTCACTCGTGAAGTAATGAAAGTGTTCTTTGGAAATGGGAGCTCTTCTCCGTTGTAGGTCCCATCTGTTTGTAATGCTTTCCTTATAGAGAGTGACCTTGTAATAACAGGCATGAACAAACTTTAAGGGTATGTTGACTTTCTTCTCTTGATAAGCTATTTTTGGAATAAGTTAAAAGTTTTTGATCAATTTTAAATGGTTTAAAATTTTAATGGTGTTTTTGATCAATAACTTTGGAATATCTTGTTTGAAAATAAAAACAATCTCAACACACACATCAATTGGGTACCATATCCCTAGAATGCTCTAATGTGTATATTTTTGAACGTTTTCACAGGTTTAACACAAGAATAGCTTCCACACAATCTACCTAGCACATAATTGGTTCGTAAACATGGCTCTAATAGGTAGTTTTGCTATTTTACCGTTATGTAGTAAGTTTTCCGTTCAAAAGAGATCTTAGCTTTTCATCCCCCAACTATGTTAAGGGGCTTCCCACATGCACAAAAGCATGATTTTGCGCAATCCGTTAGGACTACTAGAGGAAGTTCGAAAGAGCTAAAATCCTTTTGTCGTGTACCCCATTAAGGATACCCGCGTTTCATTTTATAGTGGGTCAGATTCTCGCGGCAAAAGCAAGTGTATCCCACTTTGGGCTGTCCCTCTCACCGGCCCTTCTAAGGCAATCTCGGGAGGCGAGCCCACTAAGTTTTAAACATGTTCATTTGAAAGCATGAAAAGTGGATTTGGTAGAGCAAGTTTGAGAATTTGATTCACTCAAAGAGTGAAGAGCATATCCCTATTGCTTTTCCCTTATCCCAAACACTCACAATCAATTTGGTTCTTTTTCAACCCCGTGACAAAGGGGTTCTTAGAATTGAAGTGTTTATTTTTTTCCTTTTATGATTAAACTATGTTTTGAACTTTGAAAATGCCACAATTTAAGGGAAGTGCAAGCTTGATGAGAAAAATACCTCAAACGATGCTAGCAAAGGCTAGGCGCATTTTTAAGTAGTAGATTTTTCATTTTTCTCTCCAAATCCTTCTCTTACCTTAGCAAAATGTTCCCTCTACCAACAAGTTAGTCAGCACAATACAAACAAAGTGAGGGGAAACCAAAATCAAAGCTAAAAATGATATAATTGATTATGCTTTTGATTCTTTTTTTTTACCAAAATACTTGCAAAATTCTTACAAATTTAAGGACTAAATTCCCAATTTAATGAGACATATTTTCATTTGTAAGCATCTACAACAGCAATGTATTTAGCATATAATTCTACTTCTTTCTCTAAATCTTTGTTGAGAACAAAGGTAGAATGTACCCGGATTTCTTTCCTTATTCTTTTAGAGATCAATTTCTCCTCTAAATTGTGCCTTCTCTCTGGTTTTTGCACTTTCTTATGACAGACCATGCTCCTGAGACAAAAAAAAATGACAGTAAAGTTAGCATACAGTCCTTATTTTGACAAAATAGAGAAAATACAGTCAGGCGACATCATCCAGACTGCAGGCGAGATTAAATTTAACAAAGACGTGACTACTTTAACCGCGAGTGTCACCAAAAGGGGCTCAAGCGAGATTAAAATAGACAAGTGCAATATCAAATTTTTCAAACGCGTGAAATCTTTAATACATGCGACAACAGCAATTACTCTGATAGAATATAAATGCTAAACCAGGCGACATTTTCCATGCTAAAGGCGAGATCTAATTTAATAAAGACGTAATTACTTTAACCGTGAGCGTCACCAAAAGGGGCTCAAGCGAGATCAAAGTAATTAAGTGCGATATCAAATTAAATGACCGCGTAAATTCTTTATTTCAAGCGACAAATTAACTTAGAGAAGTGACATTTAATTAATTGAAAGCGACATTTAAAATACTCAAAGCGACAAAAGAAATGCGAAAGGTAGTAAACTCCCCTTACACCAGGCGGAAAATAATTCCTCGGCCGCGGCTTTTAATTCTTTCCAGGCGACATCTAAATAGCCAAAGGCATCAGATGCTTCTCAGCGAGGTGACAATTTAATTTCCGCAAGCGTGATTTCTTTCTCCAGAAGCGTGACTCTGCAGGCTGAAAAGCGTGATCGTTCAGACTCCAGGCGACATTTTAATTTTTGAAAGTGATATCTCTTTGCTTTAGGGATGATTTCTTTAGCAGAAGGCATGATTTATTTCCTGTAACCTGCAAACAGTGAGCAAAATCATGCAATTCTAGCCTAAATTTTGCAAATAACATGGAAATTATGATAAATTTGAGGCCTAGAGCCCCACGGTGGGCGCCATTTGTGTGTGAATGATTTACACCTTCATGAAATAACAAGATTTAAAGAGAATTTACACTATTCAAAGCAAACTAATCTAAATAATGCACAAATTAATCTAAATATCTCATGGTTCTCTAAATTGAAGTAGTAAGTGAGGCTCTCAGCTGCAAATCCTCACTAGTGACACTCTAATTATGAGAAATGAACTAAGAATGATATGCAAAATAGATCTAATTATCAAATTCTAGCTCTATTTGATAAGAAAATCTCTAAAATGATCAACAATTGAAGCTAATTATCAATGAAAATGCTAAGTGAGTGGTGTGGATGCAAATTGCAAGAGCTTTGCTGCAATTCAAAGATATGGAGTGGATGATTAATGCCTCAAAATGCCTTCTATTTATAAGATTTTACCAAGGGTAGGGGGTAGAGTGAGATAACCATGGTTATGCTTGGGTAAGGTCAATTGGCTTTGCTTTGTCCCTAAATTGGGGGGACAAACATTTAAATGGTTTCAAAAGGCTGGACCATTTCAACAAAAGTGAGTGATTTGTGTCCATTTTGTCTCCTTTTTCCTTTGTTGAGGGAATTTCATATTTATTAATTAATTAAAGTAATTAAATTTAGCCATGAAGGGTAAGAGGTTCATTTTGATTTTTCATTTCAACCACTATGTCATTAATTGAATTTAATCAATTTCTTAGTGTTTTTCCCCTTTTCAAGCTTTATTTAATCATTTAATCATTTAATTGAATTTTCCTTTGATTTGAATTGCCTTTGTTCCATTTATTGATTTTTCATGCTATTTTGATGATTTGATGCACCTTTTGATTGAATTAAGCCTTTGCCAATTTTCCATGTCTACATGTATATATATAATAAATCATTTCTCATAATAATCATATAGTCAGTATTATTTATTTGACCAATGCTACAAACATCAACACTCCCTCTTAGCTAGGGATGATAAATCAATCTAATGTCAACACTTAAGACACTTGAAAAAATCAATTATATGATGTAAGCAATAAAGGCATCATCCTCATGATGTAATAAATAAAAACATAGTCTCAATGAGTGGATTGCCTCCATCGGTGATTCTATCCACAAGTCCTCTGGTGGATTGCCTCCATCGGTGATTCTCTCTACAAGTCCTCAGGTGGATTTCCTCCATCGACAATTCTATCCACAAGTCCTTGGGTGGATTGCCTCCATTGAAGATTCTATCCACAAGTCCTCGAGTGGATTGTCTCCATCGACGATTCTATCCATTTGATATCTTGAGTATTGGCCTATCAGAATGTCAACACATGATATTCACCTAAGTACTCAAGAGTTCATAAAGATATCATCTCATGATATCAAGACCATTGACCTACAAAATATCAACTCTCAAGATATTGACCAATTGCTTAGAATAATGGCCTACCAACATCAATTCCCATGATGTCCACCAAGTACTCAAGAGTTCATAAAGATATCATCTCATGATATCGAGAGCATTGGCCTATAGAATATCAAGTCTCATGATATTCACCAAGTGCTTAGAGTAATGGCCTGCAAAATATCAAGTCTCATGATATCCACCAAGTAATCAACAAATATTCATAGGTAATGTGCACTTACCATAAGAACATTCACATCATCTGCTATGATATGTTTCAGCCATCACAAAATGTCTATCACAATAGAAGATGCCATCTATTATAATATGTTTTAGCCATCACAAGATGTCTATCACAATAGAAGATGCCATCTATCATGATTTGTTTCAGCCATCACAAGATGTCTATCACAATAGAAGCTCAATTTATTGTAAGATCGTCACCTTCTAATAAATTTTGCAAATACAAACGATAATCATTTGGAAGTTGTCATTTCATCATGATTTACATAGGGGGCATGCCCATTAAAAACATTCATGATTCATTAGTATAATAATCAATTATATCAAGTTTACCTCTAAAGTGTTTCACCTTCAATAGTGAACTCCCTCTCAATCAATATGATCAAGATTGTCACAAGTTGACCGAACCATCTACTCCCTCTAAAGCTCAATTTTATCAACTTCTTGACCTCTTTTCAAATGTCATACTCCCTTTTCATCTAGTCCTAATCATCAATTCATTTGCAAGCATCAAGTTCTTTCTCTCTTGAATGCAATTATCTTGTGCTTTTGTCTAGAAGGTATGTCAAAGAGAGATTACAAATAGCTCACTAACTATCTCGACCGGAAATACTAATGATAGAAGCATACTAACCAATAGTATAACATGAATTACAAACTCAAAAATTATGTGGATTAATAAAACATGAAATACTTATCTTTTATAATTTTTATGTATTTCATTATGTAAGGTGAGCCCATATAGAAAATATCATGCAAATTCACAAAATGATGTCTTCATTCTTAAATATTACCATAATTCTTCACATGACCTATCTTGAATATCCAAAGGTTCTATACACTATGACAACCTTTAATATGATCGGATCTCCCTTCAAGTAGTTAGGATTTTAAAGAAGGAACCTCGCTCTTTTACAAATTTTGCATAGACCCATACATAGTCCATCATAACTTTTGACCCTAATATTTTCTCTCCAATCACTCCGGTGATATTCTTCTAAATTTGTTTAACATATCCACAATTAAGAAAAATTCAATGGTGCATTTATGAGATATGGTCCTCGTACTGAGACTATATTCTCTGAGATAGTCACACATTCACCATCAACAAACTACTCTCTTACATTTGCAACTTGGCTTTGATACCATGTTAAATTCCAGAGATCGATTCCAAATGTAATCACATTGTTATGATTGTATGTGTTTTCCAAATGCATCAATCTCTTTGTATTTATACATGACAAGGACAAGAAGAGACATGTCTTTTCATAGGACATGTCTATTCATTAATTAATTTTATCAATTTAACTATTTAGTTATTGTGAGAATAATTATAATCTAGCTTTATATATACATATATATATATATACATATATATATATATATATATAGATATATATATATATATATATATATATATATATATATATATATATATATATATATACACATACATATATATATATATATATACATACATACATATATATATATATATATATATATATATATATATATATATATATATATATATATACATATATATATATATACATATATATATATATATATACATATATATATATATATATATATATATATATATATATATATATATATATATATATATATCTATGTATGTATGTATGTATGTATGTATCTATATATATAATAAATCATTTCTCATAATAATCATATAGCCAGTATTGTTTATCTGACCGATGCTACAAACATCAACAAATTGATTAAATCAATTACATAGTTATTTAATTTTTTGAATTTAATAAATTCAATAATGGCTCAAATTTAAGTAATTGATGGCTTTGAATTAGTTTGACCATTTTCAGGTGTATACAATTGTCCCTCTTTGAATTGATGTGCAAAGCGTGTTGGTTCAAATAATGTTTGATATTTAATTGTCAATGTCTAATTTGGTGTCTGATGCAGATTTGATTGACTCGATGATGTAATGATGATAAATGTCTATGCAAATCCCTGATTTTAATTTCAAATGATTTCAATTCCACAATAATGATTTTGAGTCTTTTGAATGATTTTCAAAAATTTTGTGATTTTTTTAATTTTTATTGAAATTCCAATTTCGATTTGTTTCTCGATATAGAATTGATGAGAAAATTAATTGCCCAAGTTAGATTAGATCATTGATATGTCTCAAAGACTAGATTGTATGGCTTTTTGATGAATAAGTCAACTTTTTTTTTTATGTGTATTTCGATGTCAGATGATAAGATTTGATGTTTCAATATCACGATCTAGAGAGTTGAAAGTAGATGTGCTCGTCAAGATTGATATAAATCTCAATTGAATGAATACGATAGGATAATTTGGTTGATGATTGACTACTTAGGATGATCGATAAATGATTGACTAATTGATGTTGACTTAATAGGCTTACTTGAATGTCTTGATGATGTGGGATCCATTAGATGTTCTAATGATACAAGATTAGGGGACTAATGGGACATTTGGTACGAGTGGAGGCATTTTGATGAGCCATCCTATAGATTCAAGAGGCATTTGTGTTTAGCTCCCATTGATTGATGATATCGGATTTCGTTGATAA
The DNA here is from genome assembly GCA_027943335.1 of Chamaecyparis obtusa. Taxonomy (NCBI): domain Eukaryota; kingdom Viridiplantae; phylum Streptophyta; class Pinopsida; order Cupressales; family Cupressaceae; genus Chamaecyparis; species Chamaecyparis obtusa. The sequence goes on along the minus strand of BSBK01010971.1, from coordinate 391 downwards.
TTATGCACACTTGACTTTGAGGATTATTGATGTACCATGATTCAGACTTTGATGAAATACACTTCTAGACATTTGATGTTGTATATTTTGATATTAGACTTTTGATGGACTCTTGATAGACTTTTTTTTGGACTTTTGATAGACACACTCATTCTTGATGCCTTATGATTTTCTCCTTTTTTATGTCATTATATGTTAGACTTTATGTTTTTGATGATCTATATATGGATGCATATTTACTTGATTCTATCTATATGGATATTTTTGTTCTTTTCTATGCATATGTATGAATGCATTTACTTTATTTACTTATGTATGGATGCATATAAATATGTACTTAGTTGACCTATATGTTTTAGATGAATGCATCTCTTAGATGGATAATGCTTAT
>BSBK01010970.1:0-39125 GCA_027943335.1 Chamaecyparis obtusa | reverse complement strand
ATAAACGAGAATGTAAATAGAAAACATCTCCTGGATAAGCTTCCCGGCCAGGTGGTCTTCTTAATAGAAGAGACATTTGTCGATAAGCTTGTGCTTGTTTGGAAAGATCATCATAAATGATTAATGTATGTTGTTCTTTATACATAAAGTATTCGGCTAAAGCTGCTCCTGTATAAGGAGCAAGATATTGTAATGTAGCAGGAGAATCTGCAGTTTCCGCTACCACAATGGTATACTCCATTGCACCGCGTTCTTGGAACGTATTAACTACCTGAGCTACGGAAGAAGCTTTTTGACCAATAGCGACATAAACACATATTACATTCTGATTTTTTTGATTGATAATCGTATCTGTAGCTACTGCCGTCTTACCGGTCTGTCTGTCCCCAATAATCAATTCTCGCTGACCGCGTCCTATAGGGATCATAGAATCAATAGCAATAAGACCCGTTTGAAGAGGTTCATATACAGAACGTCTTGAAATAATACCTGGGGCGGGAGATTCGATCAATCGAGATTCGGAAGATGAGATCTTCCCCTTACCATCAATAGGTCGAGCTAGCGCATTTACAACTCGACCCAAATAAGCATCACTTACTGGTATCTGAGCAATTTTTCCTGTTGCTCTCACGGAACTACCCTCTTGTATCATCAAGCCATCACCCATTAATACAGCTCCAACATTATCTGATTCTAGATTTAGGGCAATACCTACTGTACCATCTACAAATTCTACTAATTCCCCTGCCATTACTTTATCAAGACCATGAATACGAGCAATGCCATCTCCTACTTGAAGTACAGTGCCAATATTAACAACTTTGACCTCGTTATTATATTGTTCAATCTGTTTACGTATCATACTACTGATTTCATCGGGTCGAATAGTTACCATTAACACTAGTTAATTCTCTTTTGAAAAATAAGACCTAGTATATATAATCTAGAGATTTTAATTTGAATAATATATATAACGTTAATCAGTTATGTTTTTCATGGCTAGGAGCAGGTCGATATTATGCTCGATCGTACGTAAATGTAACTCGCTATTCAAACGATTATTCAGAGTTCCTAAAGCTCTTTGGACAGCTTGGTTATAAATTTGTTGTCGAACCTGTTCAATTACTCTTTGTTGTTCAAAGTGAATGGTTTCATTCTTTAAATTTTCTAATTGTTTCAAATTAACAGAAGCAAGATTGATAAGATCCTTTTTTTCTTGTTCTATTTGAGAGTACCCATTTATCCGAATTTCGCGCGCTCGCATTTCTACTTCCCGTAAGCGAGCCCGGGGCTTGCTCAAGCTGATTAGCAGCTCCTTTACATAGTTCTTCAGAATTCTGAATAGTACTCAATATTTTCTGTTTACGGTTATCTAATAAATTACTTAATGAAAGTAGATTATTTATTCATAAGTTGAACGAATAATCTCTTCCCAAACCGAACACGAACCTTTCGATTCATTCGGCTTTCCCGCTCGGCTTTTTTTACCAAGCCTACCCTTTTCGTTCATATTATGTCAAAATAAGATCAATCTATCAAAGACCGAAATCTACGAAGGGCTCTTTTGCCAAAAGGGTTTTTTTATTATCAACTGAGTTGTTGTTTTTTCTTTTCGTATTTCCTCTTTACTTTTTCTTGAATAAATTCGCTTTTGTGTAGGTCGTCGGTTCCGCATTTAAACCCAAAAAATTGGATGGGAGATTAGGACTATTTTTCAGTAGATAGATTGAATAATTCCATTAATATGAATGTTATATATCGGATCAACCTCCAACTATGCCTTTGAACCCATCTCATATTAGCACAGCGGTGGAAAGAGTACCCAGTTGTGCTTGGACTTCAAGCAGTTTAGCTTTAACCATTCTAAAGATTTTCTCTTGTTGGTTGGGATTGGTAAAAAAATTTCCCAATCAATTACGAAATGCTATAGTTCTTCCATATTTATTTTGACCCTTTTAGAAGTAATTCGTTGAGATCATGCACTTTTCTATCTACAAAATGCAGTTGGTTGAATCCAGCTAGATTATTCAAATATACAACTCGCACACACTCCCTTTCCGAAATAGATTAGTACACCAAGCACCACACTGAGATTTATTATATTTGTTTCTAAAATATTGGTATTTAACCTGAAACCCTCAGCGGAAGATAAATAAATTAGGGAAATGAAAGAATCAGTTACATTTTTCATACGCTCTCCCCTCATAGATAAGGATACTTTTACAAAGTTTTTTCTCCGACTCGATATTCTGGCTGGATAAGCAGATTCCGAGTACTTAGTAAGTCCCAGGTCCCGCATAACGATAAATAAGGATATAATAACAAAAAAAACTTTGCTCGATCTATTTACTTCTTCGAGTGTCGCAAGTCTTTCTGACCAAGTATAAGTCCATTATTTTGAATCAGCCCCTCCCCTATTGGCTGAACAAGAAAATTTATAGAGGGGGGTCCTTCAAATCCCGAAGGAAACGGATTTTGGTCTCCGAGATCAAACAAATGGATTAGCAAATAAAAGTGCTAGAGCTACAACTAATCCATAAATAGTTAAAGCTTCCATAAAAGCTAAACTTAGTAGTAAGGTACCTCGTATTTTACCCTCCGCCTCCGGTTGTCTTGCAATACCTTCAACAGCTTGTCCCGCAGCAGTGCCTTGACCAATGCCAGGTCCAATAGAAGCAAGGCCTACGGATAATCCAGCAGCAATAACGGAAGCAGCAGAAATCAAAGGATTCATGGTAATCTCCTCTTAGATTAATAAATGATGGATAATATTATAGTTTTATCTATTGATTTGATTGTTCACGTTCAACTAGAGAACAATTTCTTTTCTTTGAAAACAACTCAATTCCGATCCGACAAAATGGTATTACAAAATTATTTTATTACTATTATATTCTTTTTTAAGATGAAATAGAGACAGATTTTTTTTATTTCATTTCAAAAATGAAATATTCTGTCTCTAAATAATGAATATGTATATATGAGTCTATATAGATCATATATACATATATATATGTAACATAATACAAACTATGTACATAAAATGTATGTATCCCTTCGAGTAATTGTTCCAAACCGGGGTACATACATAGTTTACTAGACTAATTAACATTAGTAAACCTATTCATCTTATTATGTAGATATGAATCTACAAATATGATCTATTCTATCTATCGATTTTATCGACGGGATTAGTGATCCTTAATCTTTCTACTAAGATCTTAGAGATTAAGTATTTTCATTTATGACTATATAAGGGAGAATCAAAATCGAAAGAACATTTCACGTTACATATATATATATATATATCAAATTTTTATGAATTAATAGACTGAGTCCAATTAATGATGACCCTCCATGGATTCGCCTATATAAGCTGCGGCTAGAGTTGCAAAGATTAGAGCTTGAATGCCACTTGTAAATAATCCTAGGAACATTACAGGTATAGGTACCACTAAAGGTACTAAGGAAACAAGAACGGCAACTACCAATTCGTCAGCTAATATATTTCCAAAAAGTCGAAAACTAAGTGATAGAGGTTTTGTAAAATCTTCTAATATGTTAATTGGTAAAAGTATTGGGGTTGGTTGAATATATTTACCAAAATAGCCTAAACCCCTCTTTGTAAGACCTGCATAAAAATAAGCTACTGATGTGAGTAAAGCTAGAGCTACTGTAGTATTAATATCATTTGTAGGTGCGGCTAATTCCCCATGAGGTAATTGAAAAATTCCCCAGGGAAAAAGAGCACCTGCCCAGTTAGAAACAAAGATAAATAGAAACATGGTCCCTATAAAAGAAACCCAAGGACCATATTCTTCTTCGCCAATCTGAGTTCTAGCCAAGTCCCGAACAAATTCGAGAACATATTCCACAAAATTTTGAGCTCCGTTCGGAACGATTTGTGGGTCTCGAACAGCTAGAGTAGCTGAACTTAATAAGACAGCAATTACAATCCAGGAAGTTATAAGTACCTGTGCATGAACTTGGAACCCGCCTATTTGCCAATAAAAATGCTGACCTACTTCCACACCGGATATCTCGTAGAAAAAATTCAGCGTGTTAATAGGAAATTGTAGAATATCCATATTACCCTTTTTATATAAAGATGAATTTCAAAAAGAAATTATTTTGGTTCAATGACCGATTCCTCAATTATTTCACTATCATCAGTCAGGCTACGAAATAAAATAATGGAATGATTATTTGATTGATTAAGAAGATTTCTTTATTTCTATACAAATATTTTATCTTAATCTATTCTATAAGATTTGGGAATAGTAACCAACTTAGTTTTAGCTTCTCTTTTTTATTTTTTAATTCATTTTTGATAGAATTACAATGCTCTACCCGTGCGAATTGCTAAAATTAATTTATTTAGGATCAGTCGGATTGGTCCTCTCCCGTCATCATTGGCTGGGATTGGGATATCCACGAGATCTGGGTCACAATCTGTATCAACTAAGCAAATTGTTGGAATACCCAAAGTTCTACATTCCCGAATAGCAGTATATTCTCCTTTTTGATCGAGAATTATTACAATATCGGGCAATTTTGTCATGTATCTAATACCTCCTAGATCTTCTTGCAATTTGTTCAATTCTCTCTTGAGTATTGCTGCTTCTTTCTTCGTAAATTGATTGAATCCTCCCGTATTTTTTTTTTTCATTAAATTTTTGAATTTTTCAAGTCTTGCTTCTGTAGTAAACCAATTAGTTAACATACCCGCGAACCATTTTTTATTTACATAATGACATCGAGCTGCTAAAGCAGCTAATTTAGCTGCATCAGCTGTTTGATGTTTTGTACCAACTATCATAAATTGTTTTCCTCTTTTTGCTCCATCAAACACAAAATCACAGGCTTCTGATAAAAAACGAGCGGTATAAGTCAAATTTATAATATGACTATCTTTACGTTCTTTAAAAATGTAAGGTGCCATTTTAGGATTCCATTTTCTGGTTTCATGACCAAAATGAACTCCTACTTTTACCATCTCTTTCAAATTGATGTTCCAATTTTTTTTCGTCATTTTCTTTTTCTGTTTTTTAATATGAACTGAAATATCTACATTCCAATGGAATGGGTTAGATTGCTTGCCGTAACGTACTTGGTACAATTATTCATTTGATTTTTTCTTTATTTTTATACAATAATATAAAGTAAATTTGTTCTATTTCTTTATTTATTGTATAAAAATGACTTTTTGACTGCTCGTTTTGATTTTTTCTTTTTTATTTTAACTAGTTTTTTTTTCACTTTTTTTTTTTGTTTTTGCGATAAAACTTTATATTCATAATCAAAGAAAAAATCTATCACTTTATTGATAAATATACTTTTGTTCCTCATTCTCGGATCCATTTTACTCCGTTTTTCCAAAGAGTTGAATCCAGTACCAACAGGTATCATTCTCCCGAGAATAACATTTTCCTTCAAGCCCTTCAACCAATCAATACGACCTTGAAGAGCAGATTTAGCTAAGACCCGAGCAGTTTCCTGAAAACTTGCTTCCGATAGAAAACTTTGAGTATTCAGAGATGCGTTTGTCATTCCCAATAAAATGGTTCGATAGTTTATTCTTTTTTCTAGAGCACGATCCATTCTTTGGACTCGTGATAATCCAATGAGTTCTCCGGGTAAAAAAACACTATCTAGTCCATTTTCAAAATTTTGATTTTCGGACTTTTCGACATCTACAACTAAAACTTTCGATGTAATTTGGCGCACAATAATTTCTATATGTTTATCAGAAATTTGTACCCCCTGGGATCGATAAATCTTTTGAATTTCATTGACTAACTGATTCTGACTATCCTCCATAGTTATTCTAACACTGGTGAATGACCCCCAAAAGTTTCCAAAAAATATTGCTAGATGTCTGTTCAATTCTTTAAATTTTTTTTTTCGATTTTTCGATATTAAAGTATTCGAGCGGGCTTCTGACAATTGTTCAACTTTAGGGAGACCTTGAATTATATCATCGGATTTTAATCTTTCGTATGACATAGTGATTAATGTATCTCCTTCGTAAAGAATTCTCCCATAATAACTATTATGAGTTGCTCCTCGAGTACCCAAATAGGGTTTAGATAATCTAATGATGAAAGATTCCTCACGAACAACTACAATTTGACCAGATCCTTGGAGTTGTTTATCTTCGGATATCCATATACTTTCGCAAAAAAATTGTCCAAGGCTGACTACTGGAAATGTTTTTTCAAAAAAATTGGATAGGGAAAAGTACAAATTCAAATTGAAGAAATTGAAAATAATATTCTTGCATGAATCAAATTTATAAATTCCCCTCTTTTCGTCCATAAAATAGCATTTAGCTCCTTGAAAAGTATTCGAGTCATAGTTAGAAATTGAATGTTCATTTAGTAACACTTTTTTATAAGTCATCAAATGAGAGTCTGGAAAACGATTTGCAATACTATGTAAATGACCCAGGAGACCTGACAATGGTATTTTTTTATTTGCATCCGACTTTTTTACTGTATTTAAGCATTTTAAATCATTAAACAAAACGATTTGCAAAAAATCAGAAGGAGAAAGAATGAGAAAAGATTTCTCTTTTTTATTCTTATTAGGTACTGAACGAATAGTTCCCTTACTAAGTAATTGACTTTGATCATTCGAAAAAAAAGAATTAGTGTGACCTAATTTGTTATGAAACAAAAATGGAGAACTTGCCATATTGAAAAAAGGGTATTTCAGCAAGCTAATTTGAATCATATTGATAATGATCGTATTTGTTCTTACTGAAATAAGAGAAGCATAAGCCTTTTTTACTTTTAATCTGGGCTTTCCGTCTAATTGATTTTCAAGAAAATTCCTTTCTTTTTCCATCGAAAAACGGTCATTAAAAAAAGCAAAAATGTTGTCATTTTTATAAAGAATACCTTCTCTGGGGATTCTAAGAATTAAATAAGGACAAGGGATTCTTCGCTTTACCCATTGTTTATCACACCATAATGGTACGATGAGTTCGTTTTTTACCCTCATATTGTTGGTATTTTCAAAAAGAATGGTGCAATCGATAGAGTCTTGATGTTTGTTAGGTATGGTTCGATCAGTTTCGAGATAATTCAAGATTTTTTTCCCTTTTTCAAAACAGTTTGAGTCAACTGATTCGTGTTTCACTTGATCCACTGAATAATTCGAAAGTGATTTATGTTTGTAAAGAAGAAGTTCTGGAATATCCACTTGATCTTGATCTTTATGAAAAGCGGATTCATATATACCTCCCGATAATACCCATAAATGAGTTGTCTTGTCTATTAAATGAGACTGTATAGGGATATTCCAGTGAATTTCTCCTGTCAGGCCAGAATATATATATTTTTTGACTTTTTCTTTAAAGGGGGGTTTTTTGGCACGAATCTCGGCAATTACTTGTTCCGATTCCACGAGTTGATTATTCTGAATGAATAGCAAGCTTTCTGGCGGAATCGTTAAGTTTTTTACTTCATATTGATTATCAATAGTCACGTCTAAACTATTATGACATATATAAGCAGGGTGCCCATGACGGGTGCGGGTAGGAGAAACTAAATTTTCATTGAATTCCATTTTTCCGGTGAACGGGGCTCGTATATGTTCTGCAATATCACCCGTAAAGACCCCACCAGTATGAAAAGTCCTTAATGTTAGTTGAGTTCCCGGCTCTCCAATTGATTGGCCTGCAATAATGCCGACTGCTTCTCCTAATTCGATTAAGTTACTATGAATAGTATTCCGACCATAACATAATTGACAAATCCAAGATATACTTTTGCAAGTAAAAGGGGTTCGTATATATATTGGTTGTATTTGGAAATAATATAATTGATTGGCAAGTTTCATCCCAATATCTTCATTGCGCGTGGCAATACATCTTCCGTTTATATATACATCGTCTGCTAATACACGACCAATTAGTGTTTGTAGAACAAATTGATTTTTTATTGTTTCTTGATCTTGAATAAGATTTACAAAAAGACCTTGGATAGTACCACAATCTACTTTACGTACAACGAGGTGTTGTACTACTTCAACAAGTCTACGTGTGAGATATCCAGCATCTGCTGTTCGTATAGAAGTATCTACAACTCCTTTACGAGCACCGTAACATGAAATAATATATTCTGTTAAAGAAAGTCCTTCGCATAAATTTCCTTGAATGGGTAGATCCACAATTTTTCCTTGAGGATCTGATATTAATCCTCTCATACCTACTAATTGGTGAACTTGAGATAGACTTCCTCTAGCTCCTGAAAAGGACATCATATGTACTGGATTAAGAGGATCAGTCATCTTAAAATTCGGATTCATTTCTCGTTTCAAGTATTCACTGGTAGCATGCCATATCTCAATCAATTGACGTAATTTTTCCACTGCATGTACATTTCCATAATCATGCTGTCTTTCCGAAGCAAACCCTTGTTGCTGCACATCTTGGATAAGCCATAGTTTAGCTGGTGTTGTTAAAAGATCATCAATTCCTAATGAAATAGCTGCATCGGTAGCTTGCTGGAAACCTAAAATCTTCAGTTGATCTAATATATGTGATGTATATGTCATTCCAAATTGATTTACGAATCTTCTAATAAGGTGCTTCATAACAAATTTATCCATCCCTTTATTAAAAAAGGGCACTTCAAAAGGAAAAGGCACTTTGAATTTAGGTTGTGTCATAAGAATAAAATATCTCCATTTTGAATAAAATAAAATATCTCCATTTTGAATAAAATAAAATCTCCCCATTTTGGGTTGGGGAGCAGAAATCAGCAATGGGTTTAAGCTCGAAGGCTTCCTTAATCTTTATCTCTGCATGAATGAAAGGATCATAAAATGAATAACATTAAATTCTGAATAGTGACAGTTCTTGTCGGATATCATAAGTCCACAAGCCTTTTATAGCTTCTTCTATTTCTCGATTAAAACGAATACGACCAACGGTTGTTCGAATGTATTTATTAAGTATTTCCCCCACTCTACCTTTTCTTATTCGAAAATGATCATAGATTTCGTAGAAGGTACCTAAAGATTCATATTGAACTTCGATAGGAAGTTCTCGATTTACTGAATTAATAATAGAGGTATCTATATCTCTCCTCCATCGGAGCCATAAAGGACTGTCTAAATCAATTTGTTTTTGTTCATAAGCTTTAAGTGCATCATCATAGCTATAAAACGAAGGCGAGACGATCTTCTTTTTTGAGTTATTCGGGTGGTACCTATTTTCATAAATGCCCTGGTTTTTTTGAAGAGTTGATCTATAAAGTCCTAGAAGCATATCTTGAGTCGGTACACAAATAGGATCTCCTATAGTTGGAGAGATAAGATTGAGATGAGAAAACATAAGTAAACGAGCTTCGACTTGAGCTTCCATAGATAAAGGTACGTGGACAGCCATCTGATCTCCGTCAAAGTCGGCGTTAAATCCTGCACAAACCAATGGGTGCAACCGAATGGCACGTTCTTCTATTAAAACAGGTAGAAATGCTTGTATTCCTAATCTGTGTAAGGTGGGTGCTCGATTTAACAATATGGGATGTCTTTGGATAGTCTGTTTAAGTACGTTCCATATAATAGATTTCCTATCTCGAATTAAAAATTTAGCAGTTCTTAGATTGGGGGCAATCTGTCGTTCAACTAGATCACGAATTAAAAATCCTTGAAAAAGTTCTATTGCGATTTCTCGGGGTAATCCACATTGATACAATGAGAGATGGGGACCTACCACAATAACAGAACGACCTGAATAATCGACCCGTTTTCCAAGTAAACTTTCACGAAATATTCCTTCTTTACCTTGGAGGAAATCTGAGAACGATTTATAAGGTCTATCCTTACTATCTTTCACCGGTTGTGCGCCTATACTGTTATCAAGAAGTGTATCTACGGCTTTTTGGACTAATTTCTTTTGATCAAACAATAAATCTGGTAGTAGAAATGCACGAGTCCATTCTACGGATTCTAAAAGATTATTATTTCGACGGATAACTTTTAGATAAAGTTCATTGAGATCCGAAGTAATCACTCCACCTTCATTTAATTGATACATTGGCCTCAGGTCGGGAGGAAGAACTGGTAATAGGCATAGAACCATCCATTGTGGTTCTACATTTGTTTGAATAAAATATTTAGCAAATTTCATTCGTCTAACCAAACGATCCTTTCTTATTTGAAGTGAAAAAAGTTTTTTCTTCATATTATTATATAGTTTTTTGAAAGGACAGTCTTGATTCGAAAATTCGTTTTCTGTCTCCTCCGAGTCCGAGAATTGATTCGAAAATTCGTTTTCTGTCTCCTCCGAGTCCGAGAATTGATTCGAAAATTCGTTTTCTGTCTCCTCCGAGTCCGAGAATTGATTCGAAAATTCGTTTTCTGTCTCCTCCGATGAGAATAATATAGATATTTTCGTATCTATTTCCTTCCATTCTATATATGAATGATCTATAATCATTTGCAGATCTAGACCAGCTAATTGTTCTCTGATAGCTTTTCCTCCAGTGGCAATTTCTCGCTCTTGAAATAGCGGAAAATCCCAAGAGAGATAAGAAGCAATATCTTTTGCCCAAGATTTATACTCATATTCACGAAGTTCTCCCTGAAATCGCAATAAAGTTGGCTTGTTAGCTGTGGGCCTAGTAATACAAACATTTGGATAGGTTTTTACAATCTTTTTTCCCCCCCCTCAGAATCGGACATGAAAGTTTCCTCTCATCCGGCTCAAGTAACTATACCAAAATGGAAAGTGATTATGTATCATTATGCAAAAAATGTTTTTTGCTCTCTGGTAATGTATCCCGACGGTTTTCGTTCCCAAGTGATAAAACTAAATAGTTACTCTTTGCTCAAGTTCCAAGTGAATTCAATTATTGGTTTACAATTCGTATTATGACATAAATATGGAATTAGTGAGCAGTCTCCTCCCGATACATTTCTTTGTGAAAGACCTTGAATTTATTTGAAATTCATATGGGATTTACTTGTCTGTATCTCTTTATTAATTGATCCTGTAGGTTTCTGTTTTACTTCGATGGTTGCAATACTATTTGAAGCATATGTGCGATGAATAGACTCCTATAACCATATCTTCTTTTTGATCTAGAATAAAAAGAAAAATGAAACAGATTTTGGATTCCATTTTGTTTCTTTCTTTCTAATAAAAGAAGTATTTTTACGAAGTCCAATTAGCAATTTAATTTCATAATATACAAGATATTAACCCTAGATTCATTCCTCTTTATCAACATGTTTCTAATTCTGAGCTTCATGCCCCTCTTGCCGAGGGGCGTGTCAGAGCTAAGGGCATCCCAATTAGATTAAATAGGATGACAGTTCCTATGGATCTGTATAATCGGAGCTTGTGATCAAGTCACACATCGCAGTATACTGGGTCTTCTAATTCTTTACGAGTTTTATCTAATAGATTCGCGATATAACTGGGACGTCGTTTGAAATACCAAATATGAACAACTGGGCATGCCAATTTAATGTATCCCATTCGATATCTTCGAATTCGAGGATCAATAACAAGTTCAACTCCACATTGAGTACAAAAATTGGAGTCGTAGTTTTCCTTCTCATTTTCCATCATTGGAGGTTTTACACAAGCACAAACTCCCCTTTTCTTAGGTCCAAATATTCTTTCACAAAATAATCCATCTCTTATTGGTTCATAAGTTTTATAATCTAAAGTCTGTTCTGCAGTCACTTGTCCGACTCTTTCTCCATTAGGTAATATTCTTTCAGACCAAGCGAGAATCTGCTCGGGAGAAACTAATCCAATTTGAAGTTGTTCGTGTTTATTCTGGTCACTCATAAAAAATAAATTTTGATTTATTTTGATCAAACTTCCTTCTTATCTATCTGAAAGTCTATCTCAGATAGAATAGTATGATTCAATTCTAGAGCTAAAGATCGTAGTTCTCGACTGAGCAATCGGAAAGATTCTGTAAAAGTGCTAGGTTTAGGCATTGGTTCTCGGTTGAAAATGGCACCAAATATTTTTTCACGAGTGTCCATATGATCAGATTTGAAAGTAAGTATCTCGTGTAAAATATAAGCAACACCAAAACCTTCTAGAGCCCAAACTTCCATTTCTCCTACTCGTTGCCCTCCTCTGGAGGATTTTCCTTTTAGAGGTTGTTGTGTAACCAGCGCATAAGGTCCACGAGAACGTGCATGAATTTTGTCATCAACTTGATGGCACAATTTCGATATATAAGCTATTCCTATTGTAACAGGTTGTTCAAAAACCTTTCCTGTTCTTCCATCAATTAATCTATGTTTTCCAGGATGATCAAGTTCAAATACCCATGGATTAGCTGTTTGCTCGCTAGCTTTATAAAGCTCAGAAAATACTAGTTTTCTAGAAGCTTCTCGCTCGTACCTTTCGTCAAAAGGCGCCAGTCTATAATGTTTGTTCATTAGTTTTCCTGCTAAACCAAGCAAACATTCAAAAATCTGTCCTACATTCATTCGTGAAGGTACCCCTAATGGATTTAATACCATGTCCACTGGTGTTCCATTTTGTAAATAAGGCATATCTTGCCTGGGCAAAATTTTTGAAATAATACCTTTATTACCATGCCTTCCCGCTACTTTATCACCCACTTGTATTTTACGTTTTTGTAAAATATATACATGAACTTTTTCTACAATATCACCGAGATAATCGTCTTCCTCCTCGAACTCTTGAAAGCATCTCACATCGATAACTCGACCTTTTACACCTTTAGGGACTCTAAAACAATTTTCTTTTCCAGTAGGTGCCTTAATATCAAATAAAGCTTGTAATAATTTTCCTTCTGGAGTATTTATTAGTGAGTCTTCTTCTGCTTCCAGTATTAATTTACCTACTAATATATCACCTGTTTCTATCCAAGATCCTATCATTACAATGCCGTTTTCGTCCAGATGACGGAGTAAGTAAGCATTTAAATGAGGTATTTCTCTAGTTATTACTTCAGGGCCCTGGTTCGTAAAATAAACTCCAATTTCGTATCTTACGATCTGGAAAGAAGTAAAAATGTCTTCATAGACCAGACGTTCACTAATAAGTATTGCATCTTCAAAATTGTATCCTTCCCATGGCATATAGGCCACTAAGATGTTTTTTCCCAAAGAAAGTTCTCCCCCTGCTGTAGCTGCACTGTCTGCTATAATTTGTCCCCTCTTTACATATTCCCCTTGGCGAACTCGGGGTTTTTGATGCATACAAGTATCACTATTAGAACGTTGATATAGAATCAATTCTGTTTCTATATTGGCTCGAGCAACAGATGAAGTTATGATGATATTTTCACCATCAATATACTTTATTTTTCCCCCTTGTTTGGCTATAGCTACACTTCCTGAATCTAAAGCTACTTGACCCTCCAATCCAGTTCCGACAATACACTTCTCAGGTTGAACAAGTGGAAGTGCTTGACGCTGCATATTAGAACCCATTAAAGCACGATTCGCATCATTATGTTCGATAAAAGGAATAAGGCAAACTCCAACGGAAAAATATTGGGAAGGAAAAATACTTCTGAAATGAATTTGGTCCCATGCAAAAAATAAAAATTCTTGTTGAAATCGAGCTGCAGTCAATTGTTCCTCTGGAACCCCTTGATTTAATGCCAGAGAATTTCCTATAGCTATCCGATAGTATTCATCTTCTCCCGGTAATAGATAAACCATATGGTCTTTGTTCGATCTCTTAGAGAGCCTATAGAATGGACTTTGTAAAGAGCCGTAATGACCAAGCGTTGCATAAATAGATAACGATCCAATAAGCCCAACATTTATTCCTTCGGATGTCGTAATCGGACAAATACGTCCATAATGACTAGGATGAATATCCCGTGTACGAAAAGTAGACGTTCGACTTGTCAATCCTCCAGGGCCCAAAGAGCTCACTTTTCGACTATGAACTATTTCTGCCAACGGATTAGTTTGATCCAAAAATTGTGATAAAGGATGTAAACCAAAAAAATCCTGAAAAGTATCCGTTAATGGAATTAAAGTTTCCAATTTAATAAGAGTTATTCTCCTTTTAAGATTGATTGATGCAGATAATATAGTTTTTTCAACTGCTTCTCTGAAATCATATAGAGCTAATCGTAATTGCTCTTGTAATAAATCTGCTACAGAACGAATATATCGATTTTGTAGGTGATCTATATCATCGGGTGTACCCGTTCCAAATTGCACTTGGATAAGGTAATCCACAGCAGCCAATATATCGTGCGGTAATAATAAAATCTCGTTCTCGGGTATATCAAGACTTAGTTTTTTATTCAGATTTCGTCGACCAATCTTTCCTAATAAACATTTCGTTCGAAAAAATGTTGTTACTTTTTCATATATAGACTCAAATTCTTCTTCTTCTTCTTCTTCTTCTTCTTCTTCTTCATCACTTTCGTCACTTATGTAGAGTTTTTTATAAAGTTTCAAAATAGCTTTCCGCTTCCCGCCATACCAATCGTAGTATGTATCATACTCCTTTGAATATTGGAAAAATGCTTTAAGATTCTTATAGTTAAAAATATCTTCGGAATTTAGACCCATAGCCAATAAAAAAAGTAAAACAGATATTTTTTTTTTTTTGTTTATACGAATCCATATCTTTTCTGTTTTTTTATTGAGCTCTAATCTTGATCTTCCTCCCCAATCTGAAATTATTGTGCCAATCCAGATAATGTTTCCCGACGGTTTTCGTTCCCAAGTGTAATAAATACCGGGACTTCTTACTATTTGATTGACCACGACTCTGTAATTTCCATTTATTACAAAAGTTCCTTTAGAATTCATCAAAGGAATATTTCCCAGATATAAAATCTGGTTTTGTATTTCACGAGTTTTCTTAGTTTTCTTAATCAATCTTGCTGGTACATATAATTGACAGTTATATGTAAGAGACATATATACAGCATCTCTCTCTTTAATGAAAGGTTCTGTTAATTTATATTCATTCCCAAAAAGAAGAATTTTGATCTTTTTATTTGGGCTTTCAATTTTTGAAAAGTTATTGATTTCTTCTATTAAGCCTTGATTGATAAAACGAAAAAATCCTTCAAGTTGTATTTTACCAAATTGGGGAATTGTAAATATTCCTTTATTTTCTTCTAATCGCATTGAATGTTTGCTATCCTATATTATAAAGTATATTATATATTTCGATATTTATTCCTCATTGATCTATACGAATAGAATAAATTCGACAAAAAATTGACATGTTTTGTTCACTATATCAAAAAAAGAAAAGAAAAAGAAGCTATTTCCTTTTCTTATAATATATGATATATGATGGGAATATTTCTATAGTTATCAATTCTCTAGTTATTGACAGACAAATGTGAATTTAGTATACTATTGGGTACTCTAAATTCCTATTCTATACTAGAGGGACTCTAAATTGGTTATACGACATATCCGAGTTATAAAGAAGGATGTGAAATACCCTACATATCATCTCCGATAGATAAAGCAAAATATCTTTTCTAAACTAGATGTGGGGATGGCGACATAGCCAAGTGGTAAGGCAGGGGACTGCAAATCCTCGATCCCCAGTTCAAATCTGGGTGTCGCCTTGGTAGCGTAAACAAATCTAAAAATCTCTATTTGTATCCATGTCTTTTGAAGACAACTTGTATAGGTTCAGGTCCTATTGCTAATATAGCAGATAAAATTCAAATTTATCGTTAATGTCTAATCTGATAGGTAGTTGAGAGTCATTAGTTCCAAGAAACAATTTTGAGAAGTCGCTACTATCGACTCATGCTTTCTTTCAGAATAGGAAGGTAGAGGATTTCCACTTTGCACTATTCTTAATAGTTCCATTATCATCAAGAATCAATAATGATATTATTTTTTTAGAAAGTTTTATAAAGAGAGGGATTCGTATGGATATAGTCGGTATCGCTTGGGCTGCTCTAATGGTAGTTTTTACTTTTTCTCTTTCACTCGTAGTATGGGGTAGAAGTGGAATTTAATAGAATTCTAATAGTCTTTCTATTTTTAATCGTTCTGTTCAAAACAAAAAAAAAATGATTTTACGTTACGATGATAGATAATTACTATCATTAATGATCTAGTAATATTGAATTATCAATGATATGATAAATAATATCAAATTGATCATGTTAGAAACACAATTCTACTTCATATTTATCAAATATGAAGTAGAATTGTATATAGCGAACCATAGTATTCTTAACTATACATATGTTAAAGCATATGGAGCATTATTGCTCTGTCTTTTCCATATCAATTTTTGGCCTTTACGATTTAAAATTTTGTATATTACTATGTAATAGTAAACAATGCGTATTCGTATTATAAATAAATTGAAAAAAAATGGAAATAGAAAAAGAAAAATACTTTCTCAAATACTATTCAGAATAACACCTATATTTTATCTACATCAATTTTTCCAGAGATATGTAAGAAATTATGATTAGTCCCCACGAGACAAATGAGAATTTAGATCTACTTATCCAAAATCTGTGTAGAAGAAGTAGTACAAAGGAAAAATTTTCCTTTCCTTTTTCTTTTGTACTACTTCTTCTCAAAAAAATAGACCGACCGTTATTACTTTTTTTTACTGACGATCTAGACTAATTCTAGATTATAAGTAATCACTCTAGTTCGCTTTGAGGCCTCGTTTGTGCGTAAATAACGATTAGAAAAGCAGTAGGCACTGTAATGAATAATAGAATAGCAATAAATGCAAGGTTATTTACTTCCATGATTGATTTTCGCTTCGTTTTACAATAACTCGAGATTTGATCTCATAGAGTATCTTTTTTCAAAAAAAAATGGATTGAATCCATGGAGGACTAGTAGAACATACTATTATCTCTTATTCATCTCGGATTTAGTAATCCGGCCCCTAATGGATCGATCCCACCGTCTTATTAGTATAGTTCCAAGGGTTGACTCAATTCAATTTTATCGTTAATAAAAATAACATTAGACATGCAAATTAAATTCAATTTGATTCATTTAATGTTTGTCTCAATCAAATATTTCTATGTTAATGTCTATTAAAAAAAGACAATGAATAGCTCCCAATTATCTTATCCTAAGAATTGACCATGACCCTGGAATGAGCAGAATAGTTTGGATAGTAACCAAAATAGAATTGAATCTTTTGTATTTTTGAGAAATCATTAAAAACCTTTTTTTCGTTAAATATGAGAGAATACCGCGTAGATCTCTACGCGGTATTCTTCCTAACACAGATCTATCTTACTACGATACCCTTTTTTGATTTCTCAAGGGTAAAAGAAGATTCAGATCTATGCTGATAATTTGGCGAATCCACACACAAAATGTGTAAAAAATGATCAAATCTATTCTAGTCTACTCTCTTTTCCTTTTTTACTCTTGTTTGGGGTAGGGATCGCTCAAACAATTGTTCAATTTATTGAATCGGGACTGACGGGGCTCGAACCCGCAACTTCCGTCTTGACAGGGCGGTACTCTAACCAATTGAACTACAATCCCACTAGGTACAGTTTATTGACTAATTAGTCATAGTAATTCAACTGTGCCGGGTCGTATGTTGTAAAACTTTTCTCTTTCAAATCTACCAAAAGTATTTGTTCGTTCCAATTCTTTCTATATAGAGTATAGGGGATTCAAAAACGAATTACCTTTTTTACCTGATAGATTGATATCTATCTCAATCTATCAAGTTGGTATTGGGCCGAGCTGGATTTGAACCAGCGTAGGCATATTGCCAACGAATTTACAGTCCGTCCCCATTAGCCACTCGGGCATCGACCCAGGAAAAAATGGGAAGTTATTATAAATTAGATATTATAATTACTTTCCTAGCCTAGTACCCCTAGGGGAAATCGAATCCCCGTTGCCTCCTTGAAAGAGAGATGTCCTGGGCCACTAGACGATAGGGGCCTACTTATTGTCATAATATTCAAATCCCTAGGAATTTGTCAATAAAAAAAATCTTTTTTCATATTAATTATTGAATATTCTTCTTGTGTTGTCAGGATCGACAATATAACTATATTCAATTATTTCTTAATATATTGACCCCATTATTTGATTACATATCAAATATGTAATAGACTTTGAAATGACCAAAAGCTCTTTTAACTCGGGGGTAGAGTAACGCCATGGTAAGGCGTAAGTCATCGGTTCAAGCCCGATAAAGGGCTCTTGCTTGCAATAAAGCCCAGTTTTTATTTTTAACAACAAAAAAACTGCAATATACCTTTTTTTGTTATAACGGAATAGAACATGTAATATGATTGAGGACAACTAACATATAGAATTTTTTTGAGATATAGTTTTTTTTCTTTATCTTGGTACTAATAAGACAAGGAATAGTATAAGATTAGGCATAATAAATCTCTTAATTATTTCGTATTACTTTTAAACTAAATAAAAATTAGAAGTAAGTGAACCTAACCCATTGACTGATTAATATATAAGTTATTCTGATATTGAAAATAGTCTGAATTCTAGATGGAATCATTTTCCTTTTATCTTTAAAACCATAATTCGATTATGATGTACCAAACATTCTTACTTGTAATGTACAAGACATTTTATCTTGGTCATTCTACCAGTGGAAAATAGATTGGAATTGAGATATCAAAAAAGATAAGAAAAGGTAAATGGAAAACAAAGGAACTGTTTATTTTTCATTATATCTAATATAGTATCCCTTTTTTTGAATAAAGGGAAAGGAGCGGATAGAGTTCTTTGCTCTAGCTCGTAGAGCAACAAAAATCTTTCTTGTTGTTCCTATTTATTCATAGAACGTAGAAATCATGTAGTAGTAAAAAACATAGAGATACATAAAGTATTTCTCAAAATTACTATGAGTAAGATTTAAGACGTAATAATATTCAATAGAATTGATATTCTTAATAGTCTCGAAGAGCAGAGAGGAATAAAAGCTAACTTGCTTTTCTGGCATTCTGTTTTTATATATTATATAAATAATATAATTTATAGGATAAGAAAAAAAGGGAATAGAAACAACTTCGGGTTATCATGCATTTACTTATATTGATATTATTTCGGTTTAACCGGATAAAATCCGTGCCAATAAGGCATCTTCGAAACCCGATTTATTGAAAGGGATGATGGATAAAAAATTGTCCATAAATATTTGAAATATAAAACAATGTATACCCTTTCTATCAAATAGGGTGCTCGGAAAAGGTTGGAATAGTTAAATAGGAGGATTACTATGACTATAGCCCTTGGAAAGTCTTCCAAAGAGGAACAAACTTTATTTGATATTATGGATGACTGGCTCCGCAGAGACCGTTTTGTTTTTGTGGGTTGGTCCGGTTTATTGCTTTTTCCTTGTGCTTATTTTGCGCTAGGCGGATGGTTCACGGGCACAACTTTTGTGACTTCGTGGTATACTCATGGATTGGCCAGTTCCTATTTGGAAGGTTGTAATTTTTTAACTGCTGCAGTTTCTACGCCTGCTAATAGTTTGGCACATTCTTTGCTGCTATTATGGGGTCCTGAAGCACAAGGAGATTTTACTCGTTGGTGTCAATTAGGTGGTCTATGGACTTTCGTTGCTCTTCATGGTGCTTTTGGTCTAATAGGTTTCATGTTACGCCAATTTGAACTTGCTCGATCTGTGCAATTACGACCTTATAATGCAATTGCGTTCTCTGCTCCGATTGCTGTTTTTGTTTCCGTATTCTTGATCTATCCATTAGGTCAGTCTGGTTGGTTTTTTGCACCTAGTTTTGGCGCGTAGCAGCTATTTTCCGATTTATCCTCTTTTTTCAAGGTTTTCATAATTGGACCTTGAATCCATTTCATATGATGGGAGTTGCCGGAGTATTGGGTGCTGCTCTTCTATGTGCTATTCACGGTGCTACCGTAGAAAATACTTTATTTGAAGACGGTGATGGTGCAAATACATTCCGTGCTTTTAACCCAACTCAAGCCGAAGAGACTTATTCTATGGTCACTGCAAACCGTTTCTGGTCCCAAATTTTTGGGGTTGCTTTTTCCAATAAACGTTGGTTACATTTCTTCATGTTATTTGTGCCGGTGACCGGTTTATGGATGAGTGCCATTGGAGTAGTTGGCCTAGCTCTAAACTTACGTGCTTATGATTTTGTTTCCCAGGAGATTCGTGCAGCAGAAGATCCTGAATTTGAGACTTTTTATACAAAAAATATTCTTTTGAACGAAGGTATTCGTGCTTGGATGGCGGCTCAGGATCAGCCTCATGAAAACCTTATATTCCCTGAGGAGGTTCTACCCCGTGGAAACGCTCTTTAATGGAACTTTAACTTTAGCTGGTCGTGACCAAGAAACCACTGGTTTCGCTTGGTGGGCTGGTAATGCTCGACTTATTAATTTGTCAGGCAAATTACTTGGGGCTCATGTGGCTCATGCCGGATTAATTGTATTCTGGGCTGGAGCAATGAATCTATTTGAAGTGGCTCATTTTGTACCGGAAAAACCTATGTATGAACAAGGATTGATTTTACTTCCCCATCTAGCTACTCTAGGATGGGGAGTCGGTCCTGGTGGGGAAATTGTGGACACTTTTCCCTATTTTGTATCCGGGGTACTTCACTTAATTTCTTCTGCAGTTTTAGGCTTCGGTGGTATTTATCACGCACTAATTGGACCCGAAACTTTAGAAGAATCTTTTCCATTTTTTGGTTATGTATGGAAAGATAGGAACAAAATGACCACAATTTTAGGTATTCACCTAATCTTGCTAGGTGTTGGTGCTTTTCTTCTAGTGTTTAAGGCTTTGTATTTTGGTGGCATATATGATACCTGGGCTCCCGGCGGTGGCGATATAAGAAAAATTACGAACCTTACGCTTAACCCAAGTACTATATTTGGTTATTTACTCAAATCCCCTTTTGGAGGGGAGGGATGGATTGTTAGTGTGGACAATCTAGAAGATCTAATTGGAGGACATGTGTGGTTAGGTTCCATTTGTATCTTCGGTGGTATCTGGCACATCTTAACAAAACCTTTTGCGTGGGCTCGCCGTGCGTTTGTATGGTCCGGAGAAGCTTACTTATCTTATAGTTTAGCAGCTCTCTCTGTCTTTGGTTTCATTGCTTGTTGTTTTGTTTGGTTTAACAATACAGCTTATCCCAGTGAATTCTATGGACCTACCGGCCCAGAAGCCTCTCAAGCACAAGCATTTACTTTTCTAGTTAGAGACCAGCGTCTTGGAGCTAGTGTAGGGTCTGCCCAAGGGCCCACTGGTTTAGGTAAATATCTTATGCGTTCTCCTACTGGAGAAATTATTTTTGGAGGGGAAACGATGCGTTTTTGGGATCTTCGTGCTCCCTGGTTGGAACCTCTAAGAGGTCCTAATGGTTTGGACCTGAGTAAGTTGAAAAAAGACATACAACCTTGGCAAGAACGACGTTCAGCAGAATATATGACTCATGCTCCTTTAGGTTCTTTAAATTCTGTGGGTGGTGTAGCTACCGAGATTAATGCGGTCAATTATGTCTCACCTCGAAGTTGGTTAGCCACTTCTCATTTCGTTCTAGGATTTTTCTTTTTCGTAGGTCATTTGTGGCATGCAGGAAGAGCTCGTGCAGCTGCAGCAGGATTTGAGAAAGGAATTGATCGTGATTTTGAACCTGTTCTTTCCATGACCCCTCTTAATTAAACCAGAGATAAAACTAGATAAATATCTAATTTCTTTTTATAAATTAAAAGGATATAACTATCCTTTGCCATTATTCTTCCAACTGAATCCTTGTTGCTCGGCTATAGCATAGCCGAGCATTTTTTTGGTACTGAACTAAGTTCTATCTAGGATTTTTGTTTTTCGTAAGTTAGGTTGAGTTGTTCGATGAACAAAAGGAGAGAGAGGGATTCGAACCCTCGATAGTTTTTAACTATACCGGTTTTCAAGACCAGAGCCATCAACCACTCGGCCATCTCTCCCGAATTAGCATAACTCATTTTATCCCGATAGATAATATCTGTCTATAGGGAATATTATATAACTATATAACTATATATGATATTTATATATAGTGATGATAAAAAGAAAATTTGCTGACTCGAAATTTGAGAATTTCGATTCATTTATGATCAAATCAAAATCCGTAGTGCATTCCAAAATCAAAAATTGACCGGATAGGGATCGAATGGTATAGCCTTTTGAATCTGTTGGAAGCTTTTAAGATAACAACCATGACTATTGCATTCCAATCGTCTGTGTTTGCATTAATCGCAATTTCAATTCTACTAGTGATTGGTGTACCTGTCGCGCTTGCCTCTCCTAATGGTTGGTCAAGTCAAAAAAATGTACTATTTTCAGGCGTATCATTATGGATTGGATCAGTCTTTTTAGTAGGTATTCTAAATTCTTTCATATCTTAAGATATATTGATCTTCTGGGTTTAAAATCTCCCCCCCCGGGGGGCCATTAGAAATAAATTCAATTATTCACAAAGGAATTTACGATAAATAAAAAAAAACCAGGTAATGAAGGTGCTGGGTTTTTATTAATATAATTGATAATCGATCAATCAGTCTATTGGATGAAATAGAATAATTTACCTCCATAGAATGGTAATATATGGGTATATATTATACCCATATAACGAGTCAAATGCGGGTATGGTTGAATGGTATAATTTCTCCTTGCCAAGGAGAAGATGCGGGTTCGATTCCCGCTACCCGCCCATCTGTAGAATATAATTCTGGACTAGTTATCGTATTGGTTTAGTCGTATTTGTATCGTATTTAGATTTCTTGTGTCTTTGCGGAGACGGGATTTGAACCCGTGACTTCAAGGTTATGAGCCTTGCGAGCTACCAAACTGCTCTACTCCGCGTTATCCCTTCATATTAACCTTATTTATAATACCCCAAAATGGGTACATCGAGCAATCCCTTAGGTATACTATTCTCCCTCCCTATATAGGGAGGGATTTTTCTATCATAACAATAACTTGAAAGAATCCTTTTTTTTTACCCTACCAACTCGATTTTGTTACCCCAGCCAACAAACATGCGTGAGCCATTTCACGGATTATATATCCGGATAATTCAAAGTCTCTATAATTGGCTCTGGGTCTTCCAGTCTTCAAACAACGTCGACGAAGACGTGTAGGTGCACTATTACGCGGTAGAGATTGTAATTTTCTATAAATTTCCAATTTTTCATCCAGTGATGAGACTTCGCTCATCTCTTTTTTCAAAGATTGGCGAAGCAAATTATATTTCCTTTCCAATCTTTGTTTCTTTTTCTCTCTTTGAATGAGACTTTTTCTTGCCATAATGATTCAGCTACTTTATATAAATAATATAGATCAAATTTGAGATGGAGAAGTATTACGTGGATTACTCCTTCTTTTTATGCATAGAGATTAGATTGAAAATCTAAAAAATGAAAAAGAATTAACCGAATTTACCTGATGTAGAGGCGATTAAGAAAGCTGCATACGTGAATATATAGCCTACAGAAAAGTGAGCTAATCCAACTAATCGTGCTTGAACAATGGAAAGAGCTACCGGCTTATCCCTCCATCGAACTAAATTAGCCAGAGGTGTGCGTTCATGAGCCCATGCAAGAGTTTCAATCAGTTCTTGCCAATATCCACGCCAAGAAATAAGAAACATAAATCCAGTAGCCCAAACAAGATGTCCAAATAAGAACATCCATGCCCAGACAGATAAACTGTTCATACCAAAAGGATTGTATCCATTAATTAGTTGTGAAGAATTTAACCAAAGATAATCTCTTAACCATCCCATTAAATAAGTGGAAGACTCATTAAATTGAGCTACATTTCCTTGCCATAAGGTGATATGCTTCCAATGCCAATAGAAAGTAACCCATCCAATGGTATTCAACATCCAGAAAACTGCTAAATAAAAAGCGTCCCAGGCCGAAATATCGCAAGTACCGCCCCGTCCCGGACCATCGCAAGGAAAACTATAACCAAAATCTTTCTTATCAGGCATTAGCTTAGAACCACGCGCATCTAAAGCACCTTTTACTAAAATCAATGTAGTCGTATGCAAACCTAGAGCAATAGCATGATGAACCAAAAAGTCTCCGGGACCAATTGTTAAGAAGAGTGAATTTTTATTATCGTTAATAGCATTCAACCAACCGGGTAACCATAAGCTTTTGCCCGCATTGAATGCTGGATCATTTGCTGAAGATAAGAGCACATCAAAGCCATATAAGGTCTTACCATGAGCAGATTGTATCCATTGAGCAAATATAGGCTCAATCAAGATTTGCTTTTCTGGAGTACCAAAAGCGAGCATAACATCGTTATGAACATAAAGTCCCAAGGTATGAAAACCTAGGAATAAACTAACCCAACTTAAATGAGATATTATGGCTTCCTTATGCTCCAACATTCTCGCCAATACATTATCCTTATTCTGTTCTGGATTATAATCTCTAATGAGAAATATAGCTCCATGGGCAAATGCCCCTGTCATAATGAATCCGGCAATGTATTGATGATGAGTATACAAAGCAGCTTGAGTAGTAAAATCTTGTGCTATGAATGCATAGGCAGGCAAAGAATACATGTGTTGAGCTACCAAAGAAGTAACAACTCCCAAAGAAGCTAGAGCAAGACCTAATTGAAAGTGAAGAGAGTTATTGATTGTGTTGTAAAGACCCTTATGCCCGCGTCCTAATAAGCCTCCCGGAGGGACATGTGCTTCTAAAATATCTTTTATACTGTGTCCAATCCCAAAGTTGGTTCTATACATATGACCAGCAATGAAAAACACAAATGCAATAGCTAAATGATGATGTGCGATATCAGTTAGCCACAAACTTTGAGTTTGTGGATGGAATCCCCCGAGAAGAGTTAGAATAGCAGTTCCCGCTCCTTTAGTGGTACCAAATAAATGACTGCTGGAATCAGGATTTTGAGCATAAAGATTCCACTGACCTGTAAAAAGTGGTTCCAACCCTTGGGGATGTGGTACTACATCTAAAAAATTATCCCACCTTATGTGCTCTCCTCTTGATTCAGGAATAGCGACATGAACTAAATGCCCCGTCCAAGCCAAAGAACTGACTCCGAAGAGCCCTGATAAATGATGATTGAGACGAGATTCGGCATTTTTAAACCATGAAACACTTGGTTTCCATTGAGGTTGTAGATGCAACCAACCCGCTGTTAAAAAGAGAGCAGAAAGAAATAGCAAGAAAAGAGCTCCAGTATAAAGATCTTCATTAGTGCGTAAACCAATTGTATACCACCACTGATAAACACCGGAATAAGCAATATTGACCGGACCGGGAGCACCTCCTCGGGTAAAGGCTTCTACGGCCGGTTGACCAAAATGAGGATCCCAAATTGCATGAGCAATAGGTCTTACATGTAAGGGGTCGTGTACCCATGCTTCGAAATTGCCTTGCCAAGCTACGTGAAACAAATTACCAGAGGTCCACAGAAAGATTATAGCTAACTGACCAAAGTGAGAAGCAAAAATCTTTTGATAAAGGCGCTCTTCGGTAATATCATCATGACTCTCAAAGTCATGTGCAGTAGCAATACCAAACCAAATACGACGAGTAGTTGGGTCCTGGGCCAAGCCTTGGCTGAACTTTGGAAATCTTGATGCCATAATGCTTTATCCTCCTAGCCATTATCCTACTGCAATAATTCTTGCTAGGAAGAACGCCCATGTCGTGGCGATTCCACCCAGAAGGTAATGAGCTACTCCTACAGCACGTCCTTGAACAATACTCAAGGCTCTTGGCTGGATAGCAGGAGCAACTTTTAATTTATTATGGGCCCAAACAATAGATTCAATAAGTTCTTGCCAATATCCACGGCCACTAAATAGGAACATTAAACTAAAGGCCCAAACGAAATGAGCACCTAAGAATAAAAGACCATATGCAGATAATGAAGAACCGTAAGATTGGATTACTTGAGAAGCTTGTGCCCATAGAAAGTCACGGAGCCACCCGTTAATTGTAACGGAACTCTGCGCAAAGTTTCCTCCTGTAATATGAGTTACCACTCCCTGATCACTTATACTACCCCAAACATCGGACTGCATTTTCCAGCTAAAATGAAATATTACTACCGAAATTGCATTGTACATCCAGAATAACCCTAAGAAGACATGATCCCAGGCAGATACTTGACATGTTCCTCCTCTACCAGGCCCATCGCAAGGAAAACGAAAACCAAGATTCGCTTTATCGGGTATTAAACGAGAACTGCGAGCAAATAAAACACCTTTAAGTAATATTAATACAGTCACATGGATAGTAAATGCATGAATATGGTGCACTAAAAAATCCGCAGTTCCTAATGGAATAGGTAACAAAGCCACTTTGGCACCTACTGCTATCAAATCACCACCTCCCCAGGTTAAGCTGGTGCTTGCTGTTGCATCAGGAGCTGTCAAACTGGGTGCTAAAGCATGAGTGTTTTGTATCCATTGAGCAAAGATAGGTTGTAATTGGATAGCAGTATCTGAAAACATATCTTTAGGGCGTCCTAAAGCACTCATAGTATCATTATGAATATATAGACCAAAACTATGGAAACCTAAGAAAATACATACCCAGTTGAGATGTGATACAATTGCATCACGATGTCTCAGAACACGGTCTAAAAGATTGTTGTATTGAGTAGTCGGATCATAGTCTCTTACCATAAAAATAGCTGCATGTGCAGCAGCGCCAACTATGAGAAATCCACCAATCCACATATGGTGCGTGAACAGAGATAGTTGGGTACCATAGTCAGTAGCTAGATATGGATAGGGAGGCATAGAATACATATGATGAGCTACGACAATAGTTAAAGATCCTAACATAGCTAGGTTAAGAGCTAATTGAGCATGCCATGAAGTAGTTAAGATCTCGTAAAGACCTCTATGTCCTTCCCCTGTAAATGGACCTTTATGAGCTTCCAAAATATCCTTGAGGTTATGACCAATAACCCAATTGGTTTTATACATATGACCAGCGATTAGAAAAAGAACTGCAATAGCTAAATGGTGGTGTGCAGTATCGGTCAGCCACAGACCCCCCGTTACTGGGTTCAGTCCTCCACGAAAAGTCAAAAATTCTGAATATTTCGACCAATTCAGAGTGAAAAATGGGGTCAATCCCTCAGCGAAACTGGGATAAAGTTGAGCTAAAAGCTCACGATTTAAAATAAATTCATGAGGAAGTGGTATCTCTTTAGGGTCCACTCCAGCATCTAAGAGTTGATTAATAGGTAAAGAAACGTGTATTTGGTGTCCTGCCCAAGATAGAGATCCAAGTCCTAGTAACCCTGCTAAATGGTGGTTCAACATGGATTCTACATCTTGGAACCAAGCCAATTTTGGAGCAGCTTTGTGATAATGGAACCAACCAGCAAAAAGCATTAACGCTGCAAAGATTAATGCACCAATTGCGGTGCAGTAAAGTTGCAATTCACTAGTTATTCCGGATGCTCGCCAAAGCTGGAAGAGACCAGAGGTGATTTGTATTCCTCGAAAACCTCCACCCACATCTCCATTCAAAATTTCTTGGCCTACTATTGGCCAAACTACCTGAGCACTGGGTTTAATGTGAGTAGGATCGCCTAGCCATGCTTCATAATTGGAGAAACGAGCGCCGTGAAAGTACATCCCACTTAGCCAAATAAATATGATGGCTAATTGACCAAAATGAGCACTAAATACTTTGCGAGAGATCTCTTCCAAATCATTAGTATGGCTATCAAAATCGTGAGCATCAGCATGTAGGTTCCAGATCCAGGTGGTAGTATTGGGTCCCTTAGCTAGTGTCTTTGAGAAATGACCGGGTTTAGCCCATTTTTCAAAAGAGGTTTTAACAGGATCCCTCTCCACTACGATCTTTACTTCTTCCGGTGAACGAATGGTCATTGAGTTCTCCTCTTTCCAGACGAGACATGAGAAAAAACCCGCCGAATTTTTGAAAAAAAAAAAAAAAAAAAAATATATATATATATTCTATATATTCTAAACTCGTCCCTCTCTTTATTTGCCAGTTTAGAACTGGAGCGACTATGATACGGAAGTCGCTTTGAGGCAGGTGTTCAAATTTATTATGACATATCTGATAGGTGCTTAATGGACCGTTACGAGATATAAAACTTTTCCGCCCAGTGGTAAAAAAGATATATCAATATGATACAATCCTTATCTTCATATCCAGATTTATTTATCCATATCTCTGGACCCATATGTTACAGATCACTTTTATGATTCAAAAGAACTTTGAATTGATGAATATTAATGAATCTTTCATAAATTCTATTTCTGGACGGGATTTACTCATAAAAAGATTTTTTGAACAATCTATAGAAAGTATTCTTTTTTATATTTTCTATTTTTTGATAATGACAATGCAATAAGAGAAGCTAATTCGCTCGAATAGTATGATAAATTTCAGAATCTTGACAATTTCGCAGTATAGTAGTGGGGAGATTTTCATTCTCCAAAACGTCCTGTAATCTTTAACCGATTTTGTGCTTCGATATAATTGCTTGGAGCAAGCGCTATAGCTTGTTTCCAATATTCAGCAGCTTGATCAAACCAAGCTTCCGCAATTTCAGGATCTCCCTGTTGAATGGCCTGTTCTCCTCGGTCGGGATAGATCAACTTCTCAAAGTTTTCTTCCCTTAGAACCGTACTTGAGAGTTTCCTACCTCATACGGCTCAATTAACTATTCTTTAGTCCTTTACCCAAACTTTCAAAATAGGATAAATACGTTCAGCTTAACCGAAAGAACAGAATGGGTCAATGACATGAGTTTCAAACTTCACTTTCGATAAATGATCAGGTTTTATCTTTTCTCCCACCCTAAAAAGATGAAGTATTAGAAATAAAGAGATCTACTTCAGATTATCCAGATAAAAATCTTTTTAAGAGGTAACTATCTATGTTCTGTATAGAAATTTTGAATAATACTTTCCTACCAGGAAAGTACTTCACGTCTTTAGGATCTGATGCTACACCGCTGCTCAATAACCTAGTAAATCAACTCTATTACATTACATAAATAAATTCCTTATTTTTGCCCATGAGCAGATTTGATCGTATCAGCCCGAACTTTCAATAATTGATCTTTATGGTGCTTTCTTCCATCAATTGAATTGATTTTTTTATCCATAGACTATCCAGGCTATATTTACCCATTCATATTTGGGCTCCTATGAGGGATATTCTTTTGACTACAGCTGATAAAAAACCGTTGTTTTGGACGGTGCATATGTAGAAAGCCTCTTTTTTTTTTTCGTACTAGACGAATTCATTCTATAGTACAGATAGCCGCACGTAATGACAGATCAAGGCCGTATTATTAAGAGCTTGTGGTAAAGACGGGTTTCGTTCTAATGCTTGGAAATAATATTCTAAAGCCTTAGTATGTTCCCCATTACTTGTGTGGATAAGACCTATATTATATAATATATAACTTCGGTCATAGGGGTCAATTTCCGGTCGCATGGCTTCATAATAATTTTGTAAAGCTTCCGCATATTCCCCTTCGGATTGAGCTGACATTCGTTACGGTCGTTCATTCAATTGAAATGATCTCCGCTTCAAAACCGTACATGAGAATTTCACCTCATACGGCTCCTCCTAAGTAATCAATTCAATTGACAAGAAAAAAGATTTTCCTTATGATTATGAATTAACAGGAACTAGTGTATTTCCAATGAATCTCTAGCTATCCTTCTTGCAAAGATTTTTTTTTCTAAATAACCAAGTATTTTAGTTTAGCACTAAAAACATAACCTCTAACAATTTCTTTGTCCTTAACGCACTGTCTTTTACGGGAATTATTCACTTCAACAGTCTCCGATGGTTCTAGCGGTATCCGAAGTACAAACGAGATGGATGTTTGTTGCCTCAACCATTCTAACTAGCCCTTCATAAAAAGGTCATATTATAACGAAGCATTTGTGTTGTCGATTTTAACGCGTAGTGCTTTTTCCCCTATGCACACCTATCATATAGATTTGATCATTAACATCTATGTAATAGATATAACCTTTCGCTCAATACTAGAATCTCAGAAGATCAAAGCATCTAAGGCTGCATAAATCGGGGATACACGACAGAAAGAATTGTTCTATTTCTAAAACTCACCTTCACTAAGCGTAAGTTTTAACTTAATAAATATCCCGCCATTCTACGAAACGAGAAAAAGTAGAAAGAACAAAAAATCAAATCACACCATCTCTGTAATAGGTAAATGCCTTTTTCTCCCCTGAAGCCATTGGGATTATCTGCAATAATATATCCGCTACAATTGTGAAAGTCTTGTCGATAAAATTGTCATTTCTCTGAGATCTAGGCATAGTTAATTAATAAATTTGATAATTTCTTTCATTCCCCATACGGAAATGATTCCATGAACAAAATTATTTTCCAATGCACAATAGCATAATAAATCAATTTCCTTATGATCGCAAATATGTAAACTGAATAAAGAAAAATTGGGAATATTTGAAAGAGTTCATTAAATTGATTGATGAACAATCAAAAAAAAATTTGAGAAAATGTTTATATCTATATAATGCGAATCTAAGAAGTTTCGCGCTCGTTTGCTCATGACCCCAACGATAAAACGAGTAAGTAAACGGCAAATTGGTGAACATAAAATGAGAAAATGATGGTTGTGTTTGTGCATACTTATTTTATTCTAAAACATAGAATTTATTGAGTATATAAGAATATAGTCATTATGATAGAATTTGTATCATTATGGTACAATTTGTACCATTAATTCTTACCGACCGAAGAATTATTCTTAATATATAGGATCATTATGGATCAATAGATCTGGCTTAATTTCACAATTGGATCGGCAATAAAAACCCGAATAATCTAACAATAATAGGATTAGATCGATGAAAAATGAAAATATCTTGAAATAAGAAGAAAATAAGTTTGGTAAAATACTCTTTTGTCTTTATTCATAAATACTTGACTTATGCAAAAGTCAAGTATCACTTTAATAATTTAGAAAAGACTTGTTGTTTTCATTTTGTTGACAAATAAAGGATCGTGTAGGAAAGATGGCTGAGCGGTTCAAGGCGTAGCATTGGAACTGCTATGTAGACTTCTGTTTACCGAGGGTTCGAATCCCTCTCTTTCCGTATATTCGTATTCTTTTTTGCATCGTTTTCTCATGAATCTAAACCCAATAGCATGGTTTCATTTTCCCACAATCTCCTTCCATTTCGGAATAGAGAAAATCAAAAATATTTGAATAATATTGACAATGACATTGTCATGTAACATACAGAGGGACAGATGTGCAGAAATCCTTTCTTTTCATTCCCTTTCAATTGGGAATAATTTAAACTCGACGGGAATAGTATTCTACGACCAATAATTCATTAATCTTCAAACCGATACGCTTATTATCTATTATTTTTTTGACTAATCCACTATATTGTGACTTTTGTTTAATCCGATTTAAATGGGGTGGCACCCTCATTTTATCCTTCTGAAAAATATCTATATTTTTATTAATTATATTTCTCAATCCCTGTTTTTCTTTTATAGAGATTAAATCTTGGGGTTTGCAACGATAACTTGGTATATCTACTATACGACCATTGACCAGGATATGCCTATGGTTGACTAATTGTCTGGCTTCAGGAATAGTAAGCGCCATACCCAATCGAAAAAGGATATTATCCAAGCGCATTTCAAGTAATTGTAATAGAACCTGACCTGTTGATCCCTTGGCTCTTCTAGCAATACGAACATATTGAAGTAATTGGCGCTCTGGAAGTCCGTAATGAAAACGTAATCTTTGTTTTTCTTTTAGACGTACAGGATATTTAGAAGGTTTAAGAGGTTTAGAATGTTTTTTTTTAATAGGCTTTTGAATTCTGTTGGGTGTTTTCTTACTTAGTCCTGGTAAAGTTTTGAGACGCTTTATTATTTTTAAACGAGGTCCGCGATAACGGGACATAAAAAACTCCTTATTTCAAGAAATGAACAAATAATGTTGGAAAGAGGAATAATATAAACAGCACGAATATTGGAATGATTTATAGAGAAACAAATTATCTTCAATTTTGAAAATATTGTAGAGAGAAAAAAAGATATGTTTCAATCATTGATTTCGTTTCTAGTTGAAACGAATCATGCTACGACAGACCCGGCGGACCGACGATCCGAAAAGGAAGAGTCTTTTCCTTATTTCATAGATTTTAACAATCTATGGTTGATAATGGTAAGAAATGAAAAGAATAAAAACGAGCCAGCTATCGGGATCGAACCGATGACCATCGCATTACAAGTGCGACGCTCTCACCTCTGAGCTAAGCAGGCTCATATGCATGCAGTATGCAGTCACATACTTATTGGCTGAAATTAAAAGATCTCTTCGAAATCGCTCGAATTATAGCGAATCGAATTATAATAATGCAATTCAGATTAAAATGAAACATTGCGTCAATTTATATGAATTGATTATTATAAAACAATAATGGGGCGTGGCCAAGCGGTAAGGCAGCAGGTTTTGGTCCTGTTATTTCGAAGGTTCGAATCCTTCCGTCCCAGGTGGAACAGTATTATTGGAAATAAAAAAAAAAAAGACTCTATTTATAGAACGGAAATATGATTTCAATAAGATCTAAATAAAGAAAGGGATATTTTGCGGTATAGGATGGGAATACAGATAACAACATTACATCAAAAATGCAGAAAGAATATAATGCTCATGCAAATGCAATAATTGATGGGATATTATGATTTCGTTCTACAATAAGGGGATATGGCGGAATCGGTAGACGCTACGGACTTAAATTTTTTGAGCCTTGGTATGGAAACTTACCAAGTGATAGCATCCAAATCCAGGGAACCCTGGGATATTTTGAATGGGCAATCCTGAGCCAAATCCGATTTCTAGAGACAATAGTTTCCTTTCCGAGAAAGGGATAGGTGCAGAGACTCAACGGAAGCTATTCTAACGAATCAACATAATTTGGATTGGATACAATCCATTATTTACATAATGTCTTTTGTATTTTATTGAACGCTTGAAAAAGCGTTATATATCACCAATAAACAAAAATAACGATTAGAGTTCTAGGTTTGTTTTGAAAGAATATGCCTAGCTTCAAATTGATTGAAATTGAAGGATTTTTCATTCCATTTTTGTTAATTGGACGAGGATAAAGATAGAGTCCAATTCTACATGTCAATGTCAACAACAATGAAAATTGGAGTAGGAGGAAAATCCGTTGGTTTTATAGATCGTGAGGGTTCGAGTCCCTCTATCCCCAGGTTATCTGTTTTATTTTCGATTTGTTAGATATGTTCTTAAGAACATAAGAAGTTATCATTATATGATAAATTTGTGTCTGCTTCTCTTATATATACATCTGTGTATATAACTGTATATAACATATAATAATAATATATATATATATATATATATATATATATATATTATTATGTTTTTATTTGTATCGTTGTTTTTACTCATTCAAATGCTGTCTTTTACCTTTTTTGTTTTTAGTTGACAGGAGTTTGGTTACTGTGCTAGTATGATGCACAGGGGAACAGCCGGGATAGCTCAGTTGGTAGAGCAGAGGACTGAAAATCCTTGTGTCACCAGTTCAAATCTGGTTCCTGGCATATATATTAATATACTTAATATACTTTTATAAGTATGAAAAAGGATTAGTAGACCTTAATAATATAATGATTAGAAAATAACTAATAATAATATTGATGATTTACGAATAAATAATCATCAGTGATTCTATGTTATTGAATCCATAGGGAGTTGGTCCAAGTTATTTCAAAGGGGATAAAAAAACGACTTGAAATAACTCGAACTAGAGAGCAATTTTCTCTATTTCATTCGTATTAATATCTTCTCGTAAAAAAAAAAGAACTAGGCCTATTCGATAGTTTCCAATTCCTTTGGAAGATTCAAAAAAAATGATTACGATTAATAGAAAGATTGAGAAAAAATAGCTTCTACCTTAGCATTATATAAAAATAGAACTAGATCGGGGTAAAGACCAATACCTATGATTGGTAGAAAGAGACAGATCAAAATAAAAAGTTCGCGTGGTCCCGAATCTTTAAAATAAGGATTCGGGACATTCAAAACCTTATATCCATAGAACATTCGACGTAACATAGATAACAAATAAATGGGAGTTAATATCATTCCAATTGCCGCTATTGCAGTAATAATGATCCGAAAGGTCGAAGAATAATTATGATTAGTAATTATACCCAAAAATATCATAAATTCTGCTACAAAACCACTCATTCCTGGCAATGCAAGAGAAGCCATTGAAAAGCTACTGAACATAGTAAAGATTTTAGGAATTGGTATAGCGATTCCTCCCATTTCATCAAGAAAAAGAGTACGTATCCTATCATAACTGGTTCCTACCAAGAAAAAAAGTGCAGCACCAATTAATCCATGAGAAATCATTTGCAAAATGGCTCCATTGAGACCTGTATATGTCATGGAACCAATTCCTATAATTACAAAACCCATATGAGATATTGATGAATAGGCTATCCTTCTTTTCAAATTGCGTTGACCCATAGAAGTTAGAGCTGCATAGATAATTTGCACTGCTCCTATTATAATCAACCACGGCGAAAACAAAGAATGAGCATGAGGTAGCAATTCCATATTGATCCGAATCAACCCGTATCCCCCCATTTTCAATAGAACTCCGGCCAAAAGCATACATGTACTATAATGTGCTTCCCCATGAGTATCCGGTAACCAGGTATGGAAAGGGAAGATTGGCAATTTTATTGCATAAGCGATCAAAAACCCTAAATATAAGAGTATTTCAAGTGCGATGGGATAATCTTTTTTAGCTAATAATTCGAAATCGAATGCTGGTCCATGAGATCCATAGAGACCCATACTTAAAGCTCCCATTAAGATAAAAATGGAACCACCCGCAGTATACAAAAGAAATTTTGTGGCTGAATAGAGACGTCTTTTTCCCCCCCACATGGATAAAAGTAAGTACACAGGAATTAGTTCCAACTCCCACATGAGAAAGAAAAGTAGAATATCTCGAGAAGCAAATAATCCCAATTGGCCACTGTACATTGCCAACATCAAGAAATACAATAATCGCGGATTTCGAGTAACTGGCCAAGCAGCTAAAGTAGCTAAAGTAGTTACAAATCCCGTTAATAAAATAAGTCCAATGGAAAATCCATCAATTCCCAGTTTCCAATGAAAATGAATAAGGTTTATCCAGTTATAATCCTCTTCCAATTGGATTAATGAATTATCAAAATGATAATGATAACGGAATATATAGGTCATTAAAAGAAGATCTAATAAGCAAATACCTAGAGTATACCATCGAATCATTTTATTTCCTTTATAGGGAAATAAAGGGATTAATAACCCCGCAGATATGGGCAAAATAACAATTATTGTTAACCAAGGTAAATTACTCATAATGAAGAGAAAAGAGACTTTCGATATCAAAACCCATGCTTTCATTTTTGGGTCGAGTATGGGTTTTGATCAGTGAAAGAGGAAAAGGAGAATGAAAAATATATATGGGATGAATCTAACTATTTTTCTTTTTTGATGGATCAGTAAGCTAGACCCATACTGCGCGTTGTTTCATGCCATAAATAAACACGTACACTTAAGAAATCCGTTGGACAAGCCGATTCACACCTCTTACAACCTACGCAGTCTTCTGTTCTTGGAGCAGAAGCAATTTGCTTAGCTTTACATCCTTCCCAAGGTATCATTTCTAATACATCTGTGGGACACGCTCGTACACACTGGGTACAACCAATACATGTATCATAAATTTTGACTGAATGTGCCATTGAATCTAAGAACTCTATAAAAACTGTTTCATTGAATAAGATTTTTTAATATATGGCCAATGACGATATATTATGAATATCAAGCAAATCAATAATTGTATTATCGGTGATATAATGAATAGATTCGGATTCTATCTGTTTGATTTATAAAACAGACAGATTTGACCGAATCTGGTCTAATCGTGTTAAACAGATCATTTGAATAATGAGTTAAATATGAATTATGCTCTTGATTGATCGTAATACTTATTTGAAATCTCTAGAAAATAAAAGATCTAGATCTATTTTTAGAGAGACAAGCCTAGTATCCATTTGAATAGTAATAGGTATACAAATTTCTCGATCTCTATTACCATTTTGACAAATTAAATTGATCGATACGAGTTGATTTTCTGTTACGATATATTGCCAAAACAATAGCTAATCCAATAGCTGCTTCAGCAGCAGCAATAGCTATAACAAAGATCGAAAAGATATCCCCCTTTACTTGTCTACTATCAAAAAAATCTGAGAATGTTACTAGGTTTAAATTAACCGCATTGAGTATTAGCTCAAGACACATAAGTGCTTTAACCATGTTTCGACTTCTTACTAGTCCATAAATACCGATAGAGAATAAATAAGCACCTAAAATAAGCGCATGTTCGAGCATAATAGAGGAACTCCTCATACCTTGATCTCTTCAGATACAAACAAAAGTGATAGTTTCTAATTTACCATTATCGAAAGAAAAAAAATGATACGATGTCGCACGAGAGCTTTCATTTTCAAACTGTTTCTTCTCGACGAGCTATAGTAATGGCTCCTATAAGAGCAACTAGAAGAATTAGAGAAATAAGTTCGAATGGAAGGAAAAAATCAGTGGATAAATGAGCCCCAATACGTTGAATATTGCTTGTTAAATCTCGTTCTAACATTTGATCTGATTTTTGAGTCAGAGATATTCCGAACCATGATATGTTCAAGATAATAGTAATTAACGAACAAAAAAGACTTGTACAAACTATTGAAGTAATGCTATCTCCGACAGTCCAGGGAGGGGCATAATTGGGATATTTTGGATTATTCATCAACATCACGGCAAATAGAATCAAAATATTAACAGCTCCTATGTAGATCAGGATTTGTGCAACAGCTACGAAATCCGCATTCAGTATAATATAGAAAAAAGAGATACAAATTAGAACTAACCCCAATGAAAGAGCGGAATAAATTATATTAGTAATTAATACTACTCCTATACCTCCTAATATAAGACTTAGCGTTAGAGGAGCCAACAAAAGAATATCATATATCGATTCAGATCGATTCATTATGTGTACAATAAGTTTGAATATTATTTCCTCCCATTCACTAAATAAAAAGTTACCCTATTTACCTATATGCTATACTGGATTTGTAATTTCATTTGATATGGGCACTGATTAATTAATCTATAGATCAATAATAGATTCCGATCAATCACACATGTGACATTATTAATGGAATGTCAATAGAATTATTCATTAATTACTGATTTGTCAAAAAAAAAGATTTTGTTTATTAGATACTCTTTGATCGCAGCGCAATCTGAATAATCGTAGAAATTATTGAATCATAAAATTTGTCCGTAGTTTCTTCAGACATACTAAGTTAATATGTTATGTTGAGCTCGGAATTGTTTGAATTGTTAAATCTTCAACAACGGATATTGGTAAACGTCCTAAAGCAATATGATCATAATTTAATTCATGACGATCATAGGTCGAAAGTTCATATTCTTCAGTCATCGCTAGACAATTTGTGGGGCAATATTCGACACAATTTCCACAAAAGATACAAATTCCAAAATCAATACTATAATTTTCCAATCGTTTTTTCCCCATATCTATTCCGACTTTCCAATCCACAACAGGTAGATTGATCGGGCATACACGGACGCATACTTCACAAGCAATACATTTATCAAATTCAAAGTGGATCCTCCCGCGAAATCGTTCTGATGGGATCCATTTTTCATAGGGATATTGAATAGTAATAGGTAAACGATTCATGTGATATAAGGTAACAAAAAAACCTTGCCCAATGTATCTCGCAGCCTGTATTGCTTGTTCACTATAATTCATAAACCCAGTTACCATGGAGAACATGTGTAAAATCTCCTTGAATAATCATTTCATAGAAATTTCTTTCTCTTCATAGATTTGATCTATCAAATTTGGATATATTGCAAAATTGATAAAAACCTCTTCACGAAGAAGAAAAGAGAGTTAGTTACAATAAAATAAGTTGGAAAGAGGCTGTTAGTAACAGATTACCCAAAGCAATAGGTAAAAGAAATTTCCACCCAAGATCCAATAATTGGTCCATTCTTATCCTAGGCAAGGTCCATCTTGCCGTGATAGAAATAAATAAGAACAGATAGGCTTTAGCTAATATAATTAGGATCCCGATTGTTATATTAACGACCCCGCTAATTCCAGAAATAGAATCCCATTCAAAATGTTCCAGAATGGGTATGAATGGAATTGATAAGTTCCATCCGCCCAAGTAAAGAACTGTCACAAAGAATGAAGAAGCTAATAGATTTAGGTAAGAAGCAACGTAAAATAAACCAAATTTGATACCCGAATATTCAGTTTGATAACCCGCTACCAATTCTTCTTCCGCTTCGGGTAAATCAAAGGGCAATCTTTCACATTCTGCCAGAGATGAGATGAAAAAAGCTAAAAACCCTATAGGTTGACGCCACAAATTCCATCCTAAAAAACCATATCTGCACTGTGCTTCAACTATATCAATTGTACTTGAACTATTGGATAATTATAGTCGACAGAAACATCACTGTTTTCATCTCTATTCCAAAACCGTACGTGAAACTTTCACTTCATACGGCTTCTCAATGGTCATTAAGAAATAAAGAAAAAAAAGCACCAGATCATAAATTGAACCAATGAGATTCCGTCTGCTACAAATAATAGGAGCTTTTGAACCTATCTTAACCTTCAGTATTTTTTTGCCAGAGAAAGAAAACTGTGTAAAGGATTACTTCGTTCTGGATAGCCATTTTTGATTTAAGTAGATAGAAACATATTGTAGATCGGGGTTTTGGGGAAGTACCACTTGATCATCCCTACCAATGTCAAGTCCTTATTGTTATCCCATTTCTATGGAAATATCTTTGGTCTAGATATCAGTTTCTTTTTTTCACTAATCTTTTTTATATCTTGGTGTTTCTCACCATCTACCTTTGCTTGATTTTTAGTATATATGACAGTAACTTCATACTTTTCTTTTGTCCTTTGCCTCCCCGCTATTGGGCCCCGATGACTAATATATGA
>BSBK01010969.1:0-43541 GCA_027943335.1 Chamaecyparis obtusa | reverse complement strand
TACATACATACATACATACATACATACATATATATGATGAAGGGCGCTCCCCTTAATACCACAAACACATAACATAAATAGAGAAATAACAACAATAATATGCAAGAACAGAAAATTGGCTTCTTATTATCTCCACAAATGTGGAATTACAAACTTTTAGAATTACAATATGCAAAGGCACATGGGCATTCCCTTACAATATTTTATAGGAAAAATCTTTGAATCAATACTCAGATCTACTACCCAGAACTGCCCTAGACAACACTACGGGCCTTCTTTATATAGGCAATTTCCACCACTCGAGAAGTTTCTAGAAATTTAGCCCTAAGGGCCGACCCAACTTAGAATTATTTTAATTTTCAATTTATTACATCAAAGTCAGCTCAAAATAACTTTTGAAACCCGAACAGAAATTTTGAAGGAAAATTATTTTCTGCCATTTCAGGTGGCCTGACTACCGGAGACCATAATTCATCACCAGTTGACCCGATTGACTATTATAACCCCATTTCAGAAAAGCCACGAAGTGCTCTACAGGTTTGTCTCGTGCAAAACACCCGTCACCCAATTTTTCAACCTCATCCGGGGCCTCTAAAGCCTTCAAAAATGAGTTCAAAGTTTCTATACCTTGCTGCCAATATCAAAAATCTTCAATATCTTCAAAACTAGACCTGATCTAGCCATGAAACTTTACTGGCACGTTGACATGACTGAGATGAACCTCCATATGTGATCTCAGACATTCCGAGATCATAAGGCCAACTTACTAAAAATAGCAGCTCTACACAAGATAGCCCTTATTGAATACAAAAATAGAAATATTTTTGGGTGATGCAAGATTGCCCTTACACCCAGGATGCTCCTGCATCAGACACCCGGGGTAATTTGAGAAGTGACCCCTGTCATGAATCAGGTGTGCAGAAGAAAACCAAGATGGTTAACCTCCTCCTTTTTTAGCCATGATGAATCTTCTACAGTTCATCCTTTCCATTTGACCAAATACTCTTCATGTGTCATGTTCCTTGTGCTTCTGCCAACACAACTGTCCAGTATGTCTTCAATCTCCTTGATATCTAAACTGGTTGCTAGAATACTCCACTGTGCTGCTGCAACCTCATCTTCAACACCTCCTTCATGATACTCTATCAAATCTAAAATGTTAAACGTTGGTAAAATATTCAGCTCAGTAGGCAATTCTACCTCATATGCATTTCCTGAATCATGCTTCTTCAGTATCTTACATGGTCCAAACTTCTTCATTTTCAAATTGTTATATATACCAACCAGAAATTGCTTCTTCCGTAAATGAACCATGACTTCATCTCCAACCTAAAATTCCTTATGCCTCCTTTTCTCGTCTCCCTTAGTCTTATACTGCGCATTCATCTTGGTAATATGCTTCCTCACCTCCTCATGGATGTTCTTCAAATGTTCTGCAAAATCCTCAGCTTCAGCACTACTTATTTCTCCTTTATCTATCTTTCTCAACTCAGATGCATTTCTTGGACTACTTTCATATACAATCTGGAATGGTGATTTACCAGTGCTCCTATTGACAGAATTATTGTATGCAAATTCTGCCTGTGGTAAAATCAAATCCCATCCTGTTGGCTTATCTCCAACCAAATATCTCAGCAAATTTTCCAAACTCTTATTCACTACCTCTGTCTGTCCATCAGTCTGTGGATGATGTGATGAACTGAACTTCAAATCTATCTTCAACTTTTTCCACAATGTCTGGCAGAAATATCCAACAAACTTAGTATCTCTATCTGAAACTATGGTCTTTGGCAAACCATGTAGTCTCACCACTTCTCTGAAAAAAAATTCTACTACATGAACAATATCATTAGTCTTTTTGCAAGGAATGAAATGTGCCATCTTCGAAAATCTATCAACTACTACAAAAATTGAATCATGTCCCCATTGTGTCCTCGGTAAACCAAGAACAAAGTCCATACTGATATCCTCCCAAGACTTTTCTGGTATAAGTAATGGCTAATATAACCCTGTATTCTGCTTCAGTCATTTTACCATCTGACATACTCTACAACTCTGTATAAACTTCTTCACATCTTGCTACAATTGTGGCCAATAATAATTCTCACCAACCAAAGCAAGGGTTTTATCACGACCAAAATGTCCAGCCAATCCTCCACTATGCTGCTCTTTGATGAGATTCTCCCTCATAGAACTTCTTGAAATACACAATTGACTCCCTCTAAATAGCATATCATCCTGGATGATGAAATCTAGCCATTTCATCCTGTCTAGAGTAACACATTCTGTACAAGCTTTCCAAGCTTCACCAAAATTAGGATCCTCTAGGTACAAATTCTTGAGTTCCTTGACCCCAACCACCTCAATCTGCATCTCTGTCATAAATAGTTGCCTTCTGCTGAGAGCATCTGCAACTCTATTAGACTTTCCACTCCTGTGTTTCAAAACAAATGTATGACTCTGCAAAAACTCAACCCATTTCAAATGCCTCTGATTCAACTTTCCTTGACTATTCAAATATTGCAAAGCTTGATGATCAATATACAAAACAAACTCATTAGGAAGTAGATAATGTCTCCACTTCTTTAATGCCTGAACTATAGCATAAAATTCCTAATCATAAACATAATACTTCCTCTTGGCATCATTTAACTTCTCACTAAAATAAGCAACCGGTTTACCTTCTTGGCTCATAATAGCTCCTATTGTGGTGCCACTAGCATCACAATCTACTTGAAACACCTTATTAAAATCTGGAAGTGCTAAAATAGGTTGTTTTGTAACTTTTTGTTTCAACAATTTAAAATTCTTTTCTGCCCCATTAGTCCACTTAAACTCTTTTCTATCTCCTCTCATTGTTTTAGTCAAGGGACCACAAATACTGCTAAAATTTATGATAAACTTTCTATAAAAGCTAGCCAAACTATGAAAATATCTTACCTCAGTAGCACTCCTTGGAGTAGGCCATTCAATGATATCATGTACCTTCTCTGGGTCCATTTTTAGACCTTCTACTGAAACTACAAATCCCAAATACACTAACTCTTTTTTCACAAAACTATACTTCAAATTAATCAATAATTTCTCATCTATTAGCTTCTCAAACACCATATGAATATGCATCATATGTTCCTCCAATGTCTTGCTAAAGATCAAAATATCATATAAGTAAACAATGACAAACTTACCTAGAAATTCCTTTAGAATCTCGTTCATGAGCCGCATGAAAGTGTTTAGTGCATTGGTTAGCCCAAAAGGCATGACTAACCACTCATACAGTCCTTCCTTTGTCTTGACGATAGTCTTCCATTCATCTCCTTCTCTGATCTGAATCTGATGATATCCACTCTTCAGATCTATCTTTGAGAAATACATAGCTCCACTCAAACAATCCATAATATCATCCATTCATGGCAATGGAAACCTATACTTGATTGTGATCTTGTTTATTGCTCTGGAATCTGTACACATCCTCCATTCTCCATTCTTCTTTGGTGCTAATACTACTGGTACAACACAGGGACTCAAACTCTCTCGAATCAACCCCTTCTACAATAACTCATCTACTTGTCTGTTCAACTCTTCACTTTCTGCTGGTGTCATTCTGTGTACTGCCTTGTTTAGAAAACTGGCTCCTGAAATCAAATCCATTTGATGATTGATCTTCCTTATGGGTGGTAATCCATCAGGTACATTATCAAATACAATATCCTGAAACTCATTCAATAAATCTGCAACCTCTACAGGTACATCCTCTACTTCTTCTTTACTAGCTTTTGGAATTAAAGAAAAACACACATGCTCATGCCTCATACCATCTAGGAATTTTTTTCCATCAACAAAAGTTATTCTTACATTACCACATATCTTTTCTTTGGTCTTGTTCAATGGCTTTAGCTTATGTCGCACTCCATCCTTTGTTAGGGAATAGGTATTCACACGTCCATCATGTATAGCACATCTGTCAAACTGTCATGGTCTACCCAACAACATATGACATGCATCCATAGATATTATATCACATAGTACCTCATCTTGGTACCCACCGATCTTGAACTTTACCAGGCACTATTCACTGACCATGACCTTGTGGTCATCCTACACCCAGGCAATCCGATATGGATGTGGGTGTTTTTGTCACTTGAGCTTCAACTTTGTCACCATCTCTTCTGACACCAAATTGTCAATGCTTCCACTATCAATAATCACATCATAGCATTTACCCTCACACTTGTATCTAGTGCGAAATAGGCTCCTTCTTTGTTCAGGTTCATTCTCACCACTCAGCAGGACTCTTTTGTTAATTAGCATTTCTCCTCTTTCAGCATCTTTGGAATTTGATGATCTAGCATCTTCATCTACATGTGCAACTCTAGCCTGGCCTTCATTCCTCCTATCTATCCTTCCTTGGCATTGAGGAAATTCAAATGTCCTATGACCTTCTTCTCAATAGTGAAAACATGTTCCACGAAAGCCTCCTCTTCCAGATCCTTGTCCTCTTCCTCTTCCTCTCTGATCTCTATTATTCTGATCTTGGAAATGATTGGAATTGTTTCCTCTCTGATTCTGGCTGCTATTGGCCTCATCCTTCTTTTTCAGATCTTCATTTCGGCCACCATATGACCGTCCACCAGATCTTCCACCATGACCTCTTCCATTTTGTCTACTCTCAAATTTCTTGTTCAACTTTTCCTCTACTTTTAGGGCAAACTAGTATGCCTCCTCAATACTGTTCATTCAAACCAGATTCAAATCCTACTGAATGCTTGGCCTTAACCCATTAAGGTATCGGGAAACTTTCTCCTTATCATCTTTTGCATGGCCTATTCTAATGAGGAGTCGATAGAACTTCTTTGTATACTCCTGAACAGATCTTCTTGCTTGCTTCAAACTTTGCATTTTCTTTAGTAGGTCAAGCTCATAATCAACAGGAATGAACTGTCACTTCAATTTATCCACCATCTGATCCCATCTTATGATTTTATCTTTCCCTCTTCTATTTTTCTCTAATTGAATCTCTTGCGACCAAATTTTCGCATGACCTTTCAGTCTGGCCTTTGCAAATTTGACCCTATCAAGATCCTCAACATCTTCATACTCAAAATATTCCTCACATTCATTGATCCAGTCGATCAATTCCTCCAGGTTAAGATTTTTAGAAAATGTAGGAACCTCAATTTTAGGTCTTTTCCCAATCTTCAAAATTGCCCGAAAAGGTCTTTCTTC
This sequence comes from Chamaecyparis obtusa, assembly GCA_027943335.1. NCBI lineage: Eukaryota > Viridiplantae > Streptophyta > Pinopsida > Cupressales > Cupressaceae > Chamaecyparis > Chamaecyparis obtusa. Next base: position 38,315 of record BSBK01010969.1, on the reverse strand, counting down.
CTCCTGGTTCACAATTTCAGCTTCTCCTTCTTGATATTCTTCTTCGGCTTCATCCTCGCTTTCATCTCTGACATTAAGATTCATTTCTCTATGAATCTCTTCTTGCAATGCTCGCACTTGTCTCTGCACCTCTCTAACCTTAGGTGTCACAGCACCAGCTCTTCCGCCACATTCTCTTCATGGAGGCATTTTCATGATGCATGATGAAACCCTAACCATGGTCTTGGTGCAAACTGTCTCACAGTTGGTGATTTGTTTACACACTCCAGAAACTTGGCTCTGATACCACTTGATGAAGGGTGCTCCCCTTAATACCACAAACACATAACAGAAATAGAGAAACAACAATAATATGCAAGAACATAAAATTGGCTTCTTATTATCTCCATAAATGTGGAATTACAAACTTTCAGATTTACAATATGCAAAGCCACATGGGCATTCCTTTACAATATTCTATAGGAAAAATTCTCAAATCAATACCCAGATCTACTACCCAGAACTGCCCTAGACAACACTACGGGCTTTCTTTATATAGGCAATTTCCACCACCCGAGAAGGTTCCAGAAATTTAGCCCTAAGGGCTGACCCAACTTAGAATTATTTTATTTTTCAATTTATTACATCAAAGTCAGCTCAAAATAACTTTTGAAACCCAAACATAAATTTTGAAGGAAAATTATTTTTTGCCATTTCAACTGGTCTGACTACCGGAGACCATAAGTCATCACCAATTGACCCGATTGACTATTATTACCCCATTTCAGAAATGCCACGAAGCACTCTATAGGCTTGACCCACGCAAAGCACCCATCACCCAATTTTTCAACCTCATCCAGGGCCTCTAAAACCTTCAAAACTGAGTTCAAAGTTTCTGTACCCTACTGCCAATACCGAAAATCTTCAATATCTTCAAAACTAGACCTGATCTAGCCATGAAACTTTACTCACAGGATGATATGACTAAGATGAACCTCCATATGTAAAATCAGACATTCCGAGATCGTAAGGCCAACTTACTAAAAATAGCAAGTTTCCATAAGTAGCAGCTCTACATAAGATAGCCTTTATTGAATACAAAAATAGAAATATTTTTGGGTGATGCAAGATTTCCCTTACACCCAGGATGCTCCTGCGTGTATATATATATATATATATATATATATATATATAGAGAGAGAGAGAGAGAGAGAGAGAGAGAGAGAGAGAGAGAGAGAGAGACAGAGACAGAGAGAGACAGAGAGAGAGAGAATAAAAATTATGTATTTTAGAAGAGAATAATATTTTATAAGTGTGTGGGATTCAATATGAAATTTTTGAGTGCAAATTTACACCACAAGAATGTCATGGTAAAATTTATACCTACTTGAGTCAAACTATATAGTCTTTTGATAGATTATAGACAGATAAAATTACTAAATAGTCTTTTGATAGATTATAGGGAGAAAAAAATTTTAGAATCCATTGGTAATAGCATAGGCCTGTTTATGAATACTACTAAGGATATCCCTCCATTAATGAAAATAAATTCCAAGAATGGATTATATCTATGAATAAATAAATTTGGTATGTAATATATGTCATTTTTGAGATCATTCCAAATTACTTTGCCTAGATTCTTTCAAATTTTATGTTTGGGTTTAATAAGATCATGACCCTTTTTCAAACACATGCATTAAGTCAAACCGTTCAATGTCTGAGAGGATGGATATCATATTTTTGTTTCTAGATATAGGGATTAGAGGATTTAAGTGAATTAATATAAGGTTTCTTTATCTTATACATGAAATGGAAAGCAACATAGCTCCATTACTTGGAAAAGAAGTTTTCTATGAAATAGACTAAAATGCGATGCTCAAGCCCTCCTAAACTTTTCATCAAAATCTTCCCTTACTTCTTAGAAGGTATTTTTTAGTTTTATAAATAGAGTTATCAATTATTATACATTACATCCATAGTGGGAGGATTCTTTGAAATATTTTTCTTACAATTAATGGGTAGTAGTGCTTAATTTTAAGAAAGAAAATACAACAAGGTTTTTGAAATATAAGTATCAAATATTTTAAAGAAAAGAATTGATAATCATTATGAAGTTAGTAAAGTGTTTTGGTAGTAGGATTACATTCTTGTATTAAAAAGGTAAAAACTATGAATGTAGAAATATTCTTCAAGTAGTAGTATAAGTAGTTATCTATCTCATTAATAAAAAATGTTTTTCTACCCAAAACATATATGTTAGAACAGGAAAGTAGTTTCTATTATTATTAAGCCTTTAAATTCTTGGAAAAGTTGTGAAATATTATTAGATTTGAATTCCTTAGAGTTGTGTAATGAATTTATATCATAGTTATACTTTCCTTGTATTCAAATAAGTAGAATAGTTTTTGTATCAATATTTTGGGTTACACTCCATGATCCATCATCAGGATGAGAAAGATGAAAGAATACAAATAACTAGATTGCAGTTTCAAATAGGATAAAAACAAGGGTCTAGTAGAGGAAATGAGGCACAAATCAGCCCCTCCTTTTTAACCTCTTTGAATCTATAATCTAATCATTTGTATTATTTGGGATCTCTCATCGTGATGATGGATCATGGAGTGTGATCCGAAATGTTGATGAAAAACTTAGTCTATAGAGTAGAATTTGTAAAGAAAATCATAACTGACAAGGAACTATGGAAACATATTCTCTTTGATTTATATGACCACCAAAAACCTCAAATAAATTATATATAAGGAAATATTTTTGGGGATGTCGAAATAGAAAAGAGAGTGGAATGTTTGAATTTAGATAGCTTGTATATTGATAATAGATTGACTTTCATTTCAATAATTATTGGAAATAGGTATAAAGAGAAACTAGTAACAATAGTTCTGATGAAAACGGAATTTAAATTTATGATTTAAGATGGAATTGGAAAACAAAGAAGGGGGAAATAGTTTTGGGAAGAGGGATTTAACAAATTTAAACAAAGAAAGAGACAAAATGGTAGAATAATGTATTAACCAAAGGGATTTCTATACCAAAATAATCTGATAGATATACACTAAATCTTTGAATATCTACATGTATATTCTTAGAACTAAACCCAAAAAGTGATACAAAAAAATCCTACGCAATCTAAATATAAAAAAAATTATTTGCAACAAATGGAGATCTTCATTTAAGAATGTTATGAAACTATTTTAGGATAACCTTACAAAAGAGAAAGTAGATCAAGTAATAAAGGAGGATTCTAAAACCTCTTCCCCTTCACCATATTCTATTTACAAAAGTCTTAAATTTCAATTCAATACCACATCCAAACTAAAGAGATCTATACATTTGAGTAGTACAAATAAAAAATAGAAAAATAAAGTACTGCAAGTGGATAAAAGAGTCACTCCTTTAAGTATCAACTCTAGACACAAAAGAATTAGGTCTCTAGGAGAAATACTTCCACAAAATATCAAAATCAATATGCACTAAGAAAATACTATGGTTATCCTATTTGAGATCCAACCAACAGAAACAAAGTCATAAATCTAATACTTTTGGGAAAAAAATAGTATCTCCCAAGAATGTTAGGGAGGAAAAAGATCAATAACCTCCTTGAATTCAACCATCTTCACCTATAATAAAGAAAAAATATAAAATAAAAAGATGATAGTATACTTATAGAGTTAGAGGTAGTTTCTGATCTCTTTGAGGATATTCAACAAAAGAAAATTTTCTTCATGTAAATTTTATTAGATTAAGATTAAATGTGAATTTAGGAATTAGGATCATTTCCAAGTGGAAAGGATAGAAAAGAACTCAAAGAGTAATTTGAAGAAGGATGAATCCTTAGTATATATCTACAATAATCTAATAAAACTGGACTTGATTGTCATAAATCTGAACATAAAAGAGGAACAAAAGAATATCATTTTAAAACTTAAAGAAGGATGTGGAGAAGCCTTAAACAAGAAATTAACTACCTTATTTTAATGATTGAAGCTAAATATCCTTCATATCGACAAATGATACTCCCAACGTAGGAATGTTAGGGGTCTAAGGGTCCCTAAAAAAAAACTAAACAAGAGCTGCATTTTCTCTTCAAAATTTATAAATTATTATTGTTGATCAAGTTAAATAACTAAGAGGAGTGAATCAGCTAGTCCCAAACACTTTAATAAAATTTAACTTTGTTGATAAACCAAAAGATCATGATAATAATAGTTATATCAACATTAATTTTTGTTCTATTAGTAACAAATTATAGTAGATGTAAATATGAAAACATACAAACACCTACACGTAGAATGTGATAATTTAAGTTGAAATCCAAATTGGAAACAAGAAAAAAGAAGATAATTCTCATGAAATGAATACCAAAAAAGGTGACACCAATTAAGGTTATTTTCACAAAGGCTCATTGTCAATTTTATTGATGTAGCTTGCTCTCTATGCTTGGCTTACTATTGATCAGACTAACTATCCTGAAATAAGTATATGGATAAATTCCAATACAATAGGCTCACTACTAAAGTATAGCAAAATAGGATTGAATCCACTACGAATATTACTATCACCAATACTCTATAATACACAAATAATATATCAGTCTAAAAAAATTTCATCTACACACATGATCATCACCTCACAAATATCCTATAAATGTGTGTGCTTTAATTTCCCATACAAGAATCATGCAGGCTACACAAATAATTGAAATTTTCACTCTTATTTTACTACTTGATGCCAATGAAAATGTATGTCAAAAACATTAAGTGGTTTATTGAATTAGAAAAATTGATTGAAGAAAACATTTCATTGATATACATATGTTTGTGTTTTATGAGTTCCTTTTACACCGAAATAAAATTAGACGACCCAGTCATGTGTCATACTATAACTAATTAAATACCTTAAGGAAGAGACTGAAAACTAATTGAATACTTCAAAAGGAGAGATTGATGATCACCAAGCTACAAAAGTATATGTAAGACATTAAATCAGTTATTATATTATGATTGATGTCAACTAGTTTTGATTGTACTTATCATAATAGTTACAAATATCTAAAGAAGGTAATATTGGTGAATAAATTAGATATTAACATGAAAATGAGATGTATGAATTATATATGGATATGGTATTGATTAGGTAACTTATTGATGATTCTATTTAAGGAGACAAGACATTCATAATTATTTCTAGAATGCACATGAGGAGATTGCATTAATGTGAAGATGGTCAGATATGTTAAAGAAAGAATTGATCAAATCTACAGACTACACCGAGTGTCAGAGAAAGGAATTAACCAAGAAGGACAGAGTTGGAGGAGAAGAAGAAATTGAAGAGATTATATTGGTGGAAGGTATTATGAGCTTAGTATAGATTTGGAAATCTGCAAAGAAAGTTATAATTGAATCAGATCATTTACTATTGTATTCTAACCATTGTTACAAATAAATCTCTTAATTGAGTGGGAGTTAACAGTCTTTGTTTCACTATAAAATTCAATTAATGTTGATTTTTTTCATGTTAACCTCATAGGGAATGTTTGGTTACAGAGAATTATTAGTGATAAATCATCTAAAAAGGTCACACCTGACAGTGTATTTTGTAACCTTTAACATGGTTGGATCTTAACTAAGCTTACTTCAGAAGAGTGAAATTATTTTGGGTACCAGTCCTAGGTGGTTTTTCCCCTAACGTGGTTTTCATATTAAAAATCACATGTTATATGTGTATGAATGTGATGATTTATTATTTCACTTTATATATTACAATTATTGGTTTGATTGGTATATACACTAGTTAATTTACTAGTGTTTGGTTAATGAATAGGATGGCACAGACAAAGTTTTACCGAGATGTTTAGATTATTTAAAGGATTCATTTTATACATTAGATAGTGTGTGGGATTGTAGGATAAGTGGAGTTAATTGATTCACCCCCCTCGGGGTTGTCTAACAATTGCTATCAGAGCTTAGAGTACTTGAAATAAAGTTTGAAGGACTAAATTTAAAGATCACAAGATGTATAAGAGAAAGGTGCTAAATCTAAAAAAAGAAAATTTCTTAACATGGCAAAGAAGGATAAAATTAGGTATTTTCAGGATCATGGTATGCCAAACTAGGCCCTTAAGTGGTAGTGAAGATTCAGAAAATCAGGTTTAGACAAGTTGACATAAAAATTTGAACAAGTTATAAATATTATATAAAAAATATGAAAGAAGAGAATCTATAGAAAATTGAATTTAGTTTCAAAGATACTAGGCCTTTTTAATAAAAAAATTATTCTATATCTTGAAAATTTTTAATTTCAATGTAGTAGTATGAAAATTTTAGGAAAACAATAAGAAGTAGGTGTATGTCTGACCACATTAAACATAATCAAATGATAATTTTTTTACAAGATTCTATAGACAAGTAGTAGACTCATGTCTAGATGTGACACATATTTTTTTATAATTTTTTTCCATGTAAATAATTAATTATGGTTTTTCTTCTACAACTTTTTTAAAATATAAAAACTCTTGTGTGTGACCACATTAACTTAGTCTAAAATTTACCAAATTAAAAAAAATTAAATTTTTCTTGTAGTAGGAAAAGAATAAAATGTGACACATGTTTTGGATTTCAAAAATGTTATACGGGTATGTGTAGGATCATGGTATGCCAAACTAGGCCCTTAAATGACAATGGAAATTCAAAAAATTGGGTTTAGACAAGTTGACATAAAAATTTGAACAAGTTTTAAATATTATATCAAAAATATGTGAGAAGAGAATCTGTATTAAATTTAATTTAGTTTCTAAGAAACTAGGTAGTTTTTTTTTTTTTAAATTTCTATATGTTCAAAATTTCAAATTTCAATGTAGTAGTATGAAAATTTCAGGAAAAAATAAGAAGTAGGTGTACATCTCTGACCACCTTAAATACAATCAAATGATAAATTTTTTTTTACAAGATTCTAGATATAAGTAGTAAACTCATGTCTGGATGTGACACATCTTTTTTTGTAATCTTTTTCCAAGTAAATAATTAATTATGATTTTTCTTCAACAACTTTTCCAGAATACAAAAACTCTCATGTCCAACCACGTTAACTTAGTCTAAACTTTATCAAATTGAAATTTTTTTTATTTTTCTTGTAGTAGGAAAAGAATAGAATGTGACACATATTTTGGATTTCAAAAATGTTATACAGTATGAAATTTATAGTTATTTTTCAATAAGTCTATCAACCAAGACTAGAAAGATAACAAGTAGGTGTATGTCTAACCACATTAAACAAAATCAAATGATAATATTTTTTTATAAGATTCTAGATAAAAGTAGTAGACTCATGTCCAAAAGCGATGTATATTTTTTCCAAGTAAATAATTAATTATTATTTTTCCTCTACAAAATTTCTTGAATATTAAAACTCTCATGTTTGACCAACTTAACTTAGTCTAAACATCATCAAATTGAAATAATTGTTTATTATTCTTGCATTAGGTGAAGCATAGAATGTGATGTATATTTCATATTTCAAAAATGTTATATTGTTTGAAAGTTATAGTTGTTTTTCAAAGAGTGTATCAATCAAGACTTCTTTTCCACATCACCACTTTTCAGCATACCATGATTCTGTACATATGCATAGAATTTGAAAGTTATAGCTATTTTTTAATAAGTCTATCAATCAGGACTACAAAGATAACAAGTAGGTGTACATTTGACCACATTAAACAAAATTAAATGATTATATTTTTTTATATATGTATCATCAGAAAATGGAAGCACTTCAATTTAGGATTGTTTTAGTCATCCAAGTAAGTGGTCTAGGGTCATGTCAAATGCCCTGATGGGTCTTTGACTTGGATTTGGATTTTTTTCCCCCTATTCTACTTCTCTTTCCACCCTTTTCTAGCCTATTTCTAGCACCTGATCTTGAGAAACTGAGATTCTTGACCTCAGGGTCAAGGTCAACCTTTTGGGTCAAGGTCCACCTCGACCCTGACCCTGGGTCAAAATTTCAAAGTCCAGAAGTTTCTGGATGTTAGGTTTTTGAAAGTTTTATTTCTCACTTCTGGGTCAGCTATTTAGGGCTTCAGAATCGTAAAATCTTAAATGATATTTAAATCAAGTCCACTTCCAAGAGTAAAGGCTTAATTAGAATTTAATTCTCCAATGTTGTCTCTCTAGAAGTTTGTGCCCTAAACTTGTATAAAAGGAAGCCTTCTGGTCTCATTTTTACATGAAGAACTATTGGAAAAATGGTCAACTCTCCCCTCAAGATTCATGACATGGGTTAACCACCTCTTGTGTCTTCTATAAGTCTAGTGGTTATGTTAGGCATTAACAGGTTGTTCTTTTGGTGCAATAGAAACTACTACTTCTAACAAGTGGTATCAGAGCTTGGTCATAAGTTTGAATCCCCTCAGATAATGCTGAGGAGGAGATTGTTGGAAAAATGGTCAGTGCTCACCTCAGGATTCCTAACATGGCTTAACCACCTCCTATGTATTCTATAAGTCTAGTGGTTGCATCAAGCATTAACAGGTCGATCTTTTTGTGCAATGGAAACTACTACTTGTAACTGTTACCCAAATTTTCTATACATGCAAATTTGGCTAAAATCTATTCTAAAGTCTCTATTTTACTCCTGCCGAGCATCTTTGAAAGTTTCATGACCTTATGTTTTGTTTCTTGGCCTATGCAATTCTTTCAAGTCCTTGGTCTATAGGTCAAAATATTCATAAAACTAGCCATTGTGTTGGGAACCTTTTAAAACCCTCAAAACCCTTTGGCCCGTTATAATTCTTTATTACCTTTTTCAACCACTAAAAGTTTACATTTTCCATGTGTGCTAATTTCCTATTGGCCCAGTCGCCAGTTCTCTATTTCTTTCCAGTGGTCCCCTTTTTATTCGGTGACTTAGTGAATACATCAATTCTCATAATCGCTAAGTATTTCCTAGTCACCGTTTAACTTCTTGCAACCCAGCGATGATTAGGTTTTCTTCAGTCATGTATTCACGTGGAAGTCTGGCAGTCACTTTAGTGGGGTCTCGGTTAGAAGGATCCAATGGCTGGTGTATCTTTGCATAGGATGTGTCAGAGCCATGTGAAATTGTGACAACCGTTAGATCTTCCAAGTCTACAATGCTTCAAGGTCAAGTGGGTCCATTACCACAGTGTCCTACATGGAAGCATCTCATTGGCTAGAGGTAATGACTTGTTCATCCTTGTCAAAGCTTGCCTAGCAAACTTCCCAAGTTTTAATCTAATGGTCATCGTATGATCACAAGGAATATTCCTACCCCATAAGATCATGCACCCGTTGTTGATTTTATTCCATTGTAAGGGGCTTGCAGATGGGTCCTTGTATGGTGACGTGCTCATTTCTCATTGGTCCACATAACGATGACTTGGATGCCATAGTGGGACCATATCACAGGACCTGCAGAGATGTTAGAAGGGAAAAGATCTATGGATGGCGTATCTTTGCAAGGCTGGTGTCAGAGGCATGTGATCTTGTGCTCACTGTTGGATCTTTCAAGTGTTCAGGTTTCAGAAAAGTGGGTTTGTACCAAGTCATGCTGACATGCTAACATTTGATTAGCCTAAGTAAAGGTAAATGTCAGTGGGTCCAGTGCTAGGTATTGCTTATGTTCTTTCCTATGATTGGTTGTCATGTGTTGATGAAGACTTCCAGGTGGACTGATGTGTCAGAGGGTCCCAATTAAAGGAAAGATCTGTGGTGGTCACATCATCACAAGGAATATTCCTTGCCTTTATGATCATGCACCCGCCGTTAGATTGGAATCTCAATTCAAGTGGGTCCATGTCAGAGAGGCTTGCCAAGGTGTTGCTAACAAATCAGTCGGAGTGAATAAAAGATTGACACATGGAGATGGGCCCAGGTTTGATAAAGGATTTGGCAGTCCCAATAAAGTTCTACATGTTCGCTCATTCGTGGAATGGTTTAGCGATACTCCAAAATGACTTAGTGATTCAGCGAATGCTTTGTTCATTGAATCTCTAAATAAATTGGTGAAGGTAGGAAGGACTTCATGAATTAGAGGAAGTCTTCATTTGTGTAGTCACTGAATGACTTAAAAGAAAGAAAGTCGAAGCGGGTCCAAGCTGGTAAGTAAGCTGACATGCTTGATGCTCATTGGTTGAGATTTTTTTTGAGGTGGATCTGGACTTGTCAAAGGGTTTTGTGACTATTTCAAGGTTAATCAAAGCTTTTCATTTGCTGAGAGGAAAAGGACATTGATAGACACAGTTTAAAATGACCAGTTAGCCGTTGGTTTTCAAAGATTCAAATGTGTCTGAGAGGTTTTCGCCAAAATCTGATTTGCAAACCATGGGTGGTGAGGTAGCTTAGGAAATTTATGTCACCAAGACATTTACAGTTAAAGGAAGATGATGGAAAATCTTTGGTGGCCATCATGAGTCGATTCTTGTCCTAAAAAGGTACCATTTTAGCATTCATGGCGAGACTTTTGTGTAGGAAAATTGATGATGCAGGTTGTTTGCCTCCAGGTTGATTATAGGCATGGGCACACAATCATAATATCTGGTCGGTTGAGATAATTTTATGCTATTTATGATTAGATTTTGATTGAGTTAGGGTTAGTTGTTATTCTATTGAAGATCTTTGTAACCCTAGTTAAATTTTTTACTCCTACCGCGTGTAGTTGACTGAGTTGTATATAATGTTTTTGAGAGCTTTTGAGCTAAGAGTTGGACAATTTGTAGAAGAAATTCATACTTTCTTAAAGGCTATTTGTGGTATCATTTCTACCCTTTGGCTCATATATTTGTATCTCTCCCATTGATGATTCAAATATTGTAGAGGTATTTTGTGACAATCTTTCATGTCCCTATGCTTCCTTGTTTGGATTATCTCTTATTGGATCAAAGTATGTGCATGTTTTTTCAATGATAGTTTAGGGTTCTTGATCCCTCTTTCTTTCTAAAATTTTGTGTGTTACTATGTTTGATATGATTTAGATGTTCTTGTGGGTATACCTCAACCCCCTTAACATTCTTGTCTCAATCCTACACTGAGTTGTAGAAGTGAATGTCTATTTGTAGGTCATAAGTTGTGTCTTATTCTCAGGCCCTCTTATGAAATACTTATGCAAGCCTATTCAGTAAGTTGTAACCTACTAGACCTGAGCTTTTAATTGATTTCATTCCTACATACTGAGATCCAAACCCTAATTTTGGTGCATCACCTAGTAGGTAGTTTTCTTTCAAGACATTTCCCTTACAAGCATCCCTTCTATCCCTTTCCCTCCAAAAGTTTTACTTTCATGTCAAGAAGAAAATTAAGGTGATTATCCAAGAGGAACTAGCCTAGAACCTAGAGGTCTCATCTTACTTAGCATAGGTCCCACAACCTGGAGATGATTCCCATGTTATACTGAGTTACCAAGACCAAGAGAGCTTGCAACAAAGGTGCAAACTCAGTGTATAACAGTAACAAGAACATCATATCTACTATCATTCATTCACACAAGCACTCAAGCAAAAGAAATCAAGAAATCATCAAGCAAGGAAGAAGGAGAAAGAAAGCATTCAAGCGTTCATCCATCTTCAAGCATTCAAGATCCAATTCATCAAGGAGATCCATTGGTAGCCATTCAAGGATTCAATCTCCATGGAGCCCCTTTGTTGAACATTTCTCCATCCACATTCATTCAAGTTTCTTCCTATTCCAAGATCCATTCAAGATTGGTGTTGAAGGTTTAATGCAATTGATTTGAGACATCTTCCATACAATTCTACATTCATTTGGGGCATTCATACTTGTGGATTCAAGGATTCAAATCCTCCACAAGGGTTTGAATATAAGCAAGGTATAGGTGTGGAATAATGAATTACATATCATGTCTAAGTACCCTAGGGTAAGATCTTACCCATGTTTTGGGTCAAGGTTGACCTTTCTCACAACAACAAAATTTTTCTAGATTTTGTTTATTTTTGTTTTTTCTCTGTTTCTATCTTTCTAGCCCAGATCCAGTTTGTTGGTGTCCAAAATGATGCTTATGCTCTAATAGGCTGCTAGTATACCCTCAGATAGATATTAAGGGTGGTTAGCTCCAAAATGTAATGAGGTCTTAGGATAAATGGACCAACTCTAGGGACAAGACTGCCCTGTTCTGCTTCTGGCTCTACAAAACCAAGGCGGGTGCACCTAACCTAGTATAAACTATACTTCACACAACAAAGACTGGGTTTGAATAATAGATAAATGGATAGCAAGAAAGTATTGAATGTTAACCACACACTCATTGACTCTCCATTGCTATGGGTAGGAACCTTACACAACCAAATGCTGAAAACTTAAGGAATGGTTCTTAATTTATGTTTTTGAATCATAACAACCTCAATCAGGATATGTCAGCAAAGAAATACTTATCTAGGCTAGTGCTTCATCCATTGGGAAAGATTTCTTAGATAGACTACACACACACACACACACACACACACACACACACACACTAGAAGTATACCTGAGATTCAAAGCCATAAACACATTTACAATCTCCTCTACTACTTACAGAATATCCCTACATAGACAAGAGATAAATTTAGGTCCCATCTGGAGCATCATTTAATCTAATCCTGGACTAGAACTCAAGATTGAAGACCTATACACAAATTGTTATACAATGAACTAGAAAGCTCACAATCCATTTACGTTGACACAAGGGAGAGATGAGAATCAAGTGCCTGCATTAAGTATGAAGAATCCTCAAATGTGTACAGTCAATCCAAAGGAACCTTGCTTGAAAACTGTAGCTTAGACCTACAACTTTCTTTCAATTGCCAAAAAATCAAGAGAAGTCATTACAACTCAGACTGAGAAAAGGACTCACAACCCCAAAAAAAGTTTGAATACCTATCTCCCAATAACCTCAAATGATCACAGAAATCCCTTTATACCAGGGTTACAATGCAAGCACGATCATTTCAAAATCAAAATTTCAAAATCACCTAACCCCACCGAGGAATAAACATAGACATGATAGGGGTCAAGCCGCAACAATTGAAAATCCATTCTGCCCACTCTGACCGCTCAAAAATTGAATTTTTGTACCTCCTACCACAAAAAACTCTTAGTAAGTTCAAACGGTCACCATGCAATTCATGGGCTTCATGCTTTTAACCATCCAACACCTCGAGTTAACTCTGCAATGGCGATGCCATTTCCCATTTCCACCGATGCTACCGCTTCCCACAAAAGAGTTTGTCACATGTTCGCAAGCTAGAAAACTGGCTCACATGAACATGCAACAAGCCACTACCATGCACCCTGCCAGCTGTCATGTCACCACCGAGATACCCTGACCTTGGGCCCCGTTCAAAATTATCATCCCGCCAGATCTGACCAACCAGAGATCACCACAACACTACCTACCAGCGTGACCACCAACAAATATAGACGGGCCCTAGCACATGTGGCACCCTATCGCATGATCACATAGCCCATAAATGGGCTATGCAAACATGTGACAACCCATGAACATTAATCGGTATCGTGATCGCCACCGCAGGGATTCAACACCAGGGGTTCTATCACATGATCGCAAGCCATGGCAATGGCCCTTGCAATCATGCAACAAGGCCATTAGACCTCCACATCTATCACTCATCATCCAATAGAACACTACCACTTAGCATCTGGAAGATGCCCCATCACCTGCTACCAAGCCCCAAGGACACATGGCAAGCGGTCGCATGATCTTATATTAGAAAAGTTTGACATGTGGCCATGTGACAGCCAATAAGAACATGCCCCCTACCTCCCCTGTAACACCAGGCCCACTTCACTGAAGAAATTCTTGGAACAAACAAAATCAATGGTAGGTGCATGATCACATGGGGAAAGAATATTCCACATGATCACACACTGACCATTGATCTCCTCCCTCTACCACTTTGAAGAAACTAGCCCCACATCATCGCACTTGCACACTTAAGACAAAGTAGACCGCTAGGCAGCTGAATAAGACATAGGACCCACACGGCTAGGTGGCAAGCGGTCGCATGATCGCATGTCAGAAAAGTTTGACATGCGGCCATGCGACAACCAATCAAGAAGATTCTAGACCCACCATCTAGTCGAAATTGTGCAGTTAAGACCGAGGTTGAAAACACACAAAGTTTTCAGCACCAAAAGACAAGTACACAAAGTTGGAAGGCAAAGGTCAAAAATAATGAGGGTTTTAAAAAACACTATGGGTTTTTGACACTGTGGTAGAATTTTAAAAATGTTTCCCGTAGACCTCAAAACTTGAATAATTCCCTGGGCTTTGCGAATCAGCACGCGCAAATCAGACTAGAGCCTGGTGACAACATGAAGAACATAGGGCATGAGCGCACACCATGAAACACTAAGGATTGTCTTTGTAAGTTAAAACAAAGATTGCAGGCACAACAGGACAGCAAAACAAAGACTGCAGAGAATAAGCCATTTTCAAGGATTTTGCAATGACTGGAAAATGGACCAACAGTGGCTCTAGTTGGGGATGATGGGTAACTTGTGCCCATGCAAGAATTCAAAATCACTGGAAGAGAAGACCACAAAATTTTGGACCAAAAAAAACCCTAAGAGACCTAGGGAAGAATCTTAACTACTGCTCAATGAAAAAGATACTTCAAGAGAAGTAAAACTTTAGGAATTGTCCATGAACAGGCAATTCCAAAGTGCCACTAGTTAGATCTTTTAGAATACATGAATCAACTCCCCATTTATTTTCAATGAGATAAGGACCCAACCAAATAGGATCAAACTTACCATGTCTTCCATTATCCTCTAATTTGGCATTCCACATTAGAACAAGATCACCAGCCCCAAAACTCCTTTGAGTGGCTCTTTTATCAAATAAGCTCTTACACTGTGTCTGAAGTGTTTCATTTCTTTCATGTGCATCTCTTCTTACCTCCACCAATTGGATTAACTCATCCATCCTTAGTCTCATTTCATCATATAAGTCTTCATCATATGCCTAGATGAATTTATACATTTGCAATAGATTGTTCTGAGGTAACCAAGCTCCAATCCCGTAGACTAGATCAAATGGGGCACAACCTATGGCCTTCTTGATGGTCACTCTATCAGCCCACAATGCCCACCAAAGTTTTGAGTCCCATAATTTTTTATTCCTATCCAATACTCTTTTGAGGATCTTTATCAAGCTTTTATTAGTGGATTCAGCCTGGCCATTTCCCTGTGGGTGATATTGGGAAGAGAATGAAATGTGTATCCCATAATTCTTACAAAAATCATCAAACTCCTGAGATCTAAAACACATTTCATTGTCTACCACTATTGTTTCTGGACATCCAAACCTAGTGAGAATATTCTGCATCATGAAATCAATAACAACTTTACTAGTGGCCCTCCTAGTGGGAATAGCTTCAACCCATTTAGTGAAATAGTCTGTTGCCACTAATATGTAGGAATGCCCACCACTAGAATTTTTTGGAATCTCACCTATGAAATCAATACCCCACTGCTGGAAAGGGGCCTGAACTGAGACTAGTTTGAGTGGTAAATTTCCACCAAATTTCAGCTTACTTGCAAACCTCTAGCATGCATCACACTTCCTTACAAATTGATGTGTATCTTTAAAAATTGCAGGCCACCAAAATCTAGATCTAAGGATCTTGTGGGCTATGGTCTTTGTCATGCAGTGTCCTCCACATACACCTTGATGCATTGATTCTAACAAAGACTTAGACCTTTCCTAGTCTAGACATTTTAGAAATACACCTTCATTGCTTTTCCACCATAACTCACCATGTATAATGGCATATCTCACAGATTGTAAACTAATAGTCCTTTTCTTATTTTCACTCATGTCAGAGGGAAGAAACAATTTTTGCAAGTAATTGTTGACATCCATGTACCAATCACAATAGTCCAACTCACAAACATATGTCCTTTCTTCCTCCTCTAACATGTTCACATGGTTTGCAACCAAATTACTTTGTACCATCAACTTTGCAAGACCAAGGCCTCTTACCAATTTTATAATCTGAATATCTATATTGAATTCTTGGATCCTATTGATCCATTTACATCTCTTACCTGAGACCTCTTGTTGCACTAGAATATCCTTGATAGTAGCATTAGGAACATAAGCAACCACCCTAGCTCCCACAAGATAACACCTAAAAGCCTTGACTACTTTGACTAGGGCATAAGCCTGCTTCTCAACTATATCATACTTTAGTTCTGCTGCATGTAAGGATTTGTTGAAAAAGGATATGGGTTGCTCATATCCATCTGAGTTCTTTTGCAATAAAACTACTGCAGCCGTATGATAAGAAGCAAAAGAGAAAATATGCATGGGCTTACCATAATCAGGGGTCCTCAAAATAGGGGCATCTTTAATGGCCTATTTGATACTTTTGAAAGATTTATCTGCCTGTTCATTCCACTCTACCTTTGCATCTTTTTTCAACATCCTAGAGATAGGAATACAAATTTCTACAAAATTTGTAACAAATCTTCTTAGAAAATTCACTTGCCCAAAGAAAGACTATACTCCTTTAACATTCCTTGGTGGTAAAAGCTTATCTATGGCCATAACCCTTTCAGGATCAATTCTCACTCCATCCTTGGATAGAATATGTCCTAAGAGCTTGCCTTTCACCACACCAAAATTTTTTTTCTTTGGATTCAAAGAAATTCTATATTCCAGAGCTCTAATATAAATCTTTTCAAGATGCTCATAGTGTTGATCCTCCTTCTCTAAATATGCCGTGAGATCATCCTAATATACCACTAAAAACTTATTTATGAAATCAGCAAAGGCCACATCCATAGCTCTCTGGAAAGTAGCTCCTGCATTTGTTAGACCAAATGGCATTCTGACATAAACATATGTTCCCCAAGGAGTAGTGAATGCAGTCTTGAATTGTTCTGACTCCTTGACCATGACCTAATTATACCCAGAGAAACCATCCATCATTGACATCAACTCTGATCTAGTGACTCTTTGCAGCATGTTTTCCATATTAGGGAGACCATAGTTGTCTTTCAAAGAATTGACATTCAGATTTCTAAAATCAACACACAACCTATTGTCACCATTCCTTTTCCTGAATGGAACCAAATTTGACACCCAAGTAGAATGTCTGATAGGCTTGATAATGCCAGCATCCATCATCTTTTTAAGTTCATCTTGCATTTTTGGTGCCAAAGTAGGCTTCACAAGCCTTAATTTCTTCCTAAAAGGTTTAGTTCCTTCCTTTAATGGTATCTCATGTTGAAAGAGATCCTCTCTATATGCCTTCAAATCTTCATAAGACCATGCAAAGACAAGTTTGAATTTTTTGAGAAGTTCAATCAGATTTCTTCTAGTTCTTTGAGATAAACATTCCTTGCTTCTTGTTTTGTCCCTAGATTTACTTCCTCCAAATCACTTACCTTGTCAGCAAGTCTAGCTACACAAGCCCTCTCTTTATCATCAAATGTCCTTTCAAGAGAAACCAATCCCCTTGGGATCCTATTTGACTTCAATTGCAGTACTTCCTTCCCAAGGACATTCTCTTTTCCATCTTTGTTGTCTACATAGGTGCTGAAATCC
The DNA here is from genome assembly GCA_027943335.1 of Chamaecyparis obtusa. Classification (NCBI taxonomy): domain Eukaryota; kingdom Viridiplantae; phylum Streptophyta; class Pinopsida; order Cupressales; family Cupressaceae; genus Chamaecyparis; species Chamaecyparis obtusa. The sequence goes on along the minus strand of BSBK01010969.1, from coordinate 20,735 downwards.
ATTTCCTGACCATCAAAGTGAGACTCACACTACAAGAACCTCAAGAGATCCTAATCATCAGAAAATACTTTCCAATTCTCAACATTATTTGGGATAGAAGGCCTAGACTTACACTCAATTCTAGATATCCTTGCAAAGGTAACATCCTTTGGCCTTAAGGCTATGTTTGCTAGTAAATCTACCATCCTATTTTGGCTTCTATCCACCCAATGAATTCCAAAAGCACTGAAACATTTAATTTCATCCCATACAACATTACTATATTGTTTCAGCCTTTGGTTCTTAGATGCATACTTTGATCTAATCTAAGATATTACTAACTTAGAATCACCAATTACCCTAAGAAGTTTGATCCCATGTTTTGATGCTTGTTTCAAACCAATCAATAGGGCCTCATATTCAACAACATTGTTTGTGCAAGAAAATAGGAGAGTGAAAGAAAACATAAAAGTCTTACCACTTGGGGATATTAATAACACTCCTGCTCAAGCACCTTCCTTAGAATTTGCTCCATCAAAATATAATGTCCATAAGACACTACCCTCTGCCATGTTACTATCATCATCGGCCAAAAGGATAGGCCTGATCTTCTCCTACATCTCATTCCTCTAGACTTGGAATGAGCCAATGTCAGTGCTAACAAAACAATTCATGCTATCCTTTTCATTTTCCTCAATCATATGTGGGGTCCTGGCTTCCCTTGACACCCTCACACTCTCTCCTTCAATGTCAAAAGTGGAAAAGGACAAGTCACATTGAATACTTCCTCCCATGGAGGCACTCCACTTTCTAGATAACAACATTCCATATTGAGGAGGAATGTCAACTACAAGAACACTCATAGTCAACTATTTGTTAGGAAATGTAGCTAATTTATAAGGCAAAGCCTTGATGGTACCAATAACTGGCACTTCTTTTGAGTCCATATCTTGGCACCTTCCGTGAGGTGTATCAACCTTTAGTCCTAATGATTTCATGATCTTTGTAGGCATGACAGTGTTTGATACTCCAGAATCGATCATGCAATTCTTCAATATTTTATCATCAATCACAAGGGACAAAAAGAAAGGATCAACTGTCCCTACTGCATTGTTTACAATATTTGTATCCAAGAAGATTTGAGGAATCTTAGAAACAATTTCTTCACTCTTACTGTCAGTTATGTTTTCCAATGAAGCCACATGTTTGTCATTTCTACTCACTTCTTGGAGTTTTGTAGAAGAAACACCATTTACCCAATTTAAGGCCTTGACCTTGTGTTCTTCTATTCTCATCATTTCCAATAGTGGAACCTTGACAGTGATCTGTGAAAGCAATTTGGACATATCAATTGGAACATACTTTTGGTTGTTCATGTCTTCCTCAAAAATAGTGACAACCTTATCCTTTTTCAGATCAGACTTGTTCTTGAGAGAAGATTCATCTCCATTTTGAGAAACAGGGACCACAACATCTGATGTTTTTGCTTTATTCCTAGGTGCTGCAGCAGTCATAATTTTCCTTTTTACCTTCACTTGGTTAGTATCATTGGCACCCTTGCCCTTTTCTTCATGTTGTTGTACACTATTTTCTGTCCTTCTAATGAACATATTGCCTGGCTTACCAGTTGCATTTTCAATTGTCCTATTCCTCAAGTTATAATTGCTTATAGCTTGAGTAACCATGTCTGCAGTGATCTGAGCAATTTCTTCATCTGATGGTCTTCTTAAAGAAAATTGCTCCTCACCCCTCACTGTACCATGTCCAACATCATCAAACTCTTATTCTTCATCATCAGTAGAGTCAGCTTCATCCCACGCATGTGAAGAATTCATACCACATCCTTCCTTATCATACTGCTCCTCACCTTCTTGATTATCAAGCAAATTCAGACCAATGACATAATGCTCTGGACTATGAGGAGATTGACAAAAAACACACCATGAAACCTCATAAGCTAAATTCACTAAATTTCTCTGCAAAGGATCGGGGATCCTTCCATCAGGTCTTTCCTACTTGGTTAGGAAAATGGGCTTGTCATCTTTCCACTGAGTGTTGTACGGGTAATTTTGCATTCTTTGCTGTCTACTAAAATTGTTTGGAGTTGACCTCTCCATAGTCATAGCTCTATTGTTTTCCTTTTCTCCAGGCTTTAAACCTTCCAAAACCTTTAAAATTTGTTTTAGACTATCATCCTCTTTGGGTTTAGAGTCAACAAACCTTCCCATTTCTTTCTTACTCTGCATTTGAGGCCTACAATCATCTCTTCTCCCTATCTTTCCAGATATTCTTCTATTGCTCTCTATGTTGATGGCCAATTTCTAAGCTTCCCCAAGATTTCTAGGGTTCTTGTCCCTCAAGAGGTATCCCATTTTTGCATCTAAGGCATTCAAGTATGTCACAAGACACACCCTGTCATCTAGTTTGATAACCTACAAGAGCCTATGCATAGCCTTTTGGAATCTTATATTAAATTCAAGGACCTCTTCATTTTGATTCTTCTTTATGCTATTGAGTTCATTTAAGATAAAACCCTCATTTGTTTTATCTCCATAGTGTTTCTTGAAACAATTCTTGAATTCATTCCATGACCCTATACTAGCATGGGGTAATCCTCTAAACCAATCCCTAGCATCCTCAATCAGGGATTGTACAAATAGCTTCATTATAACATCATCAGGCTCTACATTATAATCATCTATTACATCTATGAAATTTTTTAGATGTTCTTCACATGTGATGACATTATTTCCAGTAAATTTAGGAAGCTTCTTTCTAATTTCATTAGGGATTACATTAGGATAACCAGAAATACCAAAGAAGACAAGTTGTTTGTACCTTTCATGAATAGAAGCTCCATGCAGTGGATCCATTCCTTGAGATGTAGATGTCCTCATGTTTGAACCATCAAGAACTCTAGCGGCACCTGACACACCATTTTCTTGAGCTGCATTGTTACCATGAGTTCCATCTTGTCCCAAAAAGGAAGCAGCAATATTTGAAGGTCCTAAAGCATGCTTGAGAAAATATATCTTCTTTCTAATTTCTGTAGCAGAAGCCTCCAAATCTGCTTTCTCTAGTTCTTTATCCAATATTTCATTCTTCCTTCTAGCTATCTCCAAATCTGAATCTAATCTCAGTCCAGGATCTGATGTCACATCCATAATAACTTGTTCACTGATTTCAATCCCAACAACCTTCTATTTGCCTTTATCTCTTGGTCTGGTCTCTTCACATATTTTTTGAACAATAGGCTATTTGTATACTCTTTCAAGCTCTAGGACAAAATTAATTGCCTCCAAATCCAGTAACTACCTCTTTAGCTGATCAACCCTTATCATGGCTTGTCTTACTTTATCTTCTTTGTCATTTTCTCTTTGCTACCTAATGGAAAGCTGTTCTTGAACTCTTCTTTCTAGTTCATAGACCTCCTCAAAGATTTCTTCTGATAAAGGGAGTGTGGTCTTTGACTCATCATCTCCCACCTGAAACTCTTCCTCATACTTGTTCAATCCCAAGTCAACAGCCACTTCATACTCTGAATTATTTTCTTCCTGACTAAGCCTAGTTTGGATTTCTTGTCTGGTATCTTTCTTGTTTCTCAAAGTGTGAGAAACACCTCTTATCTTCTTTCCTCCCCTTGTCTGACTAGGCCCAGAAGTCCCCAGAATGCCTTCTTCCATTATATCTTGAAGATACTTCTTTCTCCAAGACCTGGAACTTCTATAACTCATCCTGCAAAATAAATACTAACTAGCACTGCTTCAAAGATGTTTGAGTCACCACCCAAGTGTATTGGGAATATTACAATATAGTTTCTTCACTCTAGAAATACTCAAATGAGTTAGAGAGACAAGGGACAATAATAACACTATTTCTTCCAATGATGACCTACTGGTTAAGATGAACATGTATAACACTCCCCAGCAGAGTCACCATCTTGGTGGTGTCCAAAATGACGCTTATGCTCTAATAGGCTGCCAGTATACCCTCAGATAGAATTTAGGGGTGGTTAGCTCCAAAATGTAATAAGGTCTTAGGATAATTGGACCAACTCTAGGGACAAGACTACCCTCTTCTGCTTCTGGCTCTGCAAAACCAAGGCGGGTGCACCTAGCCTAGTATAAACTATACTTCACACACCAAAGACTAGGTTTGAATAATAGATAAATGGATAGCAAGAAAGTACTGAATGTTAACCATACACTCATTGAATCTCCATTGCTATGGGTAGGAACCTCACACAACCAAATGCTGAAAACTTAAGGAATGGTTCTTAATTTATGCTTTTGAATCATAACAACCTCAATCAGGATACGTCAGCAAAGAAATACTTATCTAGGCCAGTGCCTCATCCATTGGGCAAGATTTCTTAGATAGACTACACACACACACACTAGAAATATACTTGAGATTCAAAGCCATAAACACATTTACAATCTCCTCTACTACTTATAGAATATCCCTACATAGACAAGAGATAAATTTAGGTCCCATCTGGAGCATCATTTAATCTAATCCTGGACTAGAACTCAAGATTGAAGACCTATACACAATTTTTTATGAAATGAACTAGAAAGTTCAAAATCCATCTACATTGACACAAGGGAGAGATGAGAATCAAGTGCCTGCATTAAGTATGAAGAATCCTCAAGTGTGTACAATCAATCGAAAGGAACCCTGCTTGCAAACTACAGCTTAGAACTACAACTTTCTTTCAATTGCCAAAAAAACAAGACAAGTCATTACAAGTGAAACTGAGAAAAGGACTCACAACCCCAAAAAAATTTTTAATACCTATCTCCCAATAACCTCAAATGATCATAGAAATCCCTTTATACTAGGGTTAGAATGCAAGCACGATCATTTCAAAATCAAAATTTCAAAATCACCTAACCCCACTGAGGAATAAACACAAACATGGCAGGGGTGAACCCACAACAATTGACAATTCATTATACCCACTCTGGCTACTCAAAAATTGAATTTTGGTACCTCCTACCACAAAAAACTCTCAACAAGTTCAAACCATCACCATGCAATTCATGGGCTTCATGCTTTTAACCATCCAACACCTCGGGTTAACTTCGCAATGGTGACACCATTTCCCATTTCTGCCAACGTTGTCGCTTGCCACAAAAGAGTTTGTCGCATGTTCACAAGCTAGAAAACTGGCTCACATGAACATGCGACAAGCCACTACCATGCACCCTGTCGGCTATCATGTCACTGCCAAGATACCCTGACCTTGGGCCCACGTTCAAAATTATCATCCCGCCAGATCAGACCAACTGGAGATCGCCATGACACCACCTACCAACGTGACCACCAACAAATATAGATGGGCCCTAGCACATGTGTCACCCTATCACATGATCGCATAGCCCAAAAATGGGCTATGCGAACATGTGACAACCCGCGAACATTAACTGCTACTGTAACTGCCACCACAGGGAGTCAACACCAGGGGTTCTATCGCATGATCGCAAGCCATGGAAATGGCCCTTGTGATCATGTGACAATTCCATTAGACTGCCACATCTGTCACTCACCAGCCAATAGAACACTGCCACTTAGCATCCAGAAGATGCCCCATCACCTACTACCGGGCTCCAAGGACACGTGGTAAGTGGTCGCATGATCGCATGTCAAAAAATTCTGACATGCAGCCATGTGATAGCCAATAAGAACATGCCCCCTGCCTCCCCTCTGACACCGGGCCCACTTCACCAAAGAAATGCTTGGAACAAACAAAATCAATGGTAGGCACACGATTGCATGGGAAAAGAATATTCCACGCGATCACACACGAACCGTTGATCTCCTCCCTCTACCGCTTTGAAGAAACTAGACCCACATCATCGCACTTGCACACTTAAGACAAAGTAGACCGCCAGGTAGCTGAACAGGACACAGGACCCACATGGTTAGGTGGCAAGCAATCGCATGATCGCATGTTAGAAAAGTTTGACATGTGGCTATGCGATAACCAATCAGGAATAGTCTAGACCCACCATCCAGTTGGACTTGTGTAGTTAAGACCGAGGTCGAAAACACAAAGTTTTCAGCACCAAAAGACAAGTGCACAAAGCTAGAAGGCAAAGGTCGAAAACAATGAGGGTTTTTGAAAACACTGTGGGTTTTTGACACTGTGGTAGAATTTTAAAAATGTTTCCCGCAGACCTCAAAACTTGAATAATTCCCTGGGCTTTGTGAATCAGCATGCGCAAATTAGACTAGAGCCTGGTGACAACATGAAGAACATAGGGCAGGAGTGCACACCATGAAACACTAAGGATTGTCTTTGCAAGTTAAACCTGAGATTGTAGGCATGACAGGACAACAAAACAAAGACTATAGAGAATAGGCCATTTTTGAGGATTTTGCAATGACTGGAAAATAGACTAACACGGTTACAAAATTTCCTAAAACTAAGTATAGACACCGGAAAATAACATTTTCCAGATCTGTCGTATTTTTAGGTTAGTAGTTGTCTTCAATTCAATTAAGATTTTATTATTCCCTCTCCATAACAGAATATAAGATTTTCTCATTTATTCATATTCTCCATCGATTGATTCATTTATGTATTGACCATCTTCTTTTGGTTAATCAATTTGGATCTTTCCTTTGGGAATTTGGGGTTAAGAAGAGGGTCTTATCTTCCCCAATAAATCATTAGATTTTAGTAAACAACGCCCAACACATCCTATCCATCTATTCTATTTATTTTCTCATCTTTTCTCCCCCTTTTTATACATTACATTTTGGTGAGTCCATGATAGAGAACTCTTTATTTTATGGTGTTATATCTTGCATTTACATTTCATATAAATAAAAAGTAAAAAAAAATCTATTTGTTCATGTTTTGTGTTTTCCTAGTTTAGTTCATTTTGCATTGCATTAGCATATGAACTTTACTACATGTAGTCCTACTTATAATATTATGGTTAGATGAATTTGTAGACTTATGAGTGCCTTTGATCTTGCATCTTCCTTTCCTTTTCTTAGGATCCCAAATGACAATTTGATTATTCATGATTCTAATCCTAGACTATGAAGCATAAATATTCTCACTCATCTCATGATGAGGATGATACTTTAAGAGTTCCTTCTAAACAAGTCCAAAAAATTCTGACTGAACTTGATAAAATAGGAAATTGGCTTACTCAAGAGAATAATAATCAAGATTTTATTCAAGCTATAGATTCTCTTAAGAAAGTCCTTCATGATAGTGATCAAGGTGTTAATCTCTTGCATAATATTACTCATGTTTTGCATTTAAATGTTAAACCTTTAGCTCAAGAAGCTCAAGATTTAGGATTCACTCCTCTTGTCACTAGTATGGAACCTTCTCTCATTCCTTTACCAAGAAATCCTACTTATACTCCTCCTTTAGTGACTACGTCTGTTCCCTTTCTTCCTATGAGTGTTCCTCCTATGTCCTTACCTACTTCAAAACCTTCTTATCATAGTGTTCCTTTTACTTATTCCAATCCTCTTCCAATTGTGGTTCCAAGTGTTCCCCTAATTGTGTTTTCCATTCCTACCACTTCATACACTTTACCTAGTGTTTCTAGTGTGTCTATGCCTCCTATTTCATATAATGATTCAACAATCACTAGTTTCACTCAAACTGTGTCCTCTTTACAATAACAACTTACATCTTTAACACAATCCATGTTTACCATTCCTCCATATGACATGGTAAGTCATTTATCCCTAGACATTATTCATGCTCCTTTTCCTCAGCAAGCTAATATGCCTCATCTTGAGAATTTAAATGGTAAGGGAGACCTTGTTACTCATATTAAAATATTCCAAATCCTTTGTAGTGACTATGTTCATGACCTTAGGATTTTAAACAAGTTGTTTACTAGAACTTTTTGTGATAAGACCTTGTAATGGTATTGTTCCTTTCCTCCTTATTCTATTGATTCTTCTCCAAAACATGCTAATGCCTTTATTCAACAATTTCAAAATAACATTGGTCTACAAGTGTCCTTAGCTGATTTGATGCATTTTAAATAGAATACAAACAAAATATTGACTAAATTTATTGGTAGATTTAAGCATTTATATGCTTAGATTTCTTGTCTTCTTCTTGATATTGATATTCAATGTATGTTTATTTCAAATTTACAAAAGGATATTAGAGAAAAGATTCTTCTTACTAAATTTACCTCTTTTCAATAGATTTTTGCATCATTATCAATTACAAGTGAGTCAATTTGAGAGCAAAACTCCAATGGCTCCTGTCCCAGTTGATAAGAGTGATGTTGCTCCTAAATTCAAACAAGTTGATGCAGGAGCATCCTGGGTGTAAGGGCAATCTTGCATCACCAAAAAAAATTTATATTTTTGTATTCAATAAGGGCTATCTTGTGCAGAGCTACTATTTATAGAAACTTGCTATTTTTAGTAAGTTGGCCTTACGATCTCAGAATGTTCTGGTTTTACATGTGGAGGTTCATCTCAGTCATATCAGCCTACCAACAAAGTTTCATGGCTAGATCAGGTCTAGTTTTGAAGATATTGAAGATTTTTAGTATTGGCAGTAGGGTACAGAAACTTTGAACTCAGTTTTGAAGGCTTTAGAGGCCCAGATGAGGTCAAAAAATTGGGTGATGGGCACTTTGCATGGGTCAAGCCTATAGAGAACTTCGTGGCATTTCCAAAATGGGGTTATAATAGTCAATCGGCTCAACTAGTGATGACTTATGGTCTCCAGAAGTTAGGCCACCTAAAATGGTGAAAAATAATTTTCCTTCAAAATTTTTGTTCGGGTTTCAAAAGTTATTTTGAGCTGACTTTAATGTAATAAATTGAAAAATAAAATAATTCTAAGTTGGGTCAGCCCTTAGGGCTAAATTTCTAGAACCTTCTCAGGTGGTGGAAATTGCCTATATAAAGAAGGCCCGTAGTGTTGTCTAGGGCAGTTCTGGGTATTGATTTGAGGCTTTGTCCTACAGAATATTGTAAGGGAATGCCCATGTGGCTTTGCATATTGTAATTCTAAAAGTTTGTAATTCCACATTTGTGGAGATAATAAGAAGCCAATTTTCTATTCTTGCATATTATTGTTGTTGTTTCTCTAGTTTTTTTATGTGTTTGTGGTATTAAGGGGAGCACCCTACATCAAGTGGCATCAAAGTAAGAATTTTTGAGTGTGTAAATAGATCATCGACTGTGAGGCAGTTTGTACTAGGATCATGGTTAGGGTTTCAGGGTGCATCATGAAAATGCCTCCACGAAGAGAACGTGGCGGAAGAGCTGGTGCTGTGACACTTGAGGTTAGAGAGCTGCAGAGACAAGTGCGAGCATTACAAGAAGAGATTCGTAGAGGAATGAATCTTAATGTCAAAGATGAAAGCGAGGATGAAGCCGAAGCAGAATATCAAGAAGGAGAAGCCGAAGTTGTGAACTAGGAGGAAGAAAGACATTTTTGGGTGATTTCCAAGATTGGGAAAAGACCTAAGATTGAGGTTCCTACATTTTTTGGAAATCTTAACCTAGAGGAATTGATCAACTGGATCAATGAATGCGAGGAATATTTTGAGTATGAAGATGTTGAGGATCCTGATAGCGTCAAATTTGTGAAGGCCAAACCGAAAGGTCATGCAAAGATTTGGTGGCAAGAGATTCAATTGGAGTGAAATAGAAGAGGGAAAGATAAAATCACAAGATGGGATCAGATGGTGGATAAATTGAAGTGACAGTTCATTCCTGTTGATTATGAGCTTGACCTACTAAAGAAAATGCAAAGTTTGAAGCAAGCATGAAGATCTGTTTAGGAGTATATAGAGGAGTTCTATCGACTCCTCATCAGAACAGGCCATGTGGAAGCTGATAAGGAGAAAGTTGTCCGATACCTTAATGGGTTAAGGCCAAGTATTTAGGAGGAGTTGAATCTCATTCGAATGAACAGTATTGAGGAGGCATACTAGTTTGCCCTAAAAGTAGAGGAAAAGCTGAACAAGAAGTTTGAGAGCAAATAAAATGGAAGAGGTTGTGGTGGAATATATGGTGGATGGTCATATGGTGGCCGAAATGAAGATCTGAAAAAGAAGGATGAGGCCAGTAGCAGCTAGAATCAGAGAGGAAACAATTCCAATTGTTTCCAAGATCAGAATAATAGAGATCAGAGAGAAAGAGGAAGAGGAGAAGGATCTGGAAGAGGAGGCTTCCTTGGAATATTTTTTCACTATGGAGAAGAAGGTCATAGGGTATTTGAATGTCCTCAATGCCAAGGTAGAACAGACAGGAGAAATGAAGGCCAGGCCAGAGTTGCACATGTAGATGAAGATGCTAGATCACCAAATTCTGAAGATGCTGAAAGAGGAGAAACACTGATTAACAGAAGAGTCTTGTTGAGTGGTGAGATTGAACCTGAACAAAGGAGGAGCCTATTTCACACTAGATGCAAGTGTGAGGCTAAATGTTGTGATGTGATTATCAATAGTGGAAGCACTAAAAATTTGGTGTCAGAAGAGATGGTGACAAAGTTGAAGCTCAAGAGATAGAAAAACCCACATCCATATTGGATTGCCTAGTTGCAGGATGACCACAAGTTTATGGTCAGTGAATAGTGCCTGGTAAAGTTCAAGATCGGTGGGTACCAAGATGAGGTACTATGTGATATCATCTCTATGGATGCATGTCATATGTTTGTTGGGTAGACCGTGGCAGTTTGACAGATGTGCTGTACATGATGGTCATGCGAATACCTATTCCCTGACAAAGGATGGAGTGTGACATAAGCTAAATCCATTGAAGGAGACTGAAGAAAAGGTATGTGGTAATGAAAGAATAACATTTCTTGATGGAAGAAAATTCCTAGATGGTATGAGGCATGAGCATGTGTGTTTTGCTTTAATTCCAAAAGCTAGTAAAGAAGAAGTAGAGGATGTACCTGTAGAGGTTGTAGATTTGTTGAATGAGTTTCAAAATATTGTATCTGATAATGTACCTGATGGATTACCACCCGTAAGGAAGATCAGTCATCAGATGGATTTGATTCCAGGAGCTAGTTTGCCAAACAAGGCAGCACACAGAATGACACTAGCAGAAAGTGAAGAATTGAACAGATGAGTACACAAATTATTGTAGAAGAGGTTGATTCGAGAGTGTCTGAGTCCATGTGCTATACTAGCAATATTAGCACCAAAGAAGAATGGAAAATGGAGGATGTGTATAGATTCTAGAGCAATAAACAAGATCACAATCAAGTATAACTTTCCATTGCCACGAATTGATGATATTATAGATTGTTTGAGTGGAGCTGTATATTTCTCAAAGATAGATCTGAAGAGTGGATATCACCAGATTCAGATCAGAAAAGGAGATGAATGGAAGACTACCTTCAAGACAAAGGAAGGACTGTATGAGTGGTTAGTCATGCCTTTTGGGCTAACCAATGCACCGAGCACTTTCATGCGGCTCATGAACGAGGTTCTGAAGGAATTTCTGGGTAAGTTTGTCATTGTTTACCTAGATGATATTTTGATCTTTAGCAAGACATTGGAGGAGCATATGATGCATATTCATATGGTTTTTGAGAAGCTAAGAGATGAGAAATTGTTGATTAATTTGAAGAAGTGCAATTTTGTGAAGAAAGAGTTAGTGTATTCAGGATTTGTAGTTTCAGCAGAATGTCTAAAAATGGATCCAGAGAAGGTACAGGCTATCCTTGAATGGCCTACTCCAAGGAGTGCTACTGAGGTAAGATCTTTTCATGGTTTGGCTAGTTTCTACAGAAATTTTATCAGAAATTTTAGCAGTATTTGTGGACCCTTGACTGAAACAATGAGAGGGGATAGAAAAGAGTTCAAGTGGACTAATGGGGTAGAAAAGAGTTTTCAATTGTTGAAACAAAAAGTTACAGAACAACCTATTTTAGCACTTCTAGATTTTAATAAGGTGTTTGAAGTAGATTGTGATGCTAGTGGTACCGCAATAGGAGCTGTTATGAGCCAAGAAGGTAAACCAGTTGCTTATTTCAATGAGAAGTTAAATGATCCCAAGAGGAAGTATTTTGTCTATGATCAGGAATTTTATGCTATAGTTTAGGCATTAAAGAAGTGGAGACATTATCTGCTTCCTAATGAGTTTGTTTTGTATACTGATCATCAAGCTTTGCAATATTTGAATAGTCAAGGAAAGTTGAATCAAAGGCATTTGAAATGGGTTGAGTTTTTGCCGAGTTATACATTTGTTTTGAAACACATAAGTGGAAAGTCTAATAGGGTTGTAGATGCTCTTAGCAGAAGGAAACTATTGCTGACAGAGATGCAGATTGAGGTGGTTGGGTTCAAGGAACTCAAGAATTTGTATCCAGAGGATCCTGATTTTGGTGGAGCTTGAAAAGCTTGTAAAGAACCTATTACTCTAGATAGGATGAAATGGCTAGATTTTATCATCCAAGATGATATGCTATTCAGAGGGAGTCAGTTGTGCATTCCATGAAGTTCTATGAGGGAGAATCTCATCAAAGAGAAGCATAGCGGAGCTTTGGCTAGACATTTTGGTCATGATAAAACCCTTGCTTTGGTTGGTGAGAATTATTATTGGCCACAATTGCAGCAAGATGTGAAGAAGTTTGTACAGAGTTGCAGAGTATGTCAGATGGCGAAGGGAGTGAAGTAGAATACAAGGTTATATCAGCCATTACCTATACCAGAGAAGCCTTGGGAAGATATTAGTATGGACTTTGTTCTTGGTTTACCGAGGACTCAGCGGGGACACGATTCAATTTTTGTTGTAGTTGACAAATTTTTGAGGATGACACATTTCATTCCCTACAAGAAGACTAATGATGTTGTTCATGTAGCAGAATTGTTTTTCAGAGAAGTAGTGAGACTACATGGTTTGCCAAAGACCATAGTTTCAGATAGAGACACTAAGTTTGTTGGATATTTCTGGCGTACATTGTGGAAGAAGTTGAAGATAGATTTGAAGTTTAGTTCATCACATCATCCATAGACTAATGGACAAACAAAGGTGGTGAATAGAAGTTTGGGAAATTTGCTGAGATGTTTGGTTGGAGATAAGCCAACAAGATGGGATTTGATTTTACCATAGGCAGAATTTGCATACAATAATTCTGTCAACATGAGCACTGGTAAATCACCATTCTAGATTGTATATGGAAGTAGTCCAAGAAATGCATCTAAGTTGAGAAAGATAGATAAAGGAGAAATAAGTAGTGCTGAAGCTGAGGATTTTGTAGAACACTTGAAGAACATCCATGAGGAGGTGAGGAAGCATATTACCAAGATGAATGCATAGTATAAGACTAAGACAGATGAGAAAAGGAGGCATAAGGAATTTTAGGTTTGGGATGAAGTCATGGTTCATTTGCGGAAGGAGCAATTTTCAGTTGGTACATATAACAAGTTGAAAATGAATAAGTTTGGACCATGTACGATACTGAAGAAGCATGATTCAGGAAATGAATATGAGGTAGAATTGCCTACTGAGCTGAATATTTCACCAGTGTTTAACATTTTAGATTTGATAGAGTATCATGAAGGAGGTGTTGAAGATGAGGTTGCAGCAGCACAGTGGAATATTCCAGCAACCAGTTCAGATATCAAGGAGATTGAAGACATACTGGATAGTCATGTTGGCAGAAGCACAAGGAACAAGACATATGAAGAGTATTTGGTCAAATGGAAAGGATGACCTATTGAAGACTCATCATGGCTAACAAAGGACGAGGTTAACCATCTTGGTTTTCCTCTACACACCTGAGTCGTGATAGGGTCACTTCTCAAATTACCCTGGGTGTCTGATGCAGGAGCATCCTGGGTGTAAGGGAAATCTTGCATCACCCAAAAATATTTTTTTTTTTGTATTCAATAAGGGCTATCTTGTGCAGAGCTTCTTTTTATGGAAACTTGCTATTTTTAGTAAGTTAGCCTTACGATCTCAGAATGTTCTAGTTTTACATGTGGAGGTTCATCTCAGTCATATCAGCGTGCCAACAAAGTTTCATGGCTAGATCAGGTCTAGTTTTCAAGATATTGAAGATTTTCAGTATTGGCAGCAGGGTATAGAAACTTTGAACTTAGTTTTGTAGGCTTTAGAGGCCCCAGATGAGGTCAAAACATTGGGTGATGGGCACTTTGCACAAGTCAATCCTGTAGAGGACTTCGTGGCATTTTCAAAATGGGGTTATAATAGTCAATCGGGTCAACTGGTGATGACTTATGGTCTCCGAAAGTCAGGCCACCTGAAATGGCGGAAAATAATTTTTCTTCAAAATTTCTATTCGCATTTCAAAATTTATTTTGAGCCAACTTTGATGTAGTAAATTGAAAAATAAAATAATTCTAAGTTGGGTCGGCCCTTAGGGCTAAATTTCTGGAACCTTCTCGAGTGGTGGAAATTGCCTATATAAAGAAGGCCCGTAGTGCTGTCTAGGGCAGTTCTGGGTAGTAGATCTGGGTATTGATTCGAGGCTTTGTCCTACAGAATATTGTAAGGGAATGCCCATGTGGCTTTGCATATTTTAATTCTGAAAGTTTGTAATTCCACATTTGTGGAGATAATAAGAAGCCAATTTTCTATTCTTGCATATTATTTTTTTTGTTTCTCTATTTTTGTTATGTGTTTGTGGTATTAAGGGGAGCACCCTTCATCACAAGTTTAAAAAACCTAGCAAATATGTCAAGATAAATAAACAAGAAAATGTAGTTACCGATCAAGTTGTTGTTGCATCCAATAATGTCAATTTTGTATGCATTACTTTTTGTCTAAATCATATGTTTACTCATCTTTCAGAATCTTTGCATTCTATTATGAGTAAATTTTGGACTTCTAATATGATTACTTTACCTCCTATTCGACCTCTTTTACCTACTATGATAGCATCCAAATTCTTTGATTCCAAATCCTTTTGTCAATATCATCGACAGAATGGCCATGATACTGAGACATATTGACGTAGTGCAAGGGAGGAGAATCCCCAATGGAGATGTCCTAGCCCCCAGAAAATAACCACACACAAGAATATAATAACAATACAAAGATATAGATCCACACAATGCCAATACTCATAATAGAATCATTATATTTTCATCCAACATGCCCGGCTGTAAGGCCCTCCGGGTTACGGCCAAATACAATGCAATTACAATAGAAACTCCACAAGATCTCGCAAGATCCAAACCAAACCCTAGCTAGCCCAGATCCACACACTGGTAGGAACCCCCAAGGAAGATCTAAACTTGTGCTCGCAAGCCCACCAAGCAATCTCCTTGTTTCCCAAGCCGCAGCTACTAGCTCTCCTCAAAACTCGCTCCACAGCCACCTCCTCTTCTCCTAGGTGGATGAATGAATGCCTAAAGACTTCCCCCACAACCTCTACTTATACCAATCTAAGCCACAGGTCGGCCCTGAAAATAAATTAAATACAAATACCGAAATTAAATGCCACAAGTCGGCCAACAACAATAATTAAATTCCCAAAATAGATGTCTTAGTAAAATCATGATATCTCCTAGCTCCGGATGAATTAGAACTCATGCTTCAAACCGTAGGAAGCAATATAGGCTCTCTTCAATCCTTGAAATTTTCAGCCTCTAGCTCTTTATGGAAAATTACTTATACAGCCTGAAATAGGCACCAAATTCCTAAGCAAGGCCGAGCTCCCCAAGGCCATGCTGAGCAACCAAGACCATGCCAAGTTCCATTAAATACATCAAAAACAATTACCCAAGACCCAAGTGGGTTTATCCAACTCTACCAAACCCCTCACATATGAAAATAAGTCCACATGACTCCATCAAATTTCCCAAACATGCAGGATAGCCAACTACCCTGGGATGCTCCTGCATCAGACTCCCCAGGTGTGAAAAGAAGTATGCCTCATACTTTGATGCCCAATGAAATATCTGCAACCATCTTCATCTTCACCAAAGGCTTCCACTCCAACAAGGACAATAGAACCAACATGAAAATCATCCAAATCCACATCCATCTGTCAACCACTAGAATCTCAACCATCCAATCAACATGCTCACTACCAGGAACAAACGGAACATAGTGCCTCACCAACATTCTCTGTAGCTGATCACTACCAACAAAAAAAATATCCTCAAACATGAAATCCATGTCACCAACATGTAAGCTCAAATCCATAATAGGAGCAACATGTAAATCCTCAACCATGTCAACCACCAACACGTCCACATCAGGAACATACAGATCCGTAGTATCATGTAGATCCTCAACCACATCAACAACTAGTGAATCCACACCAGCAACATCCATATCAACAACATATGGATCATCACCCTTAGCAACCTGATTATCCATGACCAAGTGCTCCATAATTTCCATGTCAGACTCAACCAACTGATCATGAAAACCAACCTCAATCACAACATCAACAAGGTTAGGAAGCTCCATAGAAACATCCACAGGTTTCTCTGCAAGTTCCGCATCAGCCTCCATACACTGATCAACAAAACCAACTTCCATCTCAACCTTGCTATGCCCTCTTCTCTCTCGAACAAGTCTTCTAACCGGCTAGACAACTCGCTTCCTGATTGGTAGACTCCAGCTCCACGGTTTCAAGATCTCTCGAACTCTCTTATGAAATTTATCCAGAGATGGATCACTATCAACCATCCTTTCCTTAACTTGATTAGTCAATCTAGCTTCCAACCGAGCAAAAGTCTTTGAAATATTCTTCTCCACTACATCATGTAGTTTTGCAATCATCTCAGGGTCCAATCTTCTTAGAGCCATCTTCCAAGATCTTTTCAAACCCTCTGTAGCAAATCATCAACTAGATCCAACCTTCAACTAGGTCCTAGTTAAAACTACCTCACATTCGGTGCTCTGTCCACACACTCAGGAACAATCTTCACTCTGAAAAACTACACCCAAGGTCCTGGTGTAAACTGCCTCACATTCAGCGCTATGTCCACACACTCTGGAACAACTACACTCTGATACCACTTGACACAGTGCAAGGGAGGAGAATCCCTGATGGAGATGTCCTAGCCCCCAACAAATAACCACACACAAGAATATAATAACAATACAGAGATATAGATCCACACAATGCCAATACTCATAATAGAATCATTATATTTTCATCCAACATGCCCGGCTGTAAGGCCTTCCGGGTTACGGCCAAATACAATGAAATTACAATAGAAACTCCACAAGATCTCACAAGATCCAAACCAAACCCTAGCTATCCCAGATCCACACACTGGTAGGAACCCCCAAGGAAGATCTAAACTTGTGCTCGTAAGCCCACCAAGCAATCTCCTTGTTTCCCAAGCCGCAGCTACTAGCTCTCCTCAAAACTCGCTCCACAGCTAGCTCCTCTTATCCTAGGTGGATGAATGAATGCCTAAAGACTTCCCCCACAACCTCTACTTATACCAATCTAAGCCACAGGTCGGCCCTGAAAATAAATTAAATACAAATACCAAAATTAAATGCCACAAGTCGGCCAACAACAACAATTAAATTCCCAGAATAGATGTCTTAGTAAAATCATGATATCTCCTAGCTCCGGATGAATTAGAACTCTTGCTTTGAACCGTAGGAAGAAATGTAGGCTCTCTTCAATCCCTGAAATTTTCAGCCTCTAGCTCTTTATGGAAAATTACTTATACAGCCTGACATAGGAACCAAATTCCTAAGCAAGGCCGAGCTCCCCAAGGCCATGCTGAGCAACCAAGACCATGCCAAGTTCCATTAAATACATCAAAAACAATTACCCAAGACCCAAGTGGGTTTATCCAACTCTACCAAACCCCTCACATATGAAAATAAGTCCACACGACTCCATCAAATTTCCCAAACATACAGGATAGCCAACTACCCTGGGATGCTCCTGCATCACATATTATTCTTTAAAACATAAGGTTCAAGATTTAATTTATTGTAATACTCTTTTAGTTGATAATTTTGATGGTATTGGGAACAAGTCTATCTCTCCTCCTAAGGAAAACCTTAAAATCCATATGAATATGTTGCCTACAAATGATACTAATACCATTGTTTAGCCATCTTTTGTGGATATTGTTTATGATTCAAAGATGGATGATCTTAATCACATTATTAACCTTGTGGAGTATGTTGTTTTGTCTCAATCTATATCTCCACCCCATAATCAATCTCAATCTCAAATTCAAGTTCCACCTCAATCTAAGCCTAAACCAAAAGCTTAATCTAAACCTTGAAAACAACCTAAGAATAAAACACCTAGGTAAATCTTGATTACCTTCAATGATTCTGATACTATTAAAGCTCCTCATGGTCCCCTCTACATTCATGCTAGGATTTCTAAGATACCTACATGTGGTTGTCTTGTTTATCATACATCCTTAGTCAATGTTATTACTAAGGAAAATATTTTTTATGAAGAACATATACCATGATTCTTATGATACATTAGATGTGTGGATTCAAACTTGCAATGGTTTCCTTTATCCATCATTTGGTTCTATTAACTTTCCTATTGAACTTTGTAGTAAAGTTGTGGACACTACTTTTGTTGTTGTTCCTACTTCTAGCTAGTTTCAAGTTAAGCTAGGTTTTCCTTGGCTGAATGCCATGCATGTCATTACTTCTCCTATCCATAAATGTCTTAAATTCATTCATGATGAATAAGTGGAGATGATTAATCATAGTTTATATTAACCTTCTAGGCCCAGGGATTGTGCTACACTTGACTTCGTTTGGTCTTCACTACATAATTCATGTCCATCTCAACCTAATAATATTTTTTCATCATATCAATCCTATAGGCACCACAATATTCTTGAGTTAAGCATGCCTTAGATGGATCTTAACTATGGTCTTTTTCCTATGCCTTCCATACCTCCTTTATCTATGGATTCTAGTTCTATTAATCAAGTTCCTAGTGTTACTTTTCAGCCTACCAAGAATCCTATTGATCCTTCTATAGAACCTATGAAGGAATCTATGCTTGTCCCTCCTAGTTCTCAACATATTTCAAACAAGAGAAAACATAACCAATCTTCTAATGAATGCCAAAAGAAGCATCATGGTCAAGTTAAGGCTTGTGCCTCTGTTATTCAAAGTACTTACTTCTTTTGATCAACCTATACAAGATGTGTTAGAAGAAGTTGATACTAATAATTGGATATTAATATCCATGATTATGATGATTCTATTCCTATCTTAGATCCTATTTTGATTAATATGGATGATGAAGATACTCTTGATGATATTGAAAACTATTGACATTGATATTGATTTACCCAATATTCTTTCATTATAATTGATCATTACACCTAGTATCAAACATTATGATTCTCAAGAGGATCCTTGCTTCTAACTAGCTCTCATTCCTACTGTATTGGATATAGTCCCTCTTATGAGTTTCCCACCTTCTCAAGATGATATAGAATGAGATGGGGAGAGTAGGCAATGTGCTTGATTGGCTCATCCTTCATGGTAAATTTGTGTGTGTTTTCCTGCTATATTGTGCATCTCCCATAATGTGTTTGCTAAATGTCTATTAGATTATTTTATATGACCCTTGTTACTTTGTTGGTGCAAGCTAATAAAGCAATAGAACCTATTGTACCATTTCTCTATATTTACCTCTATTATTCTATATGTCTTTTTCATGTTATGCTATTCTCGTGCTATTGTTTGTAAATGTTTTCCTTCTATAGTCTACTTGGATTTGTGACATGGTAGAACTGATTCTTTTTGGTCTCCATGCTGTGGTTCAAAAAGAATCTTCTTCATAACTCTTACATTTATTTCCTCCATTATGATTGTAGTTCTACTTTCTTTTAGGAATGATGTCAATTAATTTGCAATAATATCATATATATATATATGTATATATATACATACATAGGTATATATATATACATATGTATATACATATACATATGTATATATACATATACATATGTATATATATATATATATATACTTATGTATATATATATACATATGTATATGTATATATATATATACATATGTATATATATATATATACATATGTATATGTATATATACATATGTATATGTATATATACATATGTATATGTATATACATATGTATATACATATACATATGTATATATACATATACATATGTATATATACATATACATATGTATATATACATATACATATGTATATATATATACATATGTATATATATATACCTATGTATGTATATATATACATATGTATGTATGTATATATATATATATACATATCTATATATATATATATACATAGATATGTATATATATATATACATAGATATGTATATATATATATATATACATATGTATATATATATATACATATGTATATGTATATATATATATATCTATATATATATATATATATATATATATATACATAGATATGTATATATATACATATATACATAGATATGTATATATATACATATATACATAGATATGTATATATATACATATATACATAGATATGTATATATATATATACATATATATGTATATATATACAATATATATATATACATACATATATGTATATATATACATATATATGTATATATATATATATATATATGTGTGTATATATATGTATACATAAATGTATATATATGTGTATATATATGTCTATGTATGTATATGTATGTATATATATGTATATATTTGTATATATATATATATGTTATATCTGTATATATGTATATATACATATACATATATAGATATACATATACATACATACATATATATTATATA
>BSBK01010968.1:0-133088 GCA_027943335.1 Chamaecyparis obtusa | reverse complement strand
ATAGCATGAAATTAAGAACTCGCATCACAAGTGTATAAAGTGAAATGGACGGTACCCTAACTTACTAATGTAAAGTGAGGTCTTCCAATTCGACCATTATTGGATAATAACTCAAACTTCCATACACAAAGCACATGTCAAGTGAACTTGTTTTATTGAAGATAAATGAAGCCTAGATGATTGCATAATGAGGCATAATGTCACCATACATCATATAATCAAGAAAACACAATAATCATACCTATTTAAAAAATTTAACAGAATCATAATATCATCCATTTAGGCAAAAATCTCCATATCTATAAGGTAAAACATATGATGATGAGATCACTAAATAATCACATATATAATCCAAACATATATAATGATAGCAAAGGGATAAAATACCATGATGTTCTACTTATAAAATCATTACATGTGCATCTTAGATTATACCACATAATTTGAGCACCATTGACATCATTCACACATAGAGCTCTAACACCTTCAATTCATCGAATAGCTTAGAAAAATGTTTATTAATGAAATTGTAATTTATGCTAAAGCTTGTAATGTATCTATTTATGCTAAATCATACATATGCAATAATGTGATGTTGAAGGTTTAGATTCAAGAATACAAGGCGTCCTTGGAGGTGGCCCACTTGCAGAAGTTACTTCAACATTGAGGGAATGCTTCATGTATGGTTTCTAGAGTTCCTCTAGCGGGTTCCATTTTTGGTGGTCATTCAACTTCTTACGACTATTGTTAGGAATGAAGTTCTTCCCGATGACATACTAACACCTATCATTCTTAGTTGCCTCATTGACACTCACCCTAGTGTCATCTTTCACCTCTTAGCTTTGTTGTACCTCCATGTTAGTGTCAGTTGCCACCTACAAGTACCATTTGGTTGCCTCCTTCAAATGTCAGTTGGTCGATGCCTCTGAATACTACTAGCTAGCTTTCTTTTTCTAAATGCTATCCCTGATTGGCCTTGTCCATTTCTTTACAACATGAAGAAAAAGAAGAGGATGATAATTCTGATGGGTAGACTCTACCAGACCCTAAACGAGACACTGAGCTAAGATGGAGAAAGAAGGATGAGTCAGATCTCCCACCTCCATCAAGTACAACTTTTGCTGCTTGAGAGCATCCCATTTTTGGGCATGGCCAAATTGATTTTATAATGTTTTTGGTTGATAGACTGTGATTTTATAATGTTTCTAGTTTAGAGCTTTAGCTCTTGTTTCTTTGGACTTTGGGCATATCTCCATTTGACTGGTGGGGAGTGAGTTTTTCTCCCTTTATTTTTTGATTTCACTGTAATTATCATTTTTTTAATAACTAAAATAATTTTGTAGGTCTTATTCATAAAAAAAATTATGATTTAGCTAAAAAATTATTATGCTCATTCAAAATAAGGTACATCCTACGCATCATAAATTCACACACAAAATATAGTAATAAAAAAATTGATATATCGAGGAAATATATATGTGGACATTACACATCGTGGTAATAGTTTTGGAAGGAGAGAGTTAATGTCACATCTCGACCTTATATATCCTTGTCTTCAAAAGATAATATAGACTTTCTTTTACTTGTCTTTGACTTTGGCATGTTTTCAATACATATAGGTCAGATAATGGATTATGAACTTATTTTGATTAATGATTATACATTATTGATACATGATTAATATGCTTTATATTATATGCATTAAATTAATTTATGTTTATTGTAAATTATCATTATATGTTTATAAATGCTCAAATAATAAATGAATTTATATTATTTTTTGAATACTAGTAAAAACACTTTTTTAAAGGGCGACCCAAAACCACTTACAAGGAAGTTAGAAAAGAAATAACAATAAACCCAAAAAAAGAGACTAGGACAAAAAGACCAGCCCACCACTAGACTCAAACCAACAAGAAAAACCAGCCTAAAACCAATAAATAGAAACCAACTCTCAGCAACAAAAAATAGAAAAAATACAAAACACAAAGTAAAGGAACTAAGAAAACTCCACCAGAGCCGCCTCCATATCTTTTTTAGCCTTGGACATCTTACTGATGGCTTCATTGAGATCCGAGAGCTCCAGAATCCTCTCCTAGATCTTCTTCCTCTTTGACAATCGGGTACGCTTTCATGGTCCAATCTAATTCTCTTCGTCATCTTTGGTATCATCAATTTTAATAGGGACCCGACGTTCAACTGCTACTTGATGTTATTAATGTAGTCAACCATAGCACACATAAACTAGTTGCTATCCATTAGAATCTTCTTGAGGGTGGCCTCCATCCTGTCGACATTATCCTGTAGCAAGCCCATCTTCACATCATCCTTTTTCTCCCCAGTTTTGATTATCTAGTAAGACCTAGAATCCAACCTCTCTTTAATATTGTCCACTTTAGCAGAAAGGGATTTGAGGTTAAGACTTGGGGTCTTAATCTCATGAAAAAACCATTTAACTAGGAAGAAGGAATACATGGAAAAATCTTTGGCCGTTTGCAAAATGCCAAAAGGAGGGCCAATTTTGTCCTCCAAATATTCCTTGAGGAGTTGGACATTTCTCTACTGCATATCAACAGTCTTCAGGAAAGGGATAGTTCTAGAGGAGGATGGAATATCCTTGTCCAGAGAGGTCTCATCACATCTCACATCTTTATCCTTTTTATTCGACATCTCCTTAGTGGTGGCTTCATTGTTTGGAGAAATAGCATTAGAGTCCACTAAACTAGCATAGTCAACCAGGATACAGACTTTCAGACCCCTAGGATCATTCCAATCACCCATGTCCAAAACAATCTCAATGTTTTTAATCCCCTCCATTTATGTGTCACTACCAGTACTAGATTGAGAGTCCTTGCTATCATCCTTAGGTTTTTTCAGAGAATTCCCTTTAAAATCTGAGAAGCCCCCAACACTAACCCCTTCTGACTTAGTCTCCATGCCACTTTTATTTTCAAATTTCAATTTTTTAGAAGATGAGCCCTCCTTAACATCTTCCTCCCTACCTCTTTTGATCAAGCTAATGGTTGACCCACCAGCCAGAATCTGGGGAGGAGATGGGCGAAGAGCCATATTGTTCTTAACATGCTCGACAATGAGAAAGATAAGACCTTCATGAAGAATTGAATTATTATCTTTTCTCTTATGCCTAGCAATACTATGCCGGAGAGATGTAAGAAAATAATAGGGAAAATAAATCCTAACCTTATGCCTGAAGTGATAAAGAAGGACAAAGTGATAAGAATGGTCCCATTTATACCTCCCATCAAGGGTTATGTACTCCATAATAGGCACCATCACCTTGGACCAGATTTCCTTGAAGCTCACGACATCATAGCACCCCCCAATATCCTTGACAAGATTGCTAGCTTACTCTTTGCGCTTAGGGAAATGGTGAATGGAATTGTAGGAGACCTTCTTGTCCCTAAAAAATTTCATCCCTTTCATGCTAAGGCCCAAATCATAAACAATGAGGTCCTCGGTAATCTTGACATCCATCCCCCCAATATTAATGATGTCATCCTTCCAACTGCAACAAAAATCTTGGTTACCCCTTCATCAAAACCATGTAGTTTGTCCATGAAAGGAGTAAGACCACCTTTTCACAACTTTTTTGAGACCTCCTTCTCTTCCTTCCATCTCTTAAAATTCTTGGGTTTACAATGATTCAACTCCCCATCCATCCTATCGGCAATAGTATTAGACTAGCAGGGATACATAGAAAGAGACTTGTACAAGACAAAAAAAAATGATAAAGCTAAAACCTATGACCACTCTAAATAAATTTTATCTTCTCCTCTAATTCTTGGGAAAGTTGAAACTTTCCTTAATGATATAGTAACCCTTACTGAAAACTTTTCTTATCATTATTTCTACGAAGATACTCCAAATTAACCCTCCTACTATGAATCTTATCATATGCCACCTTAGCTTTTAAATCGACATTAAGTTTACTGCCTCCTTGCCAAGTCATGATTTCATTTGATTTGATAGCCAAGTTAATCAAGGCATCAGCCATCCTATTGGCCTCATGATACACATGTGAAATAAGTACCTCTTGTAAAGTATTAATAATCTCAAGTGCATATTTAATAAAATCTCTAATTTTCCATGATGGTTTGGATTTACCCTTGATACAATCTAAAATGTTCATCAAATCACTGTCGATCCAAACTTTATTATAGTTAGCTAAATTAATAATTTTTAAAATGTGAAGGAGACCTGCCACTTCCTCCATGTGGTTAGACTGAATACCAATGGGGAAGGACACAATATCGATACAGTTAGCCTCATCATGTGCCTAATCATCTTGCCACACCCAGCAGGACCAAGGTTTCACTTAGAGGCCCCATCAAAATTAATTTTGATCTAACCTTTTGGGGGAGAAAACCATATAGAATTTTCCCATGAAGACCTAGAGGCTTTGAAGTCCTTGATGGGGTTGAAACCAACAAAAAAATCCAGCTTCCTACCTATTGAAGCCTCACAATTCTCCTAGATACTTCTTTTAATTATCTTTGCCACCATAGAAGGGGTTAGAGAGGTGTTTTTGAAAACCCTCTTGCTGCTCTCTCTCCATATTTTCCAAATGACATGTGGAGAAATAATATTCCATATATTTCTATTAATATCTATATCTGCTTTCCTCCATTGGATAAAAACATCCTGCATGCAACTAGAGAAAACCCCAGTGTTGATTCCAAATACTTAGAACCAAATTCCAAACTTCCCATGAATAAGGACAGGAAACAACATGATGAAAATTAGTTTCCTTCTCCTTCAAACAAAATAAGAAACAGTTAACCAACATCATCTCCCTTATTGGAGATTATCCAACGTAAGAATCGTATTCTGCAAAATCAACCAATAAAAAAAGTTAATTTTAGTAATCAATCTCTTATCCCAAATTTTAGCCCAGAAGAGGGAGGGTCTGACTAGTCTAAATAAGGGTTGTAGCTAAGGAAACATTATAGGACCCGAATGGATGACCATCCCATATCAAAGCATCCTCCACTGCCAGCTCAGGTTTCTGCACATTGAGATCCAGCATCAAAGGTTGAAGGCTGTCATCGACCATCGCCAGATTAACCGACAATTTATTGGACCAATAATTAAAAACCCAAGTACCAAATCTCCGATTACACTTCTCAATGAGAGGATGAATATTAAGGGTAGAAGTGAGCAAAAATTTCTGAAGCCAGCTATCCTCCCAAAATTTAATATTGCCACCATTACCCAGCAACCACTTCGCCCCCATGATAGAAGTACTTTTATCTTGTTTGATACTATTCCAAATAGCTAGCCCATTAATCCTAATATCCGACTTCAGAAAATCCACAATGTTGGTGAAAGGGAAGAGGTACTTCTTAAGGATGATTTGGCTCCATTCCTTCTACTCACCATAGATCCACCAAATTTGTTTGGCTAGTAAAGGACTATTAACCACCCTTATCAGATGAACCCCCAAACCCCCCCATTTCAAGGGTTTACAAACTTTGTTCCATGCAACTAGAGCCATCCTTTTTCTATCCTCAACACCAAACCAAAGGAAGTTCCTCTAGATTTTCTCAATAAGATCTACAAATTTTGAGGGAATTTTGAAAAGACTCAAAGCATAAATACGAGAGGCTTTGCAAATAGGCTTTCAGGAGAAGGAGTTCACCAACATGACTCAAGAGAGCACCTTTCAAACCAGCTAGTTTTCTATTAAACCTCTCCACAATATTTATACAAAAAGAATTAGTCATCTTAAAACCCAGAGGGAGACCAAGATAGGTAGCATAAAATTCCCCAATGGAACAACCAATCAATCGGGCAATAAGAAGTTGTCTATCCACCAGAGTGTTAATAAAGAACAAATAAATCTTCTCCTAGTTGATAGATTTCCACGTGGTAGATAATTAAAGCGAGAAGGCCTTTTTTACATTTCTAGCTTCAGTAATAGAAGAAGAACCCATTATCATCGTTTCATCCAAAAACTACTCATGGGAGCAGGTATTTGAGGATGAAGAAGGCTTAATGCCTTTGATTGGGCCATTCCCAACAAAACTTTGAAAAAAATGACAAAGGAATTTCCCATGATAGAAAAGATAATAGGAGATAACAGATCACCTTGATGAAGCCCTCTGGAAGGTTTGAAAAATCAGGAAGAAGATTCATTAAAAATCACAACCACAGAAGCAGTACTAATAAGATGGTTGACAAGCTGAATGAATTTATCATAGAAGGAAAAGGCTTTGAGAGATCTCAAAAGTAGAGGCCAAACCACCCTATCATAGGCCTTAGAGAGATCTAATTTCAAAATAAAACCATGATTATGAGATGCATGAGAAGAATGAATCACATCATGAACTTTGATGATAGAATCCAAAATTTGCTAACCTAGCACAAAACCGCTCTGATGAGGAGAAATGATATTAGGTAGAAGAGAAAGTAGTCTCAGGGTAATCACCTTGGAGAAGATCTTATAGATTGAATTACAAAGACTAATCGGTCCAAAAGAATCCACATTATCTGCGCCAGGTTTTTTAGGAATAAGAACAATGAACGTAGCATTCAATTCCTTTAGAAGGGATCGAGAACCAAAAAACTCCTTGACTGTGTTAGTAAGATCCAATCTAAAAAAACTCCAAAAATTTTGAAATAAAAAGTGCGGACAACCATCCAAACCTAGAGATTTCTCACCTTCAAAAGAAAAAATAGCTCTTTTAATTCTCTTCCACTAAAGGGATGGCAATCAAAGACAAATTAGTTCCCTCATCCAAAAAAGAAGGAATGGAATCAAGAAGGAGATCTTGATCAACACTAGATAAAGAAAATTATTTAGACAAAAGAGAAGAAAAGATATCAACCATGGAATTAGAAATATCCTTATCATTCTTCACAACACCAATAGGAAGACAAATGTTAGAGATTCTACTAGAGGCCCTATGCTTAGAAGTGATCATATGGAAGAAATGAGTATTCTTATCTCCATCTTTCAGCCACAAAGATCTAGATCTTTATCTCCATTATACTTCCTCCTTAGAGATAATGTTATGCAGGCTGGACAAAAGAGATTCTTCTTTGGCCTTATAATCAAGGGAAAGACCATTCTATTGAATAGAAAACTAGATGGAATCTAGCTCGGCCTTAAGAGAGTTTTTAGAGTTGAATACATCCCAAAAAACTTTTTTACTCCAAGATTTGATATTAAGCTTAATGTGATTGAGTTTTTTTCCCACTTTGAACATAGCAGAACCCCAGATTTGAACATCCCACTACTCTTTAATTCGAATCTCAATATCTGGATGGTTCAACTAGATCTTCTCAAAGTGAAGGGGAACCCTTCTAGAAGTGGCCAGGGAATCCACCACAAAGGAGATTGGAAAATGATCTAACCCCATTTTAGTAAAATAGGTTAAGGAGAAACAAAAGCTATCAAACTAGTCACCAAAAATGAGGGCTCTATCCAACTTAACTTGAATAAGATCCTTACCTATCCTTCTATTCGTCCATGTATAATTCAAACCTTGAAGATCAACATCTAATAACCCCTATGTGTTAATCATGTCCATAAGCTCATGTCTTCCATCACTATGACTCTAAGAGTCCACACCCCCAACTTTCTCAATCACATACAGTAGGGAATTGAAATCGCCCATCAACAACCAGGGAGAATCCAGAAAGGAGTCTATGATTCTCAATAGCCTTCCAAAAATTATTCCTACCAACCTTAGAATTAGGAGCATAAATATTACTAATAACCCATTTGAAACCAGATCTAATGTAAATAAACTTAATACTATGGATATTCTTATCCACTCTTAGAATCTCACCTATAAAATTGAAGAGGTTCCAAAAAACTGCTAGACCACTAGACACACCTTCAAAGCTACAACCAACCACCCTACCATTTTTTAAGATTCTAATTTTCTCAACTTTGTCTTTCATCATTTTGCTCTCCTTGATAAGAATAATGTCAGGTTTATGATCTCTTGCTAGGTTCCTCAAAATGTCCTTCTTATGGGGGCTATTCAAGCCCCTAATGTTCCAAGATATTATTTTCATTTATAAATAGGAGAACAAGCATCATGGATGGTGATTTTCCTCCCATCCACTATATCCTTCTTACTTTCCCTTTCTCTAATGAATCTATTGGAACTTCTACCTTTGGACTTTGGCAGAGAACTCACATCAACTACCATGCTTTGAGTAGTCACTCCCTTTGAGCCTGGTGTTGAAACCTCAATCAAGTTCTTTTTATTTCTTTTTTTTCTACCAACTTGTTGAATCCAAGGAGCCTCATTCGTATGGTTGAGAAACTAAAAACCACCTCTATCTAAGGAGTAATCCTCCCCACTACCTGATAAGGTATTAGGAGCTAAGGATCCATCCTCATCATCAGTGTTAACAAGATTCTCAGAGGTGAAAGAATCCCCCAAAAGTGCAAGATCGGGCTGAGATTCATGAGAGGTAACAATTGCCTCCAAAATAAGGTCTGCATCATCATTACTCATCTAGATGAGAAAAAAAACTTCCAATGGAAGAGAAGCTGAAGAAAGGATGGGAGAACCCCCATCCTCCCAGGAAGAAAGAACCAATTCCTCTAAAACCTTAACAAGAGAGCTAGAAACACCATTTCCAACTGACCCAACAAATTCTCCTTCCTCCAAGGGTTCCAAACCTTCAGGAAGTCCCACAACCACTTGATACTTTACCGAAGAAAGAGCACTGGGAACAGTGGACACAACAACTGTAGCCTCCATAGGACCAGGTTTTTCCTTCTAGATTTGTTTGACCTCCTTATTAAGGATGCCATATTTAGAAATAACCTTAGGATCCTTCTTAACCTTGAGAGGGAAGTTTTTGGCCCAGTGACCCATCTTCTTACAATTAAAGAAGGTAAATGGTAGGGACTCAAACTCCACCTCCTTCTCCCACTTCCCCAACTTAGATTTAATGGAGATCGATGATGGAAAATGATCAAACTGGCTGATATTCACACAAACCCTAGAAAAAACTAGCCTTGATTTTTTTGTCATCGAGGGATCAAGAGACAACAATTCACTAGCAAAGGAAGAAGCCAACTCCTTAAGTACATTGTCATTCAAGTGTTCGAGAGGTAATCCAAGGAATCTGACCTAGATAGGAGAAGCCATGAAGAAATTGTCACTATAATCCCAGTTAGGGGACCACTTTCTAAATGCCAAAGTCAATCTACTGAAAATCCAAGGGCCCTGCAAAGAACAAAGTCCAGATCAACCTTATTGTTGAAGGAAAAGGAGAGAAAACACCTGGTAAGAGCAGCAATGTCAACCTAACCTTTAAGCACCCATTTCCTATGCACAAAGGACCACACAAATTCAATATTAGGACTGGGGCCCAAAAATTTACCCTCCAGGATAAGGTCCATGGAAGAAACCGAAGAATCCACAAGCGAATCAGGAACAAAGATGGAGAAAATAGTATTCTATAAATCCCTAGTAACCTCCACAGGAAAAGAATATAAGCCAGATGATTTATGCCCCACTAGGTTAGACCACTTGACAAAAGGATAAAAACCACCTTCCTTTCCATTAGTAGTTGAACCATTGAAACCTTCCCCACCAAGTGGGTCCCTAGAGAGAATCTTTCCATTTGACTTCTCCCCCAACAAAGAAGAATGAACAACACCTGAGGTAACCTCATGCCCGTACAAAGGAAAAAAAAATATAAAGTACAAGGAGAGGAGAGAGAAGGTTGGTCCTTGAAAACTCTTGAGGGACCCAAAACCAAGGTTGTGGAAGAAGCCAGAAGAACAAGATGATCCTAGGGATTTCTAGAATGATCTCGAGGGGAACCTAACACCATCGGACCAGACCGAACGCCATGTGACTTTGGGGACACCGAGGACCCTTTCCCATTAAGCTGGAAAACCAGAGAAGACCTAACCATAGAAACCCCACTCTGAGCTCCATGACCAGCCCAAGAAGAGTAGGAATTTGAAAATTTTTTCCCTCTCAAGTACTCTCCCATTGAAAAAAGAAAATTCAATATCACAAAACAACAGATTAGCGATGAATTTATATTATTGATACATAATAGATTTGGAATTATTTTTTATGAGATAACCCTATTAATGAAAACTAAAGTGTTATAAGTGGCAGAAGGGATTGAAGACAGGAATGTGGCCTAGGTAGAGGTAGATAGATTTTTGGAAACTATTAGTTTGATGGAAATATGACACTCACACACTCACTTAGATATTTATTTATGTTTTTTAATATCATTTTGACCTTATCTACAAAATTCATATTTTGAAATATATATGTGTGTGTTTGAAACCATTATTGTATTTTTCATTTGCTATACTATCAATACGCAAATTCCTCAATCAGGCTTCACGTGGGGGGTTTAAACACAGTGTATGAGGAACTTCACAAAGATTTACTGAGGGATTTTAGGATCATCAGAATCAATCTTAGAAATAGAAGCAATGGAATGTGTTGCCTACCAAATGACCATTTTCAGTTGCATACGACACTAATTTTTATAATCAAACAAAAAATCAATCTTCTTTTGGGTCATTGACATTCCCAAACTCTATTCCATTAAGGGATTATGAACATCAGAATGTTGAACAAAAAAGGGCCACCTTCAATAGAAAGCCCAGGATTTCAAAGTTTGGAAAAAGTAGAAGTAATAAAAAAAAGCCTAATTCTCTTTGAATAGAATTAGCGAAGATACTTTCTAACATTCTCAAGTGGGTGCAAAAAATTGATTCACAAAAAGCATCCCAAAATCTATTTGAGGACCAAACTAAGTTGTTAGTTTCCTTTTCTTAGGAGAGTATTCATGAAAAGATCTGTGAACTCAAACAACGGGCTCTTATCAGTAAGTATTGGACCGCATCTGTTTCCTCCTCTCAAATTTTAATATGGGTAAATCTAGATGGGAAAGGGTACATGATATATTCACATTGATAATTTGAATGTATTTTTTACTTATATTTTTAGAAGTAAGGAGTCTAGGGATCAAGTAAATAGGAATGAGACATGGCTCATTAATGGTCATGGTTTATATACCTTCAACTGGATTTTAAATTTTGATCCTTTCAAATTGATTTGTAAGTTTCTTCCTTTTTGGATGCATTTTTCCCTCTTTAGCTCTAGAATATAGAGAATTAGAGATGGTTGAATCCATTTGGAATCAAACAAGAATATTTATGAAACATGATTTAACAGTTTTTGAAAATTCTTTAGAGCTAGTCCATATTTTTATTCTCCTTGATTCCCAACAACCATATCTGGAGACCATAACTATTATCTCCTTCAATTTCCCACAGTCTCAAAAAGTGGTCATTGATGACCCTGTAGTGGTTCAAGGACATGAAGATAATTTGGGGAATTTTACCTCAGCATGTAAGTCTTATACATGAGAATTTATTACAGTATGTGAAGAATTTTCAATAGATCCTTCCTTCTATTTATTCAAGAAATATCCTCAAAAAGGTCAATAGGACACTACAAATAGTGGTCTCTATATCACACACAAAGAACCTAATCAAACCAATCATAAAAATGGGTTTGGGGGTGAGGATGTTGACCTTATCGATACCCTTAAAGGACCTTCTC
Source organism: Chamaecyparis obtusa (assembly GCA_027943335.1). Lineage (NCBI taxonomy): Eukaryota > Viridiplantae > Streptophyta > Pinopsida > Cupressales > Cupressaceae > Chamaecyparis > Chamaecyparis obtusa. The sequence goes on along the minus strand of BSBK01010968.1, from coordinate 121,497 downwards.
AAATTAATCCTCAAATTAATCTCGGAGGTGAAGACAATATAGATGTTGTGTTTCTTCAAGAGGAATCTCAAGAGGTATGCCTCTCAGTAGACCATACCCCAAATGGTATCAATCATTACATGGTTGGCACTCTTGTAGAGTAGCTAGAATGAATGGGTAATGAAAGTTTGGAGATGATGATCTAGCATCACATTGTTCGATGCTAGGATGTGAGGAATATTCTAGAGGAAGCGAGTGTTTGGTAAACATGTGTTTGACTCCATGACATAAAATTCTATGTAAATCATTGTATTGGCCAATGTGATCTTGGAAAATTGTTTTGTACATTCAATTTTGGTGTGTGGCACATTGGATTCGAGCAGGAAGTTTGAAAATTAAATTGTAAGCCGTTTAGGGAAAGCCTAAGATGGTCAAAGACTCTAGGGCTTGATGAACAATATTTATGTGATGAATTTGAAAGTTTTTAGTGTTGATCATGTGTGGGGCAAGTGTGGTGGAAAGTGCCAGTTGTGATCAAGACATGGAAGAGGTAAGTGTGCTGAGAAGAGATTGTGTTCTTCAGTGGATATGATCAAGAAGTGGTAGTGTTCTTCTACAAAACATTCTTTTTGTTTTTCCCTAGCAGTTACAAGAGTCAAAATCCATTAACCAAGTGGATCCTAATAGGGCCTTATTGTAAATCTTTTTGGCACATTAGCTTGTGTTTAAAGTCCTCTAACAAGGCTACTCCTAAAAGAGTAAAGGTCCTAACAAGACTAAGGTAATTCTATTAACTGAATAGCACCTAACAATGCTTTTGTAAACTCTTAATAGGGTTAAGATCCTCACAGGGTGTACTTTAGAAGAATACATCTTTTAGTGGGCAGTAATTCCCACCGTGGTTTTTTTCCTGATTTGGGTTTCCACAAGATAAATGTGTCAAGTGTTTCTTTGTTATGTTGATGCACTTATGATTATGTTTTTCATTTTCTATTATTAAAGATAATCTTGTGAATGGTGTTGTAAAGCATAAGAGGTTAAAAAGATGCACAATTGGTATATTACTGATTCACCCCCCCTCTCAGTAATATGATCTTAGGACTAACACTCATGTCACATCCCTGGTCACATTATACCACACGACAGTCGTATTCTGCACTACAAATCATGCAGTTTGCATTGTCGGTCATAACATGTGGGATCCCCACTACCCACGAGCATCATAGATAAATCCCCGTTCGCTGGGTTCCCTTGATGCGTCCTATCGAGTGGGATCCCCACGTGCTAGGTTTTTTTAATTTATTTTTAAATTCCTTTGCCAAGTGGTGCTGAGAGTTTAATTTGGCCTTTTACATCCTTTTTTCATTTTTAGAATGCCATTTGGCATTTCATATGTAACTGACCACCAATCTTTTTTCTTTACACAAAATATGTCAAGCATATTCTCCATTTTGTAACATTATAAAACACCTCTCGATGTAATAAATATTTTTAATTATTTATTTTATTCATAAGTCTTCTCTCCCCAATAATTAAATAAATATTTATTCATTTATTTACCACCACCTTTTCTATTATTAATTAAATCAATATTGTTCTCTAATTAATTTACTCACTACTTTGTCCTCTCACATCTCTCAACAAGACAAAGTTCATTGAATTTAAACTTGTGTTACCAAAAGTCCACTTACTCTTTTTATCTTAGTCATTCATCTATTATCCTCTTAGTCTCAACCCTTGATTCTTTTGATAACCTCTATTAAATAATAATTTTTTTACACATTTGAACCTAGTGCTACTATGATTATGTAATGCAATTTTGGAGAAGTTGTGTAACTTTTTCAATCTTGTGACCTACATGTTATCATATCATCTATCTTGCATCAGTGTCAATCAACACCAAACTAAAACATATATCTTACCAAGGGGGACACTTTTATTTTTTTTCAAACTCCCTTTATATAATTTAAGTTTTAGTTGGCTATTTAGTCAATACCTCAATCAACCATGCTCCATTGCTTTAATGTCATCTTGTGCATGTGCTTAACAGAACTAATCTATACCAGATATAGAAGTACAAGAGAGTAATAGAGTCTAGTATATTGTAATTCTGAATAGTACACATTAGTTTACTTTTATATTTTGGATTTATAAAGAAATACTTCTTTGATAATTTTTAAAATTAATTTATAAATCTTAAATTTGTAATTGAATTAATTAGATTTACAAATAATTTTCAACTGTTTACAACTAATTTAGCTTGAACTATTTATCACACAATAATTTACAACTATTAATTAGCCAATAGGCTACATTTAGCTTGAACTTCCGCTGTAATTGCATCAAATCTCACCCAGGAAAAAGAGAAAAACAGGGCCGGCAATTTCTTCCGTGTTTCATTGGGTTTCTTGATAGTAGGTCTGTTGAAATCCCAGACTCTTATGTAGGTGGCAAGCTTAAATTGAATATAAAGATGTATTACAAACGGTAAGATTATTTTTGAAGTTCTAAAATCAATAGGAACATATTGTCCAAATTGGGCGACATTTCAATAATGAATCCTTAAATTAAAATGATAGCATTTTATATACGCATATGGTATAATGGCAGAGTGAGAGAGAGGTTTTCATTTCATACACTATCATATTTGTTTACGAGATAGTGTCGTGCTAATACTTTCAACTTCCACCATTATTAATCTCTCCCACGGGCGATAGAAGAAGATTGTTGGAGAAACGAAACCTGCTTTGTCCTGGATAATCGTCAAAATTAAAAGTTGAAAAATTTGTTAATATGATTCAACTTTTTCTGGCATGAATTAATTTGTTTTACTAAGTAATGTTCTTATTCAATATCATAAGGTAATAGTCTATATCTGAAATTAAAAAAATAAAATAAAAAAATTTAATAATAGTAAAGCATAACTACAGTATGATATAGAAAATTATAATCTAGGATAGTTAAATAATAATACGATTATTTAAGGTTATAATGATAGATAGTGTTAAGATTAGTCTTTGACAAGGATTCTGAAAAAACGATGTGAGCTAGAGCTGGGTGTAAAGCTCAATTACACAAAGTAAAGAAAAAACTTCTGTAATTTATGTATTTAATTACGTTTTCATTGAGAAGTATTATGAGTTGTCTAGTTTTGATTTTAGACTATATATCTATTTAATTCTACGGTACAAATAATTATAAAAAGAATTGAAGTTAAATGTATCTAAGTACTGCATATCTTTTGGAAATTGTTATACTTGTGGCTCCGAACTCTTGTGGCTCCGAAATCCAACATTACCTCATCTTCTTTACTGTGGCTATTATATTCATTCAAATTGAAGACCAAAATATCTAGTAAAAGAAAGTGACTTAAGATGTCTTCAATGACAATCCTAGCGCTTTACTATTTAAGCACCTTCCTTTCATCCTATTTTCTTTTAAGGGCTTATTATGCGAGAAAAGATGTCAACAGTTTCGTGGATATGAAACAACTAAAGTTGGGTATGCATTTCAATCAAAATTGTTGGGTTATTATAGTCATTCGGATAAAGATAGAAGTATTTTGGGTTGAATATAACATTTGAAGAGTAAGCTTAGTAGAATCATATTTAGCTAGGGACTTTGATACAAATATGATTTGGTCCAATTAGGTTCTAACTAAAATACTTCAAAATCAAATACAAAACAAATATGTAATACTTAAAAAAAGAGCCCAATTAGGAAAATGGAAAAACAAGACTTCATATTTACATCTATATCAAGAGTAAAATCATTAAACTACCTCTACTTTATAACTATGTTTGTAATTTATTGGTCTAAATGTTTCTTTTAATAATACAAATCTAATACAACTTTTAGTTCATGTAGAAATCTATCTACAATAGATGTCCAACATGCAAATCCTTAGACATGTATATAAACTTTGATATATAAAATTGTACTTGAGACATGGACATATTGGTTTAGTGTGATTGCCAAGGAGAACACTAAAATAGTATACACATCAATCATAATATATTATGTTTTCTATAAATTGATTCATAATATGATTAAGTTCAACCCCCTTCAACTCTCCCTATTACTATCGACATAACCATTCCACTTTTTTTTGATACAAATACTAATAATAATGTAAACATCAAACAATGACATTAGATTCAATGTCAACCTCACATCATTTCCATAACATTACATTCAATTCTAATTTCCTTTGCGATAAGATTCCAAGTTGAACTAAAACATTTAACTTTATATGATATTCTTGTGCTATGATTCGTTTGTAATGCTGGACACTTCTCTTTAACCATTCCTTCAATGTTGTTCACCCAACTCAGATATTTCTGTTTAGTTCCATACAGTGGGCTACTTGCCATTATCGTAACGTTAAAGTTATTCCTTGTGAATAACTATTCTTGATTAGCTTAGATTGTCATATGCAAATAGGATTGTTTTTCTCAGCAGGCCTTGGAAGATGAATCAATTGACTTTGAGGACATCTTCCATACCCAATGCACAAGCAAAGACGGAGATTGGGCATTGATTGAATAGACTGATAAAATAGAAACATTGTGAGCTGTATCAGGTCACATTTATAACTTTTGTCTGTGCGGATGTTTACATCAATGTAAAAGTATATTGAATAGGACGGTGGATAAACCAATGGAATTTTTGTGTTAAAGTATAGTCAATAGAGTAGTTAATAAACCAAAGAAAATTCCATTCCACTTCACGATGTGAACTTTCACTGTTACAGTGTAATAATGGGTACCGATACCGTTCAATGTTGATCTTAAGTAAAATTTTAATGGTTTTATTCGTTGAGAAAGATGTAAATAGTGGGCTTTTTAATGATGGCGAATCGGCTAAATTTTTTTTTATGTAATTTATGTTTGTATAATATTTACTTCAAATAAATTTGGATATACATATCTTTAAATTATGACTCTAATTGAATTGTAAGAAAAATGTATATTAGTCTTTTTCTTTTTTTTATTAACTTAAGGTTCATTAGGTTTATCACATTCATACATAAATAGACATATATATACATGCATATATACAAACACAATACGAATCCATGTACATATACAAAAACTTCTATGTATACATATACTTTTAGACACTCCCACACAAATACATACACACACATATACGTACATATACATATATTTAGGAACATTAAAAATACTTTGGCTTCTTTGTTTATTATAAATTGAAAAATGTATAACATTTCAATTAGCATTCTCTCCTCTAACATGTAGTCATTGTAGTATGCTATGTTGAATTCCCAATGTTTTCCCTGAAATGTGACAACCTTAGTTTTTCCAATGTAGAAGAAAATATTGAACTTGCATGAGATGCTTGCAAATATTTGATCTTGATTATCTTTACATTGAATGATAGCATAGTTTAATTATATTTTCTAATGTTACCTACTTATGGTAAAATTTAAAATACAATGCTAGTCCATAAGTAGTATTAAACAAGAATGATCAAATATTTAAAATAGATAAATTATGTTAATTTTATATGTTGTGGATAATGTAAATGAAGATGATTTCTTATAGTTGATGATTACAAGAATTTATATTAATCTTATTTGAAGAGAAGATAAAATTTTGTAATTGTGATATTGTTATCTATATGTATATGGAAACTAAACTATGAGCAAGTGTGTGAAGTCCTTGTTTCAATATAAGTTCTTCAATTATAAGATCTTATTGGATGAATTAACATGTGAATTAAGTGTGCATGTTTAATTTCACATGGGTCATATAAATTAGTGTCACGACTTGACTTCATAGACTACTATTTCTCAAGAATACAATGCTAGTCCATAAGTAGTATTAAACAAGAATGATCAAATATTTAAAATAGATAAATTATGTTAATTTTATATGTTGTGGATAATGTAAATGAAGATGATTTCTTATAGTTGATGATTACAAGAATTTATATTAATCTTATTTGAAGAGAAGATAAAATTTTGTAATTGTGATATTGTTATCTATATGTATATGGAAACTAAACTATGAGCAAGTGTGTGAAGTCCTTGTTTCAATATAAGTTCTTCAATTATAAGATCTTATTGGATGAATTAACATGTGAATTAAGTGTGCATGTTTAATTTCACATGGGTCATATAAATTAGTGTCACGACTTGACTTCATAGACTACTATTTCTCAAGAATACAATGCTAGTCCATAAGTAGTATTAAACAAGAATGATCAAATATTTAAAATAGATAAATTATGTTAATTTTATATGTTGTGGATAATGTAAATGAAGATGATTTCTTATAGTTGATGATTACAAGAATTTATATTAATCTTATTTGAAGAGAAGATAAAATTTTGTAATTGTGATATTGTTATCTATATGTATATGGAAACTAAACTATGAGCAAGTGTGTGAAGTCCTTGTTTCAATATAAGTTCTTCAATTATAAGATCTTATTGGATGAATTAACATGTGAATTAAGTGTGCATGTTTAATTTCACATGGGTCATATAAATTAGTGTCACGACTTGACTTCATAGACTACTATTTCTCAAGACTTCCTAGCGACTTTTGGATTTTAGTTGATCTGGTCGGATACCTCTTGACCAATATCAATATGTTTGTTATGATAGACATGTTAGTCTGTATTTTTCGGTGCTTCCGATCTACTAATGATGATATGTCAATATGATATTATGATTATGCCATATTATGCAATAACAAGATGTGGGATTATGATTATTTATTTTAATCAATTACATGCATTATGATTATAAATGATGTAAAATGCTATGAAATATGAAGTTATTCAATTGGAATATGAGTTAATGGGACTAACCTACTGATGGTAAATTGAGTGGTTGAGGTTGTTTTGTAGGACGAAGGTGGGAGTGTGGTTGAGGTAGAGGAGGCTAGCTTCTTGGTAGTGGTAGGATTGGAAGATCTAATTTTTTTTACACGCACCACTTAGTTTAAGATGTTTTAGTCCTAATTTTGATTCTTGTTAAAATGTGCACATATACAAGTTTTTATAATGTTATGTGATTTTAATAATTCTTTTCTACATGGTATAAATAAGATTTCTGAAAATTAGTAGCAAAAAATACATTCTTTGATTAATATTAAATAAAATGTTATTTTATTAATTGATTGTTTGAAAAGAAATAAGAAATATTTAAGCCGATAGGCTTTATGTGGGAGCTTTTCTCCTGAAAAATAATATTCTTGGCGGAAAGTTGTCAGTCCCTAATACCCTATGACTATCTTTTTTTTTCTCATAACTTATATTTGAAGAAAATGATATAATTAATAGATATTTTATACTTAACCTTTGTTAGAAGATATTTTTGTTAAGTGTAGTTAACATATTAAATTATAAGAAACATTTATAATATTTTTGGTAACTTTCCAATGATAACTTATATTTGAAGAAAATTATATAATTAATAGATATTTTATATTTAAACTTTGTAAGAAGATATTTTTGTTAAGTTTAGTTAACATATTAAATTATAAAAAACATCTATAATATTTTTGGTAACTTTCTAGTGATAACTTATATTTGAAGAAAATGATATAATTAATAGATATTTTATATTTAAACTTTGTCAGAAGATATTTTTGTTAAGTGTAGTTAACATATTACATTATAAGAAACATCTATAATAATTTTTGTAACTTTCTACTGATAAATTATATTTGAAGAAAATGATATAATTAATTAATATTTTATATTTAAACTTTGTTAGAATAGCTAACAAAATTATAAGAAACATCCATATTTTTTTTGGTAACTTTCTATGTCATTTGATTGCATTAGCTATTTGTATGTCATGCTTCAATGCCTACTAGAGGAATGCCAGAGATTCCAATAAGAATTTTTCACTGATTTGGAGAAGATGAGAAAAAAACCGCATGAGGAATACTTATTGCTAAATCTATTCTTTAGGCGCGGACTTAAAATGAGTCGTTGAATGGTATCAAAAAGTAATTTCTTTGAACACATACCCGTGCACAACTATGACGAAAAAATGAAATGATGCTAGGTCTAATTTGCATGGCTAAGTGTTTGTTTTAGATTTGTGATTTGAAAGAAATTAAATTCTATGAGAAGAAGCTCATTTTTTGTCAAATATTTAATAAAGACACCATTCATTGAGTCCTCTTGTCTCTATAATATAAAACTTGGAATTTTCACAATGGAAAGACTTAGATTCTGATCTGTGCACGAACAAATAGAAAATTTTGCAGGCCAAGTCGAGATTTTTCTCACCCATCTTGGTTTATCTCGTGCTTTGTAAAATTGGTTACATTTTTACATGGTGATAAGTCTAGGGGATGTGATTTATTACCATTCTTCAGTTCATACCTTTTCTTCACCTCATCTCGGAGTTGAAGGTCACAGCTTCTCAGCAGATCTGCCATTAAATTTTAATTTCTATTTGCAAATTTTTTGCGTGTTGTATTAATGTTTTCACGCACTTTAATGTTTTCTGATTATAACAGTTGATGCTTGCAAAGTGTTTTCCTTAACATATCCCTCAACTTATAATACTACTCTACCACAACAATTTCATGCAAAATATTTTAAAGTTTTTTCTCAGAGAGTGCAACTTGTGACTATAAATTTGTTTCCCCTAGATTGTTGAATGACATTTGAGCTATTACAACTATTTTAAATTCCCTTCCAACTGCATAGAAATCAGGAGTTTTCTATCAATAAATGCTAATCTAAGGGAATGATTATGTTATCATCCATAGTGGGAGAACATATGGTTTGTCTTCGGAAATGTTTTCTCTCTGGTTCACCTAATTTCGCGGCCTATGTGTTATTCTGGTTGTATGGATTATTTGTTTATTTTGTCAATTTGTTAAACTTCTCTCTTTATTCTTTGATTTTGTTCCTATTTTATTATTTATTTCATTCGTTACATTAATGACACATAATTTAGGCAGTGTAAAATTAAAATATTTCAGTTGATAAATAGTCTTTTAATAATAGATGTCAGAATATCTTTTTATAAGAAAATAATAAGACAAATAAAAAAGGAAAAAATGTGGTTGGTATATATGAAATCATGCTCCAATAGTTCAAAGGGAAGTTTCGGGTTTACATTAAAAAAACTATACATGTTAATGTAATTTTTTATAATGTTTATGTCATCCAAAGAAATAGATATATTTATGTAATATTTTGCAGTATAAAAACATGATAGTTTATGTATATGTATATGCATATGATGCATTAGTCATTCCAGTAAAAAAAAAAAGATATGTTTATGTAATTTAAAAATATTTGGCAGTATAAAATGATAATTTATGTAATTAAATATATGATGAATTTATTTCATGTTAGATTCAACAAAAAGAATTGTAAATAATTATTAAAATTTTATTACAATAAATGACTTGATATGGTTAATGGAATTTATGAGATATTTTATAGAGGCTATTTCTTGGTGAGTGTAATTAATGTATTAAATTATAAATAAACATCTATAATATTTTGGTAACTTTCTATGCGATTTGACTGCATGAAATTTAGGTTCCAAACATTGATATCTATAAATGTTCCATATTAATGATCTTACACTTACCTTCCTTTTGTAAAGTTCCCAACAATCAAAATGAAATTATTGGTCTTTTCCTCATCATAATTCATTCTTCATGTGACATAAAATTTTATAAGAGAAAATCAAATCTCCTATAAACTAACTATTGCATGCACAAAAACATGCAACTGCTAGTTTTAAAATATTCTTTATCTAAATTTAGTATTAAATTGTAAAAAGTCAGTCCGTCAGTCTCACTCTGTCTGTCTATCTATGAATTAGATTTAGAACCATGTGTTTCATTTTTTTCATGAAAAGATTGGGGTATGCTGTAGTAAATATTACATATGTTCTTGTATAATTGTTTTAAAATACTTGTATCGGTGAGGAATCGCTGAAACGTGATCCAAAATACTTTTTAATTTGTTATCTTTCATTGTAGCCAGCCGGATTGAGACTATCCAAAGTCATTGTTTTACAATTAATCCATTGCTTCTGTAGCGTATATTTATTTTCTTTCAAATTCCTTAGATCCATTGTATGTTCTAAGGTCGATCCAAAGCCTTCCAATCTGAGTAAAAACGTCACCTTGAAACTTTTTTAACGAATGTTAACGCCTTGTATGTTCACCAGACCTCAGTTTTATTCATTTGTTTTCGTTGTGATAGGTAATGAGTATATTATTATTTTGGAACCACGTTGAAAATGAAAGAGAGAAGGTCCCATTGCTCTTTGATCCGAAATCTTAGTCTTCAACGCCTTTAATAACCATAGCAAACAAAGTTTTAAATTCACAAATGTATTGTCAATTTTTTGGAAACTTAGATGGAGATCGATCCTCTTTGGGAACTATTATTTTATTACATTGACTTCATTTGTCAGAAGATTTTATTATTGAATCTGATTGTGTTGCTTCATTAGTTACGGACTGATAGATTTAGTTCTGTTTAGAGCATTATTGCCTCATATTAACTTTAAATATCATTGTTTCGAAGAAATCATTGTGCGTGAATGATCCAGGATCTTGATTGCACATGTTTTAGAGATTCGATAATTTCCATCACAGGAATCCAAAGCCAAAATCTTTAACTGTAATTTGCATGTATAGCTGTAGAAATGATGAATAGGATAATTCAAATTAATCTCTTTAATAGTAGTCTAATCTAGAAAAACAAAATTCCACTCACAAACAAACCTTTAGATCTACATACCCATAGAACGTGATAGAGGAAGGTCAATGGCATGTTTTACTTAGGAATTGATTTAAAAAACTACATAAACAAAACATTATTGACTTTTAAAGATCGTTGTTTAGACTTTAAAATATTAGAAGTATTACGAATGTGGTTTCTATTGCACCAGAAGATCGATTTGTCAATGTTCGATACAACCACCAGACTTATAGAATCTACAAGAGGTGATGAGTCCCTTGTCATGAATCTTGAGGGGTGCACTAACCATTTTGCCAACAATCTCCTCCTCAGCATTACCTAAAGGGATTTGAATCTATGGCCAAGCCCTAATACCACTTGTTACAAGTATGGTTGTCATTGCACCAAATGATCGACCTGTCAATGCCTGATATAACCACTAGACTTATAGAATCGAAAGGAGGTGTTTAGTCCCTTTCACGAATCCTGAGGGGAGCACTAACCATTTTTCCAACAATAAGTATTTTGTAAATTTTATCATGAAGAAAAACATCTTAGATGCCAAAATTATGCATATGACATGTGTGTGTGTGTGTGTGTTTTTTATATATTTTTATTCCACTTCATGTGAGTTTTCTTTTACAAACTCATAATACAAGGGTGTTGAATGTGGAATAATCAGAGAAGGGTAGAAATTGATGTTCTTTTCTTTCTATCTTCCAGTATAAATCTGGTATATTAATTCTCTAGCCAAAGCTATTTTTGCATATGTTCTTTTTAGTATGTTGGTTTTGTTTCGTCTCTTTACCACATCTATGATTAGTTCTACTTAGAAATATGTGTAAAGTAGTTAGTTCAATAGCTACACCAGATCTATCTGATCCACCATTTCTGGGTTGCTAGATTTCACGGATAGGGTCGATGCACTCTCATATCACGATGAGCCCTGAGGGAACTACTCACTGTCATTGGGAGGAAAAAGTGCCTGATCCACACTCTCATCTTGAAATTTGTAGATGGACCAATGTTCAATGTCTTAGGAGACATTGATTTGTAGATCACTACTTGTCTAGTGGCACCTTTGTTCTATGTTACATGATTAACCATCATTATCTTGTATTTAATGTATACTCTTCATGTATGTTATATTATCATGATGTGTTCATTGCATGGCATATAAGTTAACATCTTTTGTACTATTGGATTTATTATCATTATATTATGAATAGATTTAGTGGGTTCGATAGTATGGTCGCCACCTTTTGTTTATATATTTAGCTATTTTAATTTCTTTTTTTCACTAGACAAGTTGGTCAAATCTTTTTATTTTTCATCATGATTGGAATGGAAATTTAATTTGACTAAATTTTTTTGAGTTTTTAGATCTTTGCTTATGTGGCATGATTGTGAGAACTTCAATATTTACAATTAGAGGCCTCATAGTAACCCAATGTGATCAAACTTTGAAAACATGACCATAATCCATCTTGATGGACTATGGTCTCATATGTAATGTCTTGTAATTGTGTTGTATATGGTTAGATTGATAGAATCACTACTACATTTGACCTCATTTTTCTACCAAAATTTTAGACAATCGATTAAAAAGGTTTAGGTTGGTCAGATTATAGAAGGAAAACTTCTTCTTTTTTTAATCCATGCCCATATTACTCAAAATTTTGACTAATACCATGCAAGTCAAAATTTCCACCAACACGGGCATAACTTTAAAAAGAAAAAAGATTTCATGTCTCATTTCATTGTTTGGTTCACATGGAGCACGTGAAGGAGTTGGAGCCTATGATTGTTTGAACTGTTATTTGGTGAGAGTTTTAGGAGGACCGACTGCCTGCGACGGTTGCCACTATGATTTGGTGTAAAAGGAGGACCGCCTATGTGCGAGGGTTGCCACTATGATTTGGTGTAAATGGAGGACTACCTGCCTACAAGGGTTTCCACTATGATTTGGTGTAAAAGGAGGATTGCCTGCCTACAAGGGTTGCCACTGTGATTTGGTGTAAAAGGAGGACTGCCTGTAAGGATTTCTTTACTCTGCATTTGTTTGGCATTATTTTATTGGTTACCTACTTAGGGCCCGTGAGCAATGTGCCAGGGCATCCTGTATTGGGTATTCTCTAGGTTGTCTATTGTGAAGGGAATGTAGAGACTAAACACCCTTGCAAGTCCATTTGATGCATTCATGGTTCTTGATGTTCACTTGATTAGTTTTATCTCTATTTTACATAGTTAGTTGCGCAATGAACAAATAGTTGACTATCATCACAAACACAGTCAGCAAAAACTTTAGTGGTGATTATTCACCATTTGGAAAATGTCTCCTGTCGACAACCTGGGAATTGGAAAATATTTTTCCCATATAGGATTGACCCTATTGCCTTGCATTTATTAAAATTGGGTCAAATTCTGGGGTCCATCGCCCAATGATTTATTAATTTTTTTCAATTTCTTTCACATTATTGCCAATGGCATATACGTTTTGAGCACGATATATATTTTTAACATTCACCTATAATTTCAATGCGGCCCCAAATGGATGGCTTATATTCGTCAATGGTTATATATATATATATATATATATATATATATATATATATATATATATATATATATATATATATATATATATATATATATATATATATATATATATATATATATATATATATATATATATAGTATTTGGGCACGATATATATTTTTAACATTCACCTATAATTTCAATGCGGCCCCAAATGGATGGCTTATATTCATCAATGGTTATATATATATATATATATATATATATATATATATATATATATATATATATATATATATATATATATATATATATATAGACACACACACACACACACACACACACACACACACACATAGGCAGCCCTAACTTTGCTAGCTATTTTACGGACACATGTCTCAAACCGATGGGTTTTCACCACCTTTATTAATCATACTAAGGTATTGGATGACCCATCATCACCTAGGAAATAACACAAAATGTGTTATAATTATGCAGGCTTCGCTAAATTTTTGGACACTGACCTAATACCTCCAGTCTAATTCACCAAAAAATATTAGTATAAATACATTCATACATTAGTGTTATTCTACACAATTTGGATCGGTTCAATTTGATTGATAGCAAAGTTCAAACTGTTGAGTCTTGACTACTTTGGCAAGTCACGACTACAATTGAATTTGAGGCAAAGGTAGATGATTATTATTCTGCGACTATGTAAACATTGTATATTATAGTTCTATTGCCGTTTGTCACTTATTCAACAAGTATACATTTTTTTAACATTTTTTTTTCACTAGTAGGCTGGTAGCTTTTATTTTGTTGAAGAATCAAGATGTTGAACAAGAATAAGGGTAAGTCTCCAGGATATGGGGAAAGCCAAGAGAGGCCAACAAAATGTAGAACCTTATCATCATACTTTGGTCATGGTGTTGGAAATGTTTCTGGCCAAAATTGGGAAGCTACTTCATCACAAGAAGATTTTCAGGATTCACAACCTGAGGCTAAACCTACATGACATATTGAAGAAGTCAGCAAACCTGATATCTCAGATCATGATGAACTTGAAGAAGATTTTTAGTTAAATACCCAGAGTAGCCATAATGATATAATCGAGTTGGATGAGACTGAGAATGTCAGAGAAGATGATGGTGTAGGGAAGAAAAGAAAATACAAATCAAAGAATGATAGAATGTAGGATCTGTCGAGGAATTTTCAAGTAGAATGGTTGTCAAAGTATCTATTCATTGAACCAATCGATAATCCAATTGAATGGGAGCCTTTGGTATAATGCATATGTAAGATTTGCAGCCAGATAAACAAGAAGGAAAAGAGGTTGCAACTAAAAATTGACACCATAGAGAAGCATATGGGTAAAGTTTACAAAAAGAAAACCATAGATGGAGTTCAAAAATCAGTGATAAGATGGAAAACAAAGGAGGAATCTCAACATTTTAGGAATGCAAAATTATATGAATTTTAGCATAATATAAAGATGAAGCCTGGTGAAGTTAAAGGCTCTATTTAAGCTTGTTTTGGAAAAGCATTGGAAGCAGAAATAATGGGAAAAGTTGTTCAGTGAAGTGTTCTATTTAATATTTTGAGTAGAGGACATTCTATGATAGACTACCCATCATTGAGTGCTTTATTACACTTTCTGAAAGTTTGTAATTATCATAACAGTCACTGGTTCTTAAATAGTGGATGGGAATGGGCAAGTTGTCTTGCCAAGGTTGAAAAAGAGGATCTAAAGGCAAAAATTAAAGAGTCAAATTTTATTGCATTGTCTTTAGACGAGGTTAGTAGTATACAATACTTCCTGGGTTTGCATGCATGTTTATACTATACAAAATTTTGTTCGCCAACCTCATCTACTAACTGTTGCTAAAATGAGGGATAATGCGGTAGCGGAAAATTTATTTGAACTAGTAAAGAGTTCTCTCATTGAATATGCAGGTATAAATGACATGATCATTTCCAAAAAGATGGTGTGTGTTGGAGCGGATGGAGCTTTAGTAATGCAAGGCCACAAGGGTGGTCTTTGCACAAAGATAGAATCTTCTTGTGCACCCTACATTACTCTCATTCACTGCATAGCCCATAGAATGAATCTAGCTTTTGGAGTTGTCGGCAAGCATGCTCTAGTACAAAAAATTGAAGCTTTAATCAAAGAGCTCTACCAATACTTTTGTAGAAGTCCAAAATGATTGAGGGAATTTCAACACTTTGTCGAAGGACTAACTGATGGGAACAAGCTTCTTAAGGATAATGATACCAGATGGATCTCTTTGGATGGACCAGCACATCGAGTTTTTTCAGAATATCAATCATTGCTTGGTCTAATGAACTCAAGTCGTGATGAAGTAGGGCAACCAAAATTTCCCAAGCTACTAGAAATGTTAAGTATTGTAGAGACATTGTTAACATTAGCAGGTATTCTCCCCATGCATGAGGAAATGAGAAATTTAATAAAAAAGTTCCAGCAAAGAGCTATGTATATTGAAGAATATGCTTTGCTGTGTAAATTCACATGTGTGACACTCGATAATCTCTATCAATTATGTGTTGATGATGTAAAATTTGCCTGCTGGCTGAAAATCACAGATTTGGACAATCCTGATAACTTTTTAGAAATCGGTTCAAATGGGGAGTTATGTGCAAAAGTTTGCGGAGTTGAGATACCAATTCACTACTTTGCTAGGATCAAGTCTAAGGAACCAGGAAAGAACCCTAGGAGGTGAGTATCAAGTATTAAAAGGGAAGAATTTACCAAGATCACTGAGTCTGTAACAGCTTCATTGAAGCACAATGGGCCTATGATCTTTCCTCATAGATTAGAGAAAGATTCACTCTAGTCAAATGACTTGAATCCATGGCTATTCTGTTTCCTCGATATTGGAGTATGAACAATCCAAAAGATTTTAAAACTAGGCTACTAACTTTGATAGATCATTTCTGCAAAACCAAAGAGTTAAATGGAGTAACTCTAACTGGAATTTTAGATGGAAATCATTTGAGAGAGAAATCAGGTCATTTTTCAATGACAATGAGGGAACAATATAATATTATGCAGAACCCTCGTGAAGATGGATCGGTATCAAGGCTTTGGAAAAATCTAGCTGAGAGCAAATTGTTGAGTGATACAATATCAGAATATTTCAAGCTTGCTAATTTATGTCTGACCATGATATTGGGGTCGGTGGAAGATGAAAGAGTTTTTAGTGCTTTGGGATTCCTAAAGTCAAACCTAAGAAACAAAATAGACAAGAATCTGAAAAATTGTTTGAGGCTCTATACATCCACGTATGAAGTCAATACTTTTCCTTACGAAAGGGCACTGAAATTGTGGAGAAAGAAATGTCAGAGAAGAAGGTTGGGAAACATTTCAAACCAAAGTGGGACTGGGAGTGGGAATGCCAGAGACAATGATGTCATTGACTCATGTATTGGTACTGGTATTGCTAGCGGTGAACATCAGTTAAGCGGTGGTATGTAGAGTGTAGAAAACATATCAAAGAACATACGAAGCTATGAAGTTGATGGTTCTTATGTTGGAAACAATTGTCTGAAGAAAATTGCTACTCAAATTATGTATTGTCTTTAATGTCACACAATGTCATAGTCCGCAACAATCAGTACCTACCGAGCTCAGTCGTTCTTCCTGGCATTAAAATTAGTGTTTACCGAGTTCACTCGGTTATCAAAGAAAATCATCATTTACCGAGTCCACTTAGTTATCGAAGAAAAGTTAGCATTTACCGAGCTCACTCGATTATCGAAGAAAAAGGATTATCAGTGTTTACCAAGTTCTCTCGGTCTCCAAAAGATTGTAGAAAATTTCATTATGGTCACCGAGCACTGTCGGCCCTTGAAGGATCTTTACAAATAAAGTTTTCTTAATTCAGTCGACTGTTATACTAAGTAATGCCGATTTGACAAATCTAAAATCATATGAATAAAAGGTCAAATATGAAAAATAAAGAAGAGATATAGAAGAAAGATAGGAAAGGTGTGTGCGAAATTGTGAAGGATGAACAGATATCCTTGAGGAGCAACAAAGATATATTTGATCAGGAAGGATCTCACTTATATAGAATAGAGATCTGTAATTAGCAAGGCAGTTGCATTATTATATAGGTCATTTTCATTGTTACCTTTTTATCATTGTAACAGTGAATTCTAAATCTCTTAACCGAGTTGGTTTAACAACCATATTGTAAATCCTCTAACAAGGTGACAATTCCAATGAATTATTCTCAAGACCTCTTACCAGGCCACTCCTAGCAGGGTGATTAAATCTTCTAACAAGGTCACACCTAACAGTGTGTTTTGTAACCTTTTACCAGGTTGGCTTCTAACCGGGCATCACTTCAGAAAAGTGAAAATCAGTATCTAGATACATTGGTGGTTTTTCCCATATTGGGTTTCCACGTTAAATCCTGTGTCTCTTGTGTTCTTAATAGTTATCTTAATCATATACAAGTGGTGATGAATATCTAAAATATAATTTTACTAATACTCTCTGCATCTACCAAGTTACTGCAATCTATTTTACCAAGTGTTAAACAAATAATATTCATTAAGATATCTAAGGGATCTGGAAAGAAATAATAGTGAAGTGTTTTATGGTTGACTGATTCACCCCCCCTCTCAGTCACTTCATCCATATTCCATCAATTGGTATCAGAGCTTTTGGTGCTTGCAGGAAGGGTTTCAAGGACCTAAGCTAAAGATCAGAATGTCTTACAAGAGAGAAATTCCAAAGCTCAACAGAGATAACTTTTCAGCATGGCAAGGTCTCATGAGACTTCATCTGGCTTCCATTAGTGATTCAGGATGCAAATACATTGATGAAGAATACATAGTTCCTACTAGCGCATTAACTGTTGAAGACATTGCAGAAAAAAGAATCATAACACCATGATGATAGACATTGCATCAGCTCTCAGCTATGAAGAATTTGATGAAATTAAAGAATGCACTACTGCATATGAAATGTGGATCACACTGAAGAAAATATATGGTGGTGATGCAAATGTGAAACAAGCCAAAGCAGAAAACCTAAGAGGATAGTTTGACAAGATGAATATGAAAGAAGATGAAAACATTGCAAAATATGTTGAAAGGATCAAAGCAAGTGTTAGTGCAATTAGAGCTTTTGGAGGAACAATCACTGATGAAACTATTATAAGTAAGGTACTCAAAACATTACTCCCTATCTATGCAATAAGAGTATCAGCTATTCAAGAAAGAAGATGTGAAACAAACCACAATATAACTTTGGATGCTTTAGTTGGAAGATTGACAGCCTTTGAATTAGACAACTATGACAACTATGTTCCAAATTCCAAAAATATTGAGTCAGCATTTGAGGCCAAGGTTTCACTAAGGAAGAACAAGAAAATAAAAGAAGTTCAGTCAGAAAGTGAAGAAGTATCAGAAGAAAGTTCTGATAGTGATCTTGAAATTGTAGAAGCACTACTTGCAAAGAAGTACTCTAAAGGGAAAGGTAAATATAAAGGTAAAACTCCTTTAATCTATTTTTCATGTGAAGAAATTGGACATATTGTAGCTAGGTGCCCAAACAAGCAGGGCAAGGAAGAGAAGAGAGGTCACAAGTACTATGGCAAAAAGAATTTCAAATCATTCAAGGATAAAGGTAAGAAAACATGTTTTATGGCTAAAGATTCTGATGATAGTGAAGAAGAAATTGTCTTTATTGCTATAAAAGATGAATCTGATGATGATGAAGATAAGATGGCACTTATTTCTCATATAAGCAAAGATGATATATGGATAATAGACAGTGGATGTTCACATCACATGACTGGTGACAAGACAAAATTTGAATACCTAGAAGACTGTGATAGTGGCAAGGTAAGATTTGGAAACAATGAACCTTGTTGTATAAAAGGAAAAGGAAGAATCTCATTAACTAAAGAACTCATATGTGATAATGCTTATTGGGTTGAAGGACTAAAACATAATCTTCTAAGTGTAGCACAGCTAATCAACACTGGTTTCAAGGTTGAATTCATGAATAGTCAAGCAAGACTGCTGGATGGAAAAGGAAAACTCATTGGCTCAGGCAAACAAACAAAAGGTAACTTATTTTATCTTGATCTCAGTGAATATTCATGTTTTATTGCTCAAATTGAAGAAAGTTGTCTATGGCACAAAAGGTTATGTCATGTGAATTTTGATAACATGATGAAAATAAGCAAATTCAAGAAGGTAAGAGGCATTCCTACTTTGAAGAAACCTGATACTGGTCTATGTAAGAATTGTCAGATTGGAAAAATGAGTAAGACTAGTTTTAAGAGTAAGAACTATCAGTCTAAAGAGATTTTGGAAATTGTGCATACTGATTTATGTGGACCTATTGGAATAGAAAGCTATACTGGAGATAAATTATTTATTCTTTTCGTTGATGATTATTCTAGAATGATGACTGTTATGTATTTAAGAGAAAAGTCAGAAGCATTTGAAAAGTTCAAATGGTACTTGGCAAGAGTGGAAAAGGAAACAGGGAAAAGATTGAAATGCTTAAGATCAGACAGAGGTGGTGAATTCATCTCCCATGAATTTAACAACTTTTGCATTGAAAGAGAAATCAAAGGATAGGTATCAACTCCTAGAACTCCTGAGCAGAATGGAATAGCTGAAAGAAGAAATAGATCTATTATGGATTGTGCAAGGACTTTAATGATAGAAAAGAACATCACCATAAAGTACTGGAAGGAAGCTATCAGCACTGCAGTTCATACCTTGAATTGAGTACAATTGAAGAAAGACACATTCAAAACTCCTTATGAGTTATGGTATGGCTATAAACCCAATGTAAGTTACATGAAAGTATTTGGTAGCAAGTGTTATATCTTAAAAGAATCCAGAAGAAATAAATTTGATGTGAAAAGTGATGAAGGAATATTCCTAGGATATTCTAGCAAAAGTAAGGCATACAAATGTCTGAACTTGTCTACTCACAAAGTCATAGAAAGTATACATGTAAAATTTGATGAGTTTGCAGAAAAGACTGAAGAAGAAAGCAAAAGGGAACCTAAAAACTACAGGAGATTCATTTACATTGAACCTGAAACATTGCCAGACACAACTGTCAATGAGGAAACTATATCTACCAAGCCTAGCATAGTAACCAAGTCACAAGAAGAAGTTCAAACCAAGTCACAAGAAGAAGTTCAAACCGAGTCATAGGAAGAATTTCAAACTGAGTCTTAGCCTGAAGTTACCAAGAAAATATCTAACGAGCCTAGCACAGTAACCGAGTCACAGGAAGAAGTTCAAACCAAGTCATAGGAAGAAGTTCAAACCAAGTCACAGGAAGAAATTCAAACCGAGTTTCAGCCTGAAGTTACCGAGCAAATATCTACCGAGCCAGAGCAACCTGAAGAAGAGATCCTAGAAGACAACAACATGACTCATTCAAAAAGCAAGGAACCTATACTAGCCAAATATGTCAGAAGGCATCATACACCAGATCAAATTATTGGAAACAAATCAGATGGTACTATGACAAGAAGTAAGCTAAAAGGTACATGTCTGCTTACTAATTTTGAACCTAGAAATATCAAAGATGCATTGAAAAATGAAAGTTGGATTGAAGCAATGAATGAAGAATTAGAAAAAATACAAAAGAACAAAACATGGACTCTTGTACCTAGACCTAAAGATAAGAATGTAATTGGAACAAAACGTGTATTCAGGAATAAGCTGAATGAAGATGGTCAAGTATCTAGAAACAAATCTAGATTGGTATGTAAAGGTTATCCTCAAGAAGAAGGTATAGATTATGGTGAAACTTTTTCTCCTATTGCAAGATTAGAAGTAGATTAGACCTTATACCGATCTATGATTGGAAAATTGTAGTATGTAGTACATACAAGACTTGATATTGCCTTAGCAGTTGGTATAGTAGAAAGATTCTCAGCAAAACCTAAGGAAAATCATATGATGGCAATCAAAAGAATCTTAAGGTACTTAAGAGGAACTGAAGAATATGGTTTGTGGTATAAATTTGGAGGCAATCTAGACTTAAAAGTGTTTACTGATGCTGATTGGGTAGGGAACATTGATGACAAAAAAAGTACAAGTGGTGAAGCAATTTTTCTTGGAAAAAGACTGGTATCCTGGACCAGTAAAAAGAAAAATTGCACATCTCAATCCATAGCTCAAACAGAATATGTTGTTGCTGCAGTAAATTGTTCAAATATTGTTTGGTTTAAATAGTTATTACAAGGTATGAAGGTTGAAATCAAAGAACCAGTTGTTATATTTTGTGACAATACAAGTGCAATAAACATTTCAAAGAATCCAGTAATGCATTCCAAAACCAAGCACATTGCTATTAAATATCACTTTGTCAGAGAATTGGTGCAGGACAAGGAAATTAGATTAGAATATATTCATACAAAAGAGCAGATTGCAGACATTTTCACCAAACCATTACCCAAGGATGCATTTGTGTATCTAAGAGGTAAGTTAGGGGTCATTCCCCTATCTGAGGCTCACTAAATACAGTTTTAGTGATGCATCAACCAGAACATGATTGAAAATCAACAAGTTGATGCAGCATATTCAAGGAATCATTGCATATGAATTAGTACTTGAGGTACATTAGTTTACACCGGTAATATGTGAATTGTCTTTGGCATGTGTTGTCAAAGAGGGAGTGTCTTTGCTGTGTCTTTGCTATTACTTCAAGAAATTTTCAATAGTCAGGAGGAAGAGTTCTTAAGAAAAAGGAAGTTTGTTGACAGAGGGAGATTTGAATCTGAACCGAGCTAATCCTTTCAAATTTCTTATGCTATGACATATTGTGTTGCCATCAATGCCAAAGAGGGAGATTGTTGGAAACAATTGTCTGAAGAAAATTGCTACTCAAATTATGTATTGTCTTTGATGTCACACAATGTCATAGTCTGCAACAATCAGTACGTACCGAGCTCAGTCGGTTTGCCTGGCATTAAAATTAGTGTTTACCGAGTTCACTCGGTTATCAAAGAAAATCAGCATTTATCGAGTCCACTCGGTTATCGAAGAAAAGTTAGCATTTATCGAGCTCACTCAGTTATCGAAGAAAAAGGATTATCAGTGTTTACCAAGTTCTCTCGGTCTCCAAAAGATTGTAGAAAATTTCATTATGGTCACCGAGCACTGTCGGCCCTTGAAGGATCTTTGCAAATAAAGTTTGCTTAATTCAGCTGACTGTTATACTAAGTAATGCTGATTTGACAAATCTAAAATCATATAAATAAAAGGTCAAATGTGAAAAATAAAGAAGAGATATAGAAGAAGATATATAGAAGAAAGACATGAAAGGTGTGTGCGAAATTGTGAAGGATGACCAGATATCCTTGAGGAGCAGCAGAGATATATTCGATCAGGAAGGATCTCACTTATACAGAATAGAGATCTGTAATCAGCAAGGTAGTTACATTATTATACAGGTCATTTTCATTGTTACCTTTTTATCATTGTAACAGTGAATTCTAAATCTCTTAACCGAGTTGGTTTAACAACCATATTGTAAATCCTCTAACAAGGTGACAATTCCATTGAATTGTTCTCAAGACCTCTTACCAGGCCACTCCTAGCAGGGTGATTAAATCCTCTAACAAGGTCACACCTAACAGTGTGTTTTGTAACCTTTTACCGAGTTGGCTTCTAACCAGGCATCACTTCAGAAAAGTGAAAATCAATATCTAGATACATTGGTGGTTTTTCCCATATTGGGTTTCCACATTAAATCTTGTGTCTCTTGTGTTCTTAATAGTTATCTTAATCATATACAAGTGGTGATGAATGTCTAAAAGATAATTTTACTAATACTCTTTGCATCTACCAAGTTACTGCAATCTATTTTACCGAGTGTTAAACAGATAATATTCATTAAGATATCCTAAGGGATCTGGGAAGAAATAATAGTGAAGTGTTTTATGGTTGACTGATTCACCCCCCCTCTCAGTCACTTCATCCATATTCCATCAGCTTAATCCGATGATCATAATGATTATATGATGTGGCAGCTTGAAGTTGAACCATTGTAGAAGTAGTGGGTCCTAGGTATTTATTAAGCTTTTTCCTGAAGTGTATTGTCAGTTTCTGTATCTCATCATCAATTATGCATAGTAGCATATTCCAATGTCAAAAACATGAATGTGGTTGATAATGTCATCAAGATTCAATTCCATAATTAATAATGGTTTTCATTTGCATTATTTAGCTCATATGGTACAATTCTTGTAGATTTTTCATTATTTTTTTTGACAACATAGCAATTCATGTGTTACAATTCTTAGAGTTAGAAATACTGATTCTCATTAATTTAATTACAAATATGATACAATGTCACAATTCATTCATTAATACTAGTAAGAACACAACTCTATGATTCTGTTTACAAAAGTCAATGACTCAATACCCATTGGCAATTTGGCACATTGTCCAATTTCAATTTCATTACCCTAAGCCAATGACCCTAAATTCCCTTTTATAGAAACAAGGGAGCAACAATAGCTTTAGGTTGATTTGCCTAATGTGAAGTGAGAAGTCCTGTACAAGTCTACAACATCTCTACAACTTTAGTTGTACATTTCTATATTTGGCAGGCCGGTTTAGTAAATTATCATTGGCAATAGCATCTGCAACATTCATCCTGTTCAAAACACAAAGTTCAAACTTGTTACTTTAATCTCAACTCTAGACTCTAGTATTTAGGATAATATCAAAGATATATACTAAAGATACAGAGATGATTGAAACTGAAAGTACTTTCACATACTATGATTGATGAGATCAAGATGATTCTGTCAGTTTCTTTAGTATGCTACATTCTTCATCAGTTGGAAGGGAAAAAAATTTTATGTTATAGTAAATGACCTACAACCTCGTCAGCCATCCATACTTGGAAGAGTGAGTTCAAAGAAATGTTCCTTCCATTATTGCATTCAAATTTGTGAATGTTTTGATGCACTTTGCAATGCCTTCATACGTTTTGTCCTAAGGAAGGTTGCCTAAATCAGATGTCACTATGTCCTCCAACTTTTTTTTGTAATTTTCTCTTCCAATGAAAATTGTTGATGAGTAATTAGGACCAAGACTCAGCAAACCAAGAGATATCAATTTGATTGTCTTACTATTCATCTTGGTGAGCTTTGGCCTGAATAAGGCAACTGTTTCTTCTGCTTCTATTAGTTTCTGACATTTTTGAAAGACTAAGGTCACATTTATTGTTGCACCAATGTGGTCCTAAATTCCCTTGCTTGCCAAATGCTTATCACTAGTTTTGTTGATTTCTTTCATAATCTTCTTTGCAGTTTTCTATCTCTGACAAAAACTTTTGTTCTTCTCAATGTGCTCTTTTAGCTTCCCAAAAACATTTGTAAGAGTTTCATTTAGTTCAAACCAATCACAAAAACCTATCACCAGACATCTTTATTTGGCCAAAGAAGAATTTTTTTATTTTCTTGACTATATTATTTACATGGTCATTCAAGCTATTTTCATAATTTTTAATTGTATTATTTTCCTTCTTTAGGTTTTCTCTTATTTTTGAGAACTGGTGTTTACTATATTTTCTTATTTTCTCTGCTTTCTCTTCCCACTGTTTTGTTTTTACCCTCTATTTCTCCAATTCTTTCTTTAAGTTATTGGTTTCCTGTCCCGCACTCTCGAAGTTTTTGTATAAACTTAATGAAGAGGCTTTTTCATCCTCAAGTTTTTTTTCGCTCTGTTGCAATTATTCCCTTAGAGTTTTCAGTTCTGTGTCCATATGTTCTTTCTCTCCAATTGCTTCTTTAGAGGATGAATTTTTTATCCTTCTCTTTAATTATTTGCACCTATTTTCGGCTACTTTCTCATTTGCCTTTACATTTTCCAGGTCTTCCTTTAACTTATCTATTGTGCTCTGAAGCTTTCCTTTCTCTCTCTCCAACTTCATCACTTAACTTTAGACCACTTGGTTGGTCATTTTCGACACATTTATCTTTTCCACAGTTTTAATTTTGGATAAATCCATTTGGAGGGTGATAACTTGAAATTGAGATGGATCTAACTAACTCTCTAGTTGATTGTTATCTCTAGCTAGGGGCATAATAACCATGAATTCCATCATACCTTTATTTGGGTCATATGTGGGAAATAACCAGTTGGATGTAGGTTCTATGTCACAAGCTGCAACAATTTCTTACATCTTCATTGTCTTACTATGTTGTCTATTCCTATTTTTTGATTGTTCATAGTTAGTTACAAAATCATTGTAACAAAAATCAAGGTTTTGTGACACAATTGAATGTTTGAATGGTGAAATAGCACTTGCACTGATGTAGGAGCTTCCACCTATGTTGCATGTGGTGCTGCTAATTACACCATGAGGATTAGCAACACCTTGACCCATGATGAAGGGTGCTCCCCTTAATACCACAAACACATAACAGAAATAGAGAAACAACAACAATATGAAAGAATAGAAAATTGGCTTCTTATTATCTCCACAAATGTGGAATTACAAACTTTCAAAATTACAATATGCAAAGCTACATGGGCATCCCCTTACAATATTCTGTAGGACAAAGCCTCGAACTATTACCCAAATCTACTACCCAGAACTATTCTAAACTGCCTAAGACAATAATACAGCCTTCCTTATATAGTCAATTTTCCACCGCCTGGGAAGCTTCCAGAATTTTAGCCAATAAGGCCGACCAAACTTAGAATTATTTTATTTTACATTTTATTACATCATAGTCGGCTCAAGATAACCTTTGAAACCCGAACAGAAATTTTGAAGAAAATTATTTTCTGCCATTTCAGGTGGCCCAACTTCCGAAGACCATAAGTCATCACTAGTTGACCCGATCGACTATTATAACCTCATTTCAGAAATGTCACGAAGTGCTCTATAGACTTGATCTATGCAAGCGCCTGTCACCCAAATTTTTGACCTCATTTGGGGCCTCTAAAGCCTTCAAAATTGAGTTCAAAGTTTCTGTACCCTACTGCCAATACCGAAAATCTTCAATATCTTCCAATATACACTTGATCTGGCAATGTAACTTTACTGGAAGACTTATATGACCAAAATGAACTTCCAAGAAAGAAATCAGATCATTCTGAGCACATACAAAAATTACCAAAAATAGTAACTTTCCATAAATAGCAGCACTGCACAAAATAGCCCTTATTGAATATAAAAGCAGAAATATTTTTTTTTTTTGGGTGATGCAAGATTGCTCTTACACCCAAGATGCTCCTGCATGAGACACCCAGGGTAATTTGAGAAGTGACCCTGTCACGACTCAGGTGTGTAGAGGAAAACCAAGACGGTTAACCTCCTCCTTTGTTAGCCATGATGAATCTTGAACAGGTCATCCTTTTCATTTGACCAAATACTCTTCATATATCCTATTACTTGTGCTTCTGCCAACATGACTGTCCAGTATATCTTCAATCTCCTTGATATCTGAACTGGTTGCTGGAATACTCCACTGTGTTGCTGCAACCTCATCTTCAATACCTCCTTCATGATACTCTATCAAATTTGAAATGTTAAACACTGGTGAAATATTCAGCTCAGTAGGCAATTCTACCTCATATGCATTTCCTGAATCATGCTTCTTCAGTATCTTACATGGCCCAAACTTCTTCATTTTCAACTTGTTATATGTACCGACCAGAAACCGCTCCTTCCACAAATGCACCATGACTTGATCACCAACCTAAAATTCCTTATACCTCCTTTTCTCATCTGCCTTAGCCTTATACTGTGCGTTCATCTTGGTAATATGCTTCCTCACCTCCCCATGGATGTTCTTCAAGTGTTCTGCAAAATCCTCAGCTTCAGCACTACTTATTTCTCCTTTATCTATCTTCCTCAATTCAGATGCATTTCTTGGACTACTTCCATATACAAACTGGAATGGTGATTTACCAGTGCTCCTATTGACATAATTATTGTATGCAAATTCTGCCTATGGTAAAATCAAATCCCATCTTGTTAGCTTATTTCCAACCAAACATCTCAGCAAATTTCCCAAACTCCTATTCACCACCTCTGTCTGTCCATCAGTCTATGGATGATGTGATGAATTGAACTTCAAATTTGTCTTCAACTTCTTCCACAATGTACGCTAGAAGTATCCAACAAACTTAGTGTCCCGATCTGAAACTATGGTCTTTGGCAAACCATGAAGTCTCACTACTTCTCTGAAAAACAATTCTGCTACATGAACAACATCATTAGTCTTCTTGTAGGGAATGAAATGTGCCATCTTTGAAAATCTATCAACCACCACAAAAATTGAATCATGTCCCCGATGAGTCCTCAGTAAACCAAGAACAAAGTCCATGCTAATATCCTCCCAAGGCTTCTTTGGTACGGGTAATGGCTGATACAACCTTGTATTCTGCTTCACTCCTTTCACCATCTGACATACTCTGCAACTCTATACAAACTTCTTCACATCTTGCTGCAACTGTGGCCAATAATAATTCTCACTAACCAAACCAAGGGTTTTATCACGACCAAAATGTCCAGCCAATCCTCCGCTATGCTTCTCCTTGATGAGATTCTCCCTCATAGAACTTCGTGGAATGCACAACTGACTCCCTCTGAATAGCATATCATCCCGGATGATGAAATCCAACCATTTCATCCTGTCTAGAGTAACAGGTTCTGTACAAGCTTTCCAAGCTTCACCAAAATCAGGATCCTCTAGATATAAATTCTTGAGTTCCTTAAACCCAACCACTTCAATCTGCATTTCTGTCAGCAATAGTTGCCTTCTGCTAAGAGCATCTGCAACCCTATTAGACTTTCCACTCCTGTGTTTCAAAACAAATGTATAACTCTGCAAAAACTCAACCTATTTCAAATGCCTTTGATTCAATTTTCCTTGACTATTCAAATATTGCAAAGCTTGATGATCAGTATACAAAACAAACTCCTTAGGAAGTAGATAATGTCTCCACTTCTTTAATGCCTGAACTATAGCATAAAATTCCTAATCATAGATAGAATATTTTCTCTTGGCATCATTTAACTTCTCACTGAAATAAGCAACAGGTTTACCTTCTTGGCTCATAACAACTCCTATTACAGTACCACTAGCATCACAATCTACTTGAAACACCTTATTAAAATCTGGAAGTGCTAAAACAGGTTGTTCTGTAACTTTTTGTTTCAACAATTGAAAAAAATTTTCTGCCCCATTAGTCCACTTAAACTCTTTTCTATCCCCTCTCATTGTTTCAGTCAAGGGTCCACAAATACTGCTAAAATTTCTGATAAACTTTCTATAAAAGCTAGCTAGACCATGAAAAGATCTTACCTCAGTATCACTCCTTGGAGTAGGCCATTCAAGGATAGTCTGTACCTTCTTTGGGTCCATTTTTAGACCTTCTCCTGAAATTACAAACCCTAAATACACCAACTCTTTCTTTACAAAACTATACTTTTTCAAATTAATCAGTAATTTCTCTTCTCTCAACTTCTCCAATACCATACAAATATGCATCATATGCTCATCCAATGTCTTACTAAAGATCAAAATATCATCTAGGTAAACAATGACAAACTTACACGAAAATTCTTTCAAAACCTCGTTCATGAGCCGCATGAAAGTGCTCGGTGCATTGGTTAGCCCAAAAGGCATGACTAACCACTCATATAGTCCTTATTTTGTCTTGAAGGCAATCTTCCATTCATCTCCTTCTCTGATCCAAATCTGATGATATCCACTCTTCAGATCTATCTTTGAGAAATACACAGCTCCACTCAAACAGTCTATAATATCATCCATTCGTGGCAATGGAAACCTGTACTTGATTGTGATCTTATTTATTGCCCTAGAATCTATACACATCCTCCATTCTCTATTCTTCTTTGGTGCTAATACCGCTGGTACAGCACAGGGACTCAGACTCTCACGGATTAACCCTTTCTATAACAGTTCATGTACTTGTCTGTTCAACTCCTCAGTTTCTGCAAGTGTCATTCTGTGTGCGGCCTTATTCGGAAAACTCACTCTTAGGATCAAGTCCATCTGATGACTGATCTTCCTAACTGGTGGTAATCCATCAGGCACGTTATCGGATACAATATCCTGAAACTCATTCAACAAATCTGCAACTTCTACAGGAACATCTTCTACTTCCTCTTTACCAGCTTTTGGAATTAAAGCAAAACATACATGCTCATGCCTCATACCATCTAGGAAATTTCTTCCATCAAAAAATGTTATCCTTGCATTACCACATACCATTTCTTTAGTCTCCTTCAATGGTTTTAGCTTATGTCGCACTCCATCCTTTGTCAGGGAATAGGTATTCACATGACCATCATGTACAACACATCTGTCAAACTGCCATGGTCTACCCAACAACATATGACATGCATCCATAGATATGATATCACACAATACCTCATCTTGGTATCCACCAATCTTGAACTTCACCAAGCATTGTTCATTGACCATGACCTTGTGGTCATCCTGTACCTAGGCAATCCGATATGGGTGTGGGTGTTTTTATCTCTTGAGCTTCAACTTTGTCACCATCTCTTCTGACACCAAATTGTTAGTGCTTCCACTATCAATAATCACATCACAACATTTACCTTCACACTTGCACCTAATGTGAAATAGGCTCCTCCTTTGCTCAGGTTCATTCTCACCACTCAACAGGACTCTTCTATTAATCAACATTTCTCCTCTTTCAGCATCTTCAGAATTTGATGATCTGGCATCTTCATCTACATGTGCAACTCTAGCCTGGCCTTCATTTCTCCTATCTGTTCTACCTTGGCACTGAGGACATTCAAATGCCCTATGACCTTCTTCTCCACAGTGAAAACATGTTCCACGAAAGCCACCTCTTCCAGATCCTTGTCCTCTTCCTCTTCCTCTCTGATCTCTATTATTTTGATCTTGGAAGCAATTGGAATTATTTCCTCGCTGATTCTTACTGCTATTGGCCTCATCCTTCTTTTTTAGATCTTCATTTCAGCCACCATATGACCATCCACCAGATCGTCCACCGTGACCTCTTCCATTTAGTCTGCTCTCAAACTTCTTGTTCAGCTTTTCCTCTACTTTTAGGGAAAACCGGTATGCCTCTTCAATACTATTCATTCGAACCAGATTCAGCTCCTCCTAAATGCTTGGCCTTAACCCATTAAGGTATCGGGCAACTTTCTCCTTATCAACTTCTGCATGGCCCGTTCTGATGAGAAGTCGATAGAACTCCTCTGTATACTCCTGAACAGATCTTCCTGCTTGCTTCAAACTCTGCATTTTCTTTAGGAGGTCAAGCTCATAATCAACAGGAATGAACTATCACTTCAATTTATCCACCATCTGATCCCATCTCATGATTTTCTCCTTTCCCCTTCTATTTCGCTCCAACTGAATCTCTTGCCACCATATCTTCACATGACCTTTCAGTCTGGCCTTCGCAAATTTGACCCTATCAGGATCCTCAACATCTTCATACTCAATATATTCCTCACATTCATTGATCCAGTCGATCAATTCTTCTGGGTTAAGATTTTCAGAAAATGTAGGAACCTCAATCTTAGGTCTTTTCCCAATCTTGGAAATTGCCTGAAAAAGTCTTTCTTCCTCCTGGTTCACAATTTCAGCTTCTCCTTCTTGATATTCTTCTTCGGCTTCATCCTCACTTTCATCTCTGACATTAAGATTCATTCCTCTGCAAATCTCTTCTTGCAATGCTCGCACTTGTCTCTGCAGCTCTCTAACCTCAGGTGTTACAACACCAGCCCTTCCGCCACGTTCCCTTCATGGAGGCATTTTCACGATGTGCGCTAAAACCCTAGCCACGGTCCTGGTGCAAACTACCTCACATTCAGTGATCTATTTACACACTCAGGAACTCCTACTCGGATACCACTTGATGAAGGGTGCTCCCCTTAATACCACAAACACATAACAGAAATAGAGAAACAACAACAATATGCAAGAACATAAAATTGGCTTCTTATTATCTCCACAAATGTGGAATTACAAACTTTTAGAATTACAATATGCAAAGCCACATGGGCATCCCCTTACAATATTCTGTAGGACAAAGCCTCGAACTATTACCCAGATCTACTACCCAGAACTATTCTGAACTACCTAAGACAATAATACAACCTTCCTTATATAGGTAATTTTCCACCGCCTAGGAAGCTTCCAGAATTTTAGCCAATAAGGCCGACCAAACTTAGAATTATTTTATTTTACATTTTATTACATCATATTCAGCTCAAGATAACCTTTGAAACCCAAACAGAAATTTTGAAGAAAATTATTTTCTGCCATTTCAGGTGGCCCAACTTCTGAAGACCATAAGTCATCACCAGTTGACCCAATCGGCTATTATAACCCCATTTCAGAAATGCCACGAAGCGCTCTACAAACTTGACTTGTGCAAGTGCCCATCACCCAAATGTTTGACCTCATTCGGGGCCTCTAAAGCCTTCAAAACTGAGTTCAAAGTTTCTGTACCCTGCTGCCAATACCGAAAATCTTCAATATCTTCCAATATACACTTGATCTGGCAATGAAACTTTACTGGTAGACTTATATGACCAAAATGAACCTCCAAGAAAGAAATCAAATCATTCTGAGCACATACAAAAATTACCAAAAATTGTAACTTTCCATAAATAGTAGCACTGCAAAAAATAGCCCTTATTGAATATAAAAGAAGAAATTTTTATTTTTTTTGGGTGATCCAAGATTGCTCTTACACCCAGGATGCTCCTGGATCAACCCATTACAAGTGGAGTTTTTGGACTATTTTGAGCCTGAGGGTTTTGTCCTAAAGGTTGGGCAATTGTTGAAATCAAAGTCACCATTGGCATTATTCTACCAATACTTGTCAAAACCTTTTTCTTCTTTACACTGCCTTGATCTCTGGGAACAATTTTTTTTTGTCTATCTATAATGTCCTTTTTGGACCACTAGTTGTAGTTGTGCCCATGATATCCATATCTATGGGAGTGGTAATTGATTCAGATTGAATTCGAGTTCTTGGAAAAAATGGAATTGATTGAGTTAATGAATTTGATGATTGAACTCCAAGCCCAAGGCCTGGTTTCTCACCATGTTTTGGTGGAGCTGCTAGGTCAGTTGCACACTAAACCCCTTGTCTACTGGGACCCAAACCACCAAAACCTAGGTAGTCCATTTTTTCTACAATATCTTCCCCTTTCGTATATTGAAGTTTTTTGGACGCGTCAACTCCTCTACTAATTGAATATACTTTACTAGATGTGGGATTGAGACTGGATGTGGGATTCACATAATCCTGGTCATGGTCATGGTCATGGTCATCACTATCATATGCTTTAGTTGGATGCTCCTTATTCCATAACTTGTTAAACAGTGTATCCTCTTCCACGTCATAAAGATCTGTAGAGGTCTTTGGGTCACTAAGATTCTTCCTCATTTCCCAAAAATTAGAAATTTTGGTTCAAGTTCAATTATCATCAATACATTCATCCATTAGGTCTTTTGGAATAGATTTTATAGATGGTTGAGAAGCTATCTGGTAGAAATTGTATGATGTCATGGCCTGCACTTTTCCTTTCTATTTGTGCAATGCCATTATTTGTGATGATAATTCATGTATTGACATATTATTTTTAGCAGCATATTTCTCCATCTCTTTTTTGACCTCATCCCAGGACTCCATGTTTTTAAAATTTTTAATCAATGGCATACTTTCATGTTGACATTTCTTGCAGAGTTCCCATTCTCTCTAAGGTTTTTTCCAATTATGTTGAGTGGATCATACTACTAGTGATTGTAAACATCAAAGCGAAAAATTGAAAAAAAGGCTTGTGCAACTTTGAATTGTCTTCTATCAAATGTGAACCCTCCAAGTGAGAAATGCAAGGAAGGAAAATATCATTAAAGAGTACATCTGTGCTCTCCATCTGTCGTACATATTCCAATGAAAATACCCTCTGTTACATGCATTGGAAGTTTGTAGGGTTCTACCACTGAACTATAAAACCTTAACATAGTGTACTCTTCCATTAAGTACCAGTCAACCAATTGTAATTAACTTCCCAATTGAATCAATTTCTACAAGTAACCAAAAATCTAGGCATCAGAGTGCCTATAATTTTATGGTACATTGGTGCCAAAAAGAAGTCTACAAAATTGTTGTAGTTCCTTCTATTATCAATCATCCTTATCTAAGGTGTCCACTCATATATTGGATTTTGGCCCTAACTACAAAGCTTGTTTGTCTGAAATATTGCCTGATACTTTGCTAAGAGAAGATAGCACAAGTAGGTTGTGAATCTAAATGTCTTCTATGAACCTCTTTGAATCATTAGTAATTGATCTTGCATGCAACGAACAATGTGCTCAATAAAACAATATTTTACTAGTTCTTCAAAATGAATATGAAAAAGCATTTCAAGAATGTTGAGACCCACTTGTTTGTTATTATCCAATCCCAAACAAAATGCTAGAAAGGAAATATTGTCCTATGCTCATGGCAAAAAATATCATAATCATAAGGAGGCTTATGATCTGGACTCAGACTATAACCATTTGTTATTCCTCTGATATAAGAATCTCTCCATGTTACATCTAGCTTTTCATAATCCTCTGCCAGCTTTCTTAGGTCAATGTGCACGTTTGATTTTTGTTGTTCAAACCATAGGTTCAACAGACTAGCGAATTCACTCTCGGTTATGGACAAAATTTCCTCTTGAGTATTTTTATTCACAATGGCTTTTCTATTTTCATCATAATTTTTAGCGCAGACCATGACAATTTATGGACAAGGGAATACTTGAGGTAACGCCATGTGTGCTGACCCAGCAACCCATGATCCAATTTTATTTATCATTGCATTTATCATGGGGTTAAATGAATAAAAATTTGAACCCTTATTTGGATCGTTCCACTTGTTTTCAAGTGAAATTCTAATTTCCATTATTCTCTTATTTCCATGAATAATAGGATCATAAATATCATGCAATAAATCAGTGAAACCTAGTGTTTTAAGTAGATTGTGGAATTCTAGTATCTGACTTGGCCTTTTACTTGTAGTTTTATTCTTGATATTTGTTTTTCCCATCGTGGTAACTTGGCAAGCAGTATCACTATTTACTCGTAGGAAAATTCAAATATTTATACATAGCTACAAGCCTACAATTTACAAGGGTGATTCAAAATTAAACCCTAATAGGCTAATTTTTTGTATATAATATAAACAGTAAAGTTGTAAATCAAGAGATTTGAAAAATTTAAAATGCGAGATGTAGTTGTTCAAGATTTTAGTAGTTACCTATTAGTTTCAATTTTTGCAGACTATGACTGGGAATAGAGCTTTAGCTAAGAGACTTTATTGCTTTCCTCAACATAGAAATTTAGAATCTATAAACCTTTTCTAAATCTATAGACTACTTATACTTATAAATGAGAAATTAGATTGGAAACTGGAAAGTGAAACTTAAAGCACCAAAATTGTACAATCTAGAGTCTTCACCACTCATCTGATGACTGACTCACCTCACGACTATGAGTCATACGTGTCACATCATCAACAAATGGCATTGTTGGTAGGACCATGCGAGACTACGAGTGGAATGTGTTACATGTTTAGTGACATGTGTCATGATTCTGGAATGGGTTTGAAAAGATGGGGTTACTTTTCCCTTTCATCTCGAAATAAAACTTCGGTCATTGATCTACAATAATCCAATGGTCGTAATGGTGTTGTGTACCTATGGTGGCTACAGGCCCCTGTGGGTCCCATTAACTCACCCAATCACCACTCACTTGACGGCTGACTCACCTCATGAGTTAAACGTGTCATGTCATCATCAAATGGCATTGTTGGTAGGACCATGTGAGACTGCGAGTGGAACATGTTACATGTTTAGTGATACATGTCATGATTCTGGAATGGGTTTGAAAATATGGGGTTGCTTTTCCCTTTCATCCCGAAATACAACTTTGGTCATTGATCTACAATAATCCAATGGTCATAATGGCATTGTGTGCCTGTGGTGGCTTCGGGCCCCCGTGGGTCCCATTAACTCACCTAGCCACCACTCAGCTGACGGTTGACTCACCACATGACTACGAGTTAGATGTGTCATGTCATCATCAAATGGCATTATTGGTAGGACCATGTGAGACATCGAGTGGAACGTGTTATGTATTTAGTGACATGTGTCATGATTCCGGAATAGGTTTGAAAACATGGGGTTGCTTTTCCCTTTCATCATGAAGTCCATTGCACATCATCGATATGTGCTCATCCAACTGTAGTTATTTGCAATAGACATTGTTAAATGTTATAATGTTATTTTTTCCTTTATAAATATTACTTAATAATGGATAATAAGTTCATAACATTTAAAGTTATATAATTGAATAATAATAATTTTAGCCAATCAAATTGAAAATGAACAATTTTTTTAATAATATTACATTCTAATAAATTTCAGAGGTTGGAGTTAACGTTAGTGTTTAGAGATAACAAGATTTCTCTGGTTACTGACTCGCTAAGTCTCCCAAACATGAGTTAAAGTAATATTTTTTATTAATTATATAGTATACTTAATGTTAAAATGATATATTTTTTATTGATTATAACTTTAACATTGATAATTATAATCACATATAATTATCATGCCATATAATTAGAAAACAATAAATTCTCTCTAACCTTATTAATTCATTTGTCTGTCAAATTGATTATATAGTATTCTTAAAGTTAAAATGATATTTTTTATTGATTATAACTTTAACGTTGATAATTGTTTAATCACAAATTCACATGTAATTCACATGTAATTCTCATACATTATAATTAGAATACCATAAATTATTTCTCTAACCTTATTAATTCATTTGTCCTTCAAAATTCTATAAATCTTTCATATTAAATGTATGAGTGTGTGAATTTTGATAGGTAACATTACCCAAACTTAATGTCAGTACTCAGTGATAACTGATAAGACATTTCTTTTATTAACTACAACTATCTACATTGTACAACTGTGATACATCATACATGTCTAATAAGCAGATAATTCATAAAGCAACTAATTAAAATATTGCAATCACAGTGATAGAGAAGTCTAAGAACCATTTTTTGTACAAATTGAAATGAGCTAAAGCTTGCAAAATTTTCATTGTTTTCTTTTCATAAAATTATAATTACATAAACATTGTCTAGTTCCACTTCCAAAACAAAGAGAAACCTACTATAAATTTTTTTTTTAAAAAAAAAAACAAGGTATGTTTTTTATCGAAAAAAACCACTAGTATAACTTTAACATTGATAATTATAATAACATATAATTATCATACCACATAATTAGAAAACAATAAATTCTCTCTAGCCTTATTAATTCATTTGACTGTCAAATTGATTATATAGTATTCTTAAAGTTGAAATGATATTTTTTAATCACAAATTCACATGTAATTCTCATACATTACAATTAGAATACCATAAATTATTTCTCTAACCTTATTAATTCATTTGTCTTTCAAAATTCTATAAATCTTTCATATTAAATGTATGAGTATGTGAATTTTGATAGGTAACATTATCCAAACTTAATGTCAGTACTCAGTGATAACTGATAAGACATTTCTTTTATTAACTACAAATATCTACATTGTACAACTGTGATACATCATACATATCTAATATGTAGATAATTCATAAAGAAACTAATTAAAATATTTCAATCACAGTGACAGAGAAGTCTAAGAACCATTTTTTGTACAAATTGAAATGAGCTAAAGCTTGCAAAATTTTCATTGTTTTTTTTTTCATAAAATTATAATTACATAAACATTGTCCAGTTCCACTTCCAAAACAAAGAGAAACCTACTATAAATTTTTATAAAAAAAAAAACAAAAAAAATAAGGTATGTTTTTATTTAAAAAAACCATTAGTAGACTAGTAGTCTAGTATCCACTTCCAGTAAAATACTACAAAAAGAAACCTACTATAAACAAAGAAAACCCATAAATGACTATGAGGTATGTTTTTATAAAAAAAAACCAGTAGTAGTCCACTAGTGATTTTACCCTTCGACTCCATCTAAGTAGAATTCACCAGAGAGGATTAATTGCAAGAATTCATCAAGCCACCCAAATTGCCCTGCATGAGACTCCTCTTGGTCAAGCATAAACTACTTTCAGAGAAAATCCCTAGCAATCAGGGCCCATTTCCTATGGCACTTATACTGCCTAGCATTCAGGCCCAAAAGAAAAGGTTGCATGGCCACATTCTGGCCTGGGAGGATAAGCTTGGGTATTTCACTTGCTCAAGCGATCCTCATCCCTATTTTTGTGAACATGACAACATTAATGTTGTCCCCTAGGTATTCTTCTTCAAAAACCCTCCTCAGCAGCATTAACATGTCCACCTTCTCTCCTCCGAGGTTGAGAAGAGATGCCAAAAATGGGACATAATGTCTGTGTTGACCTAGTGCCTATATTCATTGTTAAAAAACTCTCAGCCTAGCACCATTTTCACAACCTCTAATACGAAAGGCCCACCCTCCTTACAAATAGATTCTAAGGTTTCATCAGAAAAGGAACCTAGAAAGGCCTTCTAGGCCTCCTTAGATGTGCATATAAGCCTAATTGAAGTGTCCATCTAAAACAGTAAAACTTCAGAAAAGTTAAAAACAAATTATTTACAGAGTGCAAACTGCACACTCTAAACAAACAAATTATCTAGCAAAGGCCAAAGACAAATCAATGAATAATGAAGCTAGATCATCTATAAATAGCCCTTGAATTCTTGATCGTTACTTAGCAATAAATTATTCTATATTTAATGGTATTAAATCCATTTTCCTTAACATGCCTCTAAATCTTTCATGTAAATCTTTCCCCTCAATGCATGCATGTGAGAAATTAAAATTTTGGACTTAATCTTTCATATATGGCAGTAAATCT
The DNA here is from genome assembly GCA_027943335.1 of Chamaecyparis obtusa. Lineage (NCBI taxonomy): Eukaryota > Viridiplantae > Streptophyta > Pinopsida > Cupressales > Cupressaceae > Chamaecyparis > Chamaecyparis obtusa. The sequence goes on along the minus strand of BSBK01010968.1, from coordinate 83,298 downwards.
TTCCCATAAATGCAAAAAATGTCAGATATTAGTTATAGCGTCTATACGAATTTGTAAGTGGTGTGTGTCTACTTTGTGTGACAAGTAAAAGAATGTCGCTTGTCACTGATAAGGAATTTATTGCTTACCAAGTTAAGAGGTTACAAGTTACACTATAGTAATAGAACTATGAATATCAATACCAACATGTGTACACTATAGTCTGCAGACAAGTAACCCTTATTTGATACATGTCAACATTCTGGTGACTTCCTCCACAACTCTGTTTCCTTCAACACATTGGGGCTGAAAATAAACTTCAACCATTGATCTTGGATCATCGGATGGTCTCAAATAATATATTTAACATTATAAAATAATGTATTTATGTTAGGTATGTTAATCTAAGGTATTATAGCAAAATATTTCCAATCTTTTGAAAATCGCCAACAAAATATCTTTTTTGCCATAATTAATGAACGATTAGCTAATAAAATAAATAAATTTTCAAATGTTACATAAAATTAGCCAATACAAATATTTTTTTTACCCTTCAAAAGAAAATCATTCGCCTCAAATATTATTAATTTTTACCTCAAAAGAAAATCATTCGCCTCATATATTATAATTTTTTACTTCCAAAGAAAATTATTCGCCAACAATTTATGAAATTTTCATTCTACGGGGAAAAATCGCTAATAAAAACTATGAAAAATCATGGATTTGAAAAAAATTTCACCTACATTAAAACAAATTCCCCCCTAAAATAATGTATGATTCACTAGGATTTTACACTTTTTCCTAAAAGGGGGTTTCTTAAAGTTATCCCTGAACACAGTCATGCAACTACATTGATTAGATTTCATTTTCCCTGAGTATGTTTTTGTTTATATATCATGCCTTGTCAATTTTTAAAGTGAGTGGATAGATTGAACATCTCTGCAAGTTTAACCTTTGATGCATCCATGGTTTTGAAGTTCATTTGTTAGTTCTGCAAACATTTTATTGAAACTTTTGTGTTGTGCCCGCGAGTTACTAAACTCTCTATCAAACCAGCCCAGAAACTCCTCAGTCAGCTTTGTCATGGAGAGTGTACCTTGACTTGTGATTTCTCCATTGGTCTCCAATGGCATTGAGTGAGAAGAAAGTAACCTAAGTGCTCATATTTGGGGGAAGTAGCTATGCTACTTCAAGATTGATGCCCTAGTTAGATATATGCTATGTGTTTAACCATCAAAGTAAGAAAATGCTTGCAGCAACGTCCAAGGAATAATTTGGATTCAAGGCTTAGTTAAATTGAAAAGCCTCAGGAACATTGAAGAATTCTAAATGACAATAACCATTCTAAGGACCCACTACTAGACCATTCCAGATGACCCTAATCTAACTTGATTAGCTAGATTAGAGTGTCTTTGTGACAGTCGATAGTGCTAGAGTAGAGTGGTTAAAGTTAGAAGATTTAGTGTGACACATTAGAAGATAGTGAATTCTATGCAGAACAGCCTTGACCCAAATCCAATAACTGATTGAAGGGAGGAACACAGTTGCAGGCTTAAAATGAAAGAAAGATTGTTATCTTGAAGGGAATTAGGAATCGGGTTAAATATCAGCAACCAGTTGATGTCTATGAAGAAAAGTGTCACTTGTAACTTTACAAATCCCATTCAAGGAAATTGGTAGTTAGAAGAATCATCCAATGGCTGAAGAAATTAAGAGACTAAGGAGTTTTGACAATGTTTGTTGGAACCATTGTCCATTGTTTGAATCAACATTATTATTCTATTGTGATAATTGGTTGGGCCTACAAGAGCTTCAGTTGTAACCGCTGAAGCTTCAGGGTATTCTTAAATCTCCTATCTCTGATCACTTTTAGGTCCAATAGGTAGTTGTTTCACCATTAGATGATCATTATAAGATGATCCAAATCATAATCTATGTTCCTCCTTCAGACAAAATGGCTACTGCTGTAGCATACAAAGCAAATTCATTAAGTTTCCTCTATAAATTATGGTGATCACCCACAAATTATTCCTTCTCATTACATTAATGGATTATGGAACTATATTACATGTTAATACTCAATCATCCCATGTGTTACAATGGTTAGAGGTCATGGAATGACCATAGTCAATTGGAAACTCACAAAACTGTCAAAGGAATGGCTGAAACTACTCTGTCAATCAGAATTAATTGAGTAAAAATACAAATACAGACCTCACAAATGCATAGATGTGGTCTAGGATCAATATATAACTATTATAAATGCATTTAAATGTAATATAATGACAAAATAATTCCAAAATCACTCTAAGAACTCAAGGAAATTGCATTTGAAAGAAGTTGACTTATCAAAAACTCAGTACAGTTCATACACCAAGCCTCTTCTATCATACAATGAAACTTTTGCATATTTGATGTACTCCTAGAAACTACCCCAACCAATACCAATCAGTTGGATAGATTAGTTTGCACTAAAACATAACAAAATCCAATTCCCTCCATTTTCTAATAACCGTTGTATTTCAAATTTTTGAATTTGCAACATTACGAATTTGGAGTTTTTGAAACTTTTAAAGATAATGAAGCCTTAAGACTTTGAAATGTAGCCCAAATGAACTTATTAAGCGTTATTAATATCAAATCTAAACTATTATAAACTTGTAACACCAAATACCATCCTAGGCTTTTATTTTGGTCCTAAGGCCTATTAGTCCTTTTAAGACTTATTACATATTTGCCATTTGCATTGCATGGAATAACCTTATAGGCCATTATAGGTGTCAATACATTCCAATTGATGTCTTTAGATGTCATTAGGTGCATGATTGTCATTATGGACTCCTGGTAATCTTTGGATGTTCTAGGTGCCCCTGCACCATGTTCACCACCTTTGAAAGGATTCTTGTCCCAAGAATCAGTCCTGGCATTGGATGTCTGATTCTAAACCTATACCTTAGAAATATGGTGCCATGATAGTTGGTTCTTTTTTCCCACTATCCATCCAAATCTAAACATGGTTTTTTATTGGCTTCCCTTCAACAGGACACTTGACTGTACCTATTTGAATATAGTTCAAATCCCAAAAGTTTCCATTTCTAGGATTGTGCAGCATTGTCCTATTCAATCCATGTTTGTGTGCTTGTTCCTTGCACCCACCTATATCATTTTTAATGTTTCCTTTCTCATTTATGGGAATATTATCCCAAAAAGACATTATTATCTTGTTCTTATCCCTGCAAGTCAATGGATTCAACTTGAATCCCTGCCAATTTGACCCTTTGATCTTCTGATACCTCTTTAGCTTCAAAGTATCCATCCATTGATGCAATCTAGTCCAAAATCTCTTCTTCTTTTATACTTTCATCATACATAGGGATATCTCTCCTCACCTTATGCTTCTTATTCTTCATAGCCTTGAATATCCTGATTGTCCTATGCTCTTTAGGATCTATTTGTTCCTCTTCTTCCTCTTCTTCCCCTTCCTTATGGGTTTCTTCCTCTTCTTCACTATCAACACCTTCATCTGCTACTCTTCTTTGATTGGATTCCAGTGCTTCAAGCTTGGACAAAAGTGCATTGTAATATTCTTGCAACCTTGTCTTTTCCTCCTTCAACTCCTAGATCTCCCTGGTAGTGCTTGCATTCCTTGCAGGCATTTTCACAAACAATAGTCAAACTTCTTTAGCAAAGTGTTCCCCTATCCCTCTAAGGCACCATTTGTTTTAGATAATTTAATTTTAACTTTGGTTGTGTTAACATAAATATGTTGACTTTATTTTGTAGTTATTTAACATGAGAGTTTGTAGATTAATAGGAGTTCACAGATACTAGTGTGCCATAGTTTCCCATCTATAACTAGTGAGATGCACATAAATCATGTACCTCATGCTAGTGTGCTTGGATACCTTGTATACACTATTTTTCATTAGACTAGACATTATCCAAATAGTGAGTATTTATATAAAGTGCTATAACACACAGGTGGTCCTCCTTTCACACCAATTAATAATAGTGACAACCCTCACAAGCGGTTGGATAATCAAGCACACTAGCATAAGGTACATGAGTTATGTTCATCTCACTAGATATAGATGGGCATTAATGCTCAATTGAATGATACATTCCCATAAAAATGTGAACTCCTATTAATCTACAAACTCTCATGTTAAACAACTACAAAATAAAGTCAACATAGTTCTTTTAACACAACCAAAGTTAAAATTAAATTATTTGAAAAAGGGTTTGTGTTTTGAGTTAATTAGTTTATGTAAATATGTTTTGTGTTATACCCGTATGGATCAATGGAAAGGTTTTAGTCTCTATAACCTGTGTGGATAGTTCTTGTGTATATCCCTATTTCATATTCAATTTTAAAAGTATTGAAAGTATTAAAGTTGACTAATTTAGCTCAAGTATAGTTAAATTGTGCTTTCTGCCCTAGAATGACATCTTTCTTCAAACCATTGATTGCAAACATTTTTTAAGTACTTGAATCTACAATAGAATAATGGTAGTGAATGTATTATTATTATAATCATATGTTTATATGTTATAATATTTATGTAATAAATGTAATAATGATGGTGCGGTGCATTATTGATATAGGCTCAATATCTCTGGTCAATGTGCCAAACTATCAATGTCGTGGTGGGTAGTGTGTGTTGAAGACTTCATGGACACAGAGAAACCTTGGACGACAATTTTGGTACTACCCAAATAGAAAAAGAGTTGCTAATGTGTATATATTTAATGTTTCTAATGTAAATACTATTCATTATATTATAAGAACTAATGTTGATTGGGCATCACAGGGAAATAATGGCTGCAGATACTTTAGTTGGGTTGATGAAAACTCATCTCCATCTATCTGCCCATCTCCATTTATCCACAATGAAGGATTTGAGTGCAAAATGTGTCAGGCTAGGGAAAATTCTGAAATTATATTTTTACGATGCATTATTTGTATTGTAATTACATATCTTTGTTGTGACCATATGCAGAGATGAACTCAGGAATTAGTTAGTTTAGTATTTTCATATTGTAACTAATATTTTAATATGGATATGATGTAACTTCTCTTTACCTCAAGTGCGCATATATATGGTTTACATCTTTTCTTAGAATAATTCTTCATGTTTATGGCTCAAGTGAGCTCCAATCTGCTATCAATCACATGATTTAACATATAGTGTTTTCTTGGTTATTCCATTTTTTCCATGACCTTTGAAGGCCATTTGGTAATTTCAACTACACCTAAGGATCCATCAGTGACCCTGGTGATCTTCATGACTCCTTCCTTTGACCTTGGTGCTTCTACACCAACTGCTAGTATTTGGAAGACCCTTATAGTTTGTTCATTCCTTGCTAGAATATGAAATAAACTAATACTAGAGACACTACTAGAAGAAGATACAAAATTGGTTGCGGAGATGATCCCTGATCTGTTATCAATCACATGATTTAACGTATAGTATTTTCTTGGTTATTCCATTTGTTCGTTGACCTTTGAAGGCCATTTGGTAATTTCAACTACACCAAAGGATCCATCAATGACCCTGGTGCTCTTCATGACTCTTGCCTTAGACCTTGGTGCTCCTACACCAATTACTAGTATTTGGAAGACCTCTATAGTTTGTTCATTCCTTGCTAGAATCTGAAATAAACTACCACTAGAGACACTACCGGAGGAAGATGCAAAATTAGTTGTAGAGATGAGCCCCAATCTGTTATCAATCACATGATTTAACGTATATTGTTTTCTTTTTTATTTAGTTTGTTCCTTGACCTTTGAAGGCCATTTAGTAATTTCAACTACACCTAAGGATCCATCAGTGACCCTGGTGCTCTTCATGACTCATGCCTTTGACCTTGGTGCTCCTGCACCAACTGCTAGTATTTGGAAGACCTCTATAGTTTGTTCATTCCTTGCTAGAATTTGAAATAAACTAACACTAGAGACACTACCAGAGGAAGATGCAAAATTGGTTGCATAGATGAGATCTGAGGCTGGGAAAAATATGGGTGGGTTCTTTGGGAATCAAGAGGGGGGGGGAGCTAATTTCTCATCTATCATCTACATTATTATGAAGCTAATTACCGAAGGATCTAGGCCGAGGCTAGAAAGATGTCTTCCCAAACACATAAAAAACATGAACATAAACATGGTGGCTAGGAAACATAAATGTAGATTTCACAATAGCTGACAAACATAATTGTAGGAATCATGGTCACAATTTTTTGGAGACAACATAATTGAGTTGTATATCTAGATGATGGAGAGAAACTTCTGCTCCTCCGATTCCAAGTTGACACTATAGAATCCAAAGCCCATAGATAAGGAATAAATTTAGAGAGCGGAGGAGGGCCATAAAAACCAAAATAATATAGGAAAAACCTCAAGTTAAATGAGGCAACTGCAAACATTTTAATAGAATTTTATTATTAAATAATGAAATTTGCATATACTAGTGTTCTAAGCCCCCTCATTACCTGATTTATTATTGTAAGCTCCCTCTAACTTACGCATATAGAAAATGAAACTAAAACCTATTAGGATTGAGAAAAACCTTATAGAACAATGACAGCTAGGAAGGATCCCTTGCCAACATCTATTGAATACATTTGTTGCTCATGAATACAAGGTCCTCCAACAGATGTATTCAACAGATGTTGGCAAGCGATCCTTCCTAGTTGTTGTTGTTCTATAGGGTTTGTCTCAATCCCAATAGGTTGTAGTTTCATTTTCTAGATGTGTAAGTCAGAGGGGGCTTACAATAATAAATCATGTAATGAGGGGGCTTAGAACACTAGTATATGAAAATTTCATTATTTAATAATAAAATTCTATTAAAATGTTTGCAGTTGCCTCATTTAACTTGAGGTTTTTCCTATATTATTTTTATCATTATGGCCCTCCTCTTCTCTCTAAATTTATTCCTTATCTATGGTCTTGGGATCCCATAGTGTCAACTTGGAATCAGAGGAGTAGAAGTTTCTCTTAATCATCTGGGTATACCACTCAATTATTTTGTCTCCAAATAAATGTGACCATGATGCCTACAATTATTTTTCTTAGCTATTGTGTCCCAAGACCCCTTATGACCCTTTACAACCATTTACAACCCCTAAGAATACATCTTAGAGGTCTTAAAATGTCGTAAAGGGTCATAAGAGGCTCCTAAGAGGGGATAGATGAGCTTCCACCTTCATGTGGTTGGCCCTATTAAGTAGAGAATGTTAATTAAAATATTCTCAAAACAAAGAGAACCTTAATAATTTAAGGTTTTAGTCCACAGAAAAATTAAATTAGACTTACTAAACCTCTTATTTTAGTTTGTAATAAGATTGATTTGCAACCACTATAGACTACTCTACAAGCTTGAAGAAGAAGTATATTTTTGAAAATGAAGAGTGGAAAGAAGATGATATTCCTGAGATCATGGATGGACACAATGTTACAAACTTTATTGATCCAGATATCTTGCAGAGGCTTGAAGAATTGGAGAGGGAATAAGGGCTTAGGATGGTAGCTAAGGGTGACAAGGATGGTGAGATGGAGGAAGTGAAGTTGAATCCTGATGAAAAAGAAGCTTTAGCTACAATTAGTAAGAAGAAGAAGATGCTTATCATCGAACACGGATTGATGAAGAGTACTGCAGAGAGATGAGAAACATAAATGTAGATTTCACAATAGATGACAAATAGAATTGTAGGCATCATGGTCACATTTTTTTGGAGACAACCTAATTGAGTTGTATACCCAGATGATGGAGTGCAACTTATACACCTTCGATTCCAAGTTGACATTGCAGGATGGAGAACAACTTGAAACTAGAGGTGCAAAAGTTACTCTCTATCATCTGGGTACACCACTCAATTATGTTGTTTCAAAAAATTGTGACCATGATGCCTACAATTATGTTTCTTAGCTATTGTGTCCCAAGACCCCTTATGACCCTTTATGACCCTTTACGATCCCTAAGAATATATCTTAGATGTCTTAAAATGTTGTAAAGGGTCATAAGAGGCTCCTAGGAGGGGCCAGATGAGCTTCCAGCTTCATGTGGTTGGCCCTGTTAAGTAGAGAATGTTAAACTATTCTCAAAACAAAGAGAAGCTCAATAATTTAAGGTTTCAATCCATAGATAAATTAAATTAGACTTACTATCCAAATTGATACATTGATGAGAATCAATGATGGGGAGTTTTTAGATTCTGAGAAGACATATATGCAGTGGAGGTCGTAAGGGATTTTTGTGGAGATTTTCTAGATGTGGATACTATTTCTCATCCATGCACGAAATGTGTTAGTGATTGTATAAAATTACTTAAAACATGAGAGTTCATTGATTTCGGGTCACGGCCAGTGATTGGGAGAGTCCTATTTTGGCACCAACCATGTAGTACAAGCACTAGAATTGAGTTTTTTGGCATGGGCTAGGAATTTTTTTTATATCAACATGCGATAGAGTCTCCTATACTCCTATTATCTCTATTATATTATAGTAATATAATAGGAGACTGTAATATAATTGAGATATTAGGAGTATATGAGACTCTATCACATGTTTATATACAAAAATTTCCTAGCCCGTGCTGAAATACTCAATTATAGTGCTTGTACTACATGACTGGTGCCAAAATAGGGCTCTCCCAATCACTAACTATGACGTGGTGGCGAGAACCAACAAAATGAGTGTGGACACCTGAAGATAAATATTAGATAGGGGAAAAGCACCTGCAACAATAGAGGTAATTGATGTAGATACAAATGAGGATATCCCATAAATCCCTAATATAATAAATACGGTGAAGAAAAAACTAAAAAGAGTAATGTAGAAATTATTACTATTTTGGAAGATGTCACTAGTACATTTGACCTTATTTTTCTACCAACATTTTCAACCATCAATTAAAAAGGTTTAAGTTGGTCAGATTATAGAAGGAAATCTTTCTCTTGTTTTTAATCCAGGCCCGTGTTGGTTGAAATTTTGACCAATACCATCTATGTTGAAATATCGACGAACACAGGCATAACTTTAAAAAAAAAGTTTCATTTCTCATTTTATTTTTAAGGGCAAATTTGAAGGAGGACTGCAGCGCGCGAAGGAGGAAAAATTTATCATTTCATTTCCATCTTCGAAGAAGGTTTAGTTATCTTTTGAATATGCCATTTTTTATTTCAAGCTCAGGGTCAGTCATTGTAATAGATAGACAAATTTGTTGTCGCTGCAGAAATGAAATTGGAAACATTTTCATATGTCCACAGAGTGTTTGTTTGATCAATGAGGTGTTTCATTTTACATAGTCTGCTGATTCGAAATATAGAATTATTATTATCTGCAAAAAAACTTTACGAACTATTATTCAAAACTCTTGAATTAGTTGTTGACAGTCAAGTTCTTTGTTTTTATTCACAATCTATCATTTTTTAGCAAATATAAATATGTAATGAGAGTCTCAGATTTCAAATTATCATAGTTTGGTTAGCACTATCAAAACAAAGTGATTCTCTGATAGGTCAAAAGTGTTGGTAGTTCCCTTTGATCTTCAACTTGTAGATTTATACTTTGATGGATAACTTTAATATAACATAGACTCTATCACCACTCCAAAGTCTACAAGGAAGAGGGCCAATTAACAAGGATCAAAAGAGATCCTCCTACACTTTGAGCCTTAATGCTCAGGCGGGTGTACCCTTGATTCACTTCTTCAAAAGAATCACTAACTAATAGACAATTATGTCCTTTACTAACTGACTGAAAGATATTATCATTTAATTTGTGTGTATGTGATTGATGATGATGGACTATCTCTAGAGAAGAGATCAGTGCCTTATCCTAGGGCAAAGAGTCACTAAATAACATATATCACCCTAAAACCTTAACTAAAATACATATGAACTCAGAGTAAGTGCTTTGCCTATTACTCCCCTCACTCCCAAACATGATCATCAAATTCCAGTCTAACAATGAACTCACTGAAATCACCCTAAAGGCTTTAATCCTAACTTTGTTAGGAACTGCAAGCTGATCTCATAATACTCTTTGTTTACCATATGCTAATCCACTTTGTGACCTTAACATATATGAATCCACAATCAAAAAAAGAAGACAATCAAAGATTTGAGACAGGAATTCAAGTGTATTCTCATTAATTTTAAGAATCAATACATTACCAAGACAACAAAATGCCAAAGGAAAAGACCCAAAATCCAGGCTCTCCTTACTCAGTATAATACCATCAACAACAACCCTTACAAAATATCCCCTTTTTCAATATATACCACCACTATTCATCTTGAAAACCCAAAACAAGTTGCAACAAGCTATGGATGACTAGGGTTAGGGTTTCAACCACTACACCCACAAGAAATAGTAACAATTTTAAATGCAGGGGATGAAAACCAGTCGGCCATGCCTGAGAAAGATTTGTACTTATGATAGATCCCTAGGAAAGTACTGCAAATCATGAAAATTTGAATTTTTCAAGTTGTTCGGCCACCTGCAAACACACCTCAAGCACAAAAAACATAGTACAAACCCCTGTAAATGATCATGGCACACACTAGACCACACTGGAACGGCAAATAGATCATCTCCTACCAGCACCAATCACTTCTGCATTTAATTTTGGTCCTTTTGGTCACAGGAAACCCTCCAAGAAATTTGAATTTGAAAACAAACAGTCAATTCCATGGCACTAGCGGCATATCAACAGTTAATATTTAAATCTGGGCCAACTTTATATCGTGACCATAGGATTCCTTTATTTTGTGGGCTCTTATGACTTAACTTTACTACCACCCTCGAGTTAACTCTTAGCGACTACGCAACAAGGCCTTTCCTTAATCGCAAAATGAAATCTTAACTCACCACTTAACCCCGTGAACTTGCAACTGTAGGAAAATAAAGTTATCCTGGTTATATTTGGTGAACTAGCGACCAAAGTTTTTCATTAGTTCATGAAGAACTTTATCTATCTGCCACATATTTTAGTGATCACACGAATACACATTCGTTGAATCACCACCTCTTTCAAAACACTACTATTTCATTTCATGAATGAGTGAAAAGCATTAAAATTTATCAGGCCACCAAAAGACTGAGGAAATTATACTGGGCCCGCATCACGAAGATCAACGGTAGTCTTGAGATCGCATATGTCAGAAAAAACCCATCAGATTACATGCCATTCGTTGATCTTCTATCACTGTCAGAACAACTAAACCTCGAAAGACTTGGCCCCACTAACACAATATATAGCCACACAACATGGACCAATCACAGCTTGCTATATCAGCACACCAAGCATGTGGACCCACTGCAGTTCATCCCCTCTAAGAAAGATTGAATCAATAGTCAGTGCATGATCTTAAGACTCTAAGACATCTCATAAGATCATGCCCCCATCGTTGAACATCTGATAGTGTCAGGACCCTCTGACACATCTGGAAACTAGGTCCCACTGACAACTACCAACATGTTGATACATGGACCAATCAAATATCGCCAACTATACATATGTGTCAACAGACCCACCTATTTGAGAAACTCTACCATAAAAGAGAATCAACGGCCGTTGCAAAAGTGCAAGCCTCTAACAAAACCCTTGTGCTTTCATGATAATTGTTAGATTGGGATGTTCTCAGAAGACTAGGCCCAAGAAATAACATGAACATGCGACCAAAGAAAAGGAAAACCACCACGCCAAGTCACAAATAGTTAAGAGATAAGCTAATAGGAATAGGAGAATACGTGAACACAGTGTTCACCCAATCACTGGAAGAAAAGGTTAACCACCGAGAAACCAAGAAAATTAGCAACAAACAAGTAATTGCTAGTTTGTAGAATGAAAAGATGTGACCGCCAGGCAACATGCGAACAAGCGACAAGCTGGGAAAGAAATACATACATGCATTTAACAAAACTTAAGTGACCCAAAAAGGTAATGAAGAATTAGAATGGGGTCAGGGCATTTCTTACCAATGGCTAGTTCTTTCAAAAATTTGAACTAAGGGTTTCAAAGCCAGGGAAATAAAATGATCGCAGGGACCAAAGGAAAAGTGCTATTGCCATGAAATTTTGTAGGGAAAGACTAGATAAAAGACAAAAAACAATGGAAATTCTTTCAAGTGCTAACAATGGCTCTATCTGGGGATGTGTGGCTCTTGTAGGCACAACAAGAATCTAGAATCATTGGTTACAACAGACCACCTACTGGACAAAATTTTGGACAACTAAGAGCCACAGGGAAAAACCCTAGGAACCAAGACAAAACTGAACAGGGGCAAGCAACTTATTTATAGAATTTACAATATGTACATATATAAACACCCTAACTACTATTCATGGAAAGAAAGATACCTTTAATTGAAGTATTTCTTCAAGAATTGTTCATGAACTGGCAATTCCTGAACTTCACTATTTAATTCCTTAAAAATGTATGAATCTTGGCCCCATTTCTCATGAATTAGATATGGCCCTAGCCAGATGGGATCAAACTTACCATGTTTTCCCTTATCCTCCAATCTGGCATTCCAAACTAACACCAAATCACTAGGCTCAAGCTTTCCTTCAATAGTTTTCTTGTCATACAAATTCTTAACCTGTAACTACAATTTGGCATTCCTTGCAACTGACTCTCTTCTGATTTCATCCAACCTAACAAGGTCCTCAATTCTCAATTGCATCTGATCATCTATGTCATCATCATATAATTGCACAAATTTATACATTTCCAGTAGATTATTCTGAGGCATTCTTGCATGTATTCCATATACAAGGTCAAATGGTGCACAACCAATTGCCCTCTTCACAGTCACCCTATCAGCCCATAGAGCTAGTGGCAGTTTTGAATTCCATGCCCTCTTATTCTTTTCAAAAATTCTCTTCAAAATTTTAATCAAAATCTTATTAGTAGATTCTGCCTAACCATTTCCTTGTGGATGATAAGGTGAGGAATTAGAAACCTGAATTCTTAAACCTTTGCAGATTTCCTTGTATTCAATAGACCTAAAGCACATGGCATTATCACTTACTATTCTTTTAGGGGAACCAAACCTTGTAACAATGTTATTCAATAGAAAATCAGTTACCACCTTACTAGTTGCATTTCTTGTAGGTATAGCCTCTACCCACTTTGTAAAGTAATTAGTGGCAACTAAGATCCATGAGTGTCCTCCACTAGACTTTTTTGGTATCTCCCCTATGAAATCAATTCCCCATTGTTGGAAAGGAGCCTGAACTTCGGCTAGTTTCAATGGCACATTACCTGAAAATTTAAGCTTACTAGAGAATCTTTGACAAGCATCACACCTCCTTACCAACTGTTATGCATCCTTGAAGATTGTGGACCACCAGGATCCTACTCTCAACACTTTATGAGTAGTTGTTTTACCCATATAATGTCCATCGCAAACCCCCTCATGCATTTCTTTCAACAACTTGTTAGCCTGATCTTCATCAACACATTTCAACAGTATGTAATCTAAATTATTTCTATATAATTTACATTTTACAATTACATACTTGATGGCCGATAATTTCAATGTCCTCTTTTAATTATCATTCATGTCTGTTGGACATCTCATATTTCTCAAGTAATAGACAATATCCTGATACCAGATACAATCATCCATATCACATGTATAATCAATTTTAGAATGATTTACCTGATTTGCATCAAGATTGGATTGAGCCATCAGTGTTTCCAATCCTTGTCCGAGCTAACCAATTTAGTGATTTGGATGTCCTATTCATCCATCTGCATCTTCTTCTAGACACCTCCTATTGTGAGAAAATATCTTTCACAGCTGCACTTGGCACAAAGGCAATCACAATTGCCCCCATCAAGTAACACCTAAAAGCCTTGACTACCTTCACAAGTGCATAAGCCCATTTCTCATTTATGTGATACTTCAATTCAGCAGCCTACAAATATTTATTGAAAAATGCAATAGGCTACTCATAATCATCATTATTCTTTTGTAACAAAACTGCAGCAATAGTGTGAAAAGATGCAAAGGAAAAGATGTGCATTGGGATACTATAATCAGGTGCCTTAAGCACTGGTGCATCTTTGATAGCCTACTTGATATTTTTGAAAGCCTCATTAGGCTCACCCTCCCAACTAATTGTAGATCCCTTCAACATCTTAGAAATAGGCCTAGTAACCTCTGCAAAATTTGTCACAAACCTCCTTAAGAAATTGACCTAACCAGAGAAGGACTAAATCCCTTTAAAATTCTTTGGTCTCTGAATTTTATCAATAGCAGCTACCCTCTTAGGGTCAATTCTCACTCCTTGCTTTCCAACCAAATGGCCAAGCAACTTACCTTCAGTAACACCAAAAGCACATTTCCTTGGGTTTAATGAAATGCCATATTCCAAAGCCCTCATAAATATTTTCTCTAAATGAATACAGTGATCATCTTCCTTCTTGGAATAGGTAGTTAAATCATCTTGATATACAAAAAGGAAATCATTTATGAAATCTGAAAAGGCAACATCCATTGCCCTCTGAAAAGTAGCACCAACATTTGTGAGACCAAAAGGCATTCTCACATAAACATATGTCCCCCAAGGTGTTGTGAAAGTTGTCCTGAATTTTTCTAATTCCTTGACAATTACCTGATTGTAACCAGAGAAACCATCCATCATAGACATCAATTCTGATTAGGTCACTCTCTGCAACATAGCTTCCATATTTGGTAGACAATAGTTATCCTTTAATGAGTTGACGTTCAAATTCCTGAAGTCCACACAAAGCCTGATGTCACCATTCTTTTTTCTCACAGGAACAAGGTTTGAAACCCAACAAGAATGCCTTATAGGCTTGATAATCCTAGCATCTCTCAGCTTCATTAACTCTTCTTGCATCTTGGGTGCCAAAGTGGGATTGATAGGCCTTTCTTTTTGCCGAAAAGGTTTAGCATCTTCTTTCAAAGGAATAATATGCTGAAACAAATCTTCTCTCTAAACCTTTAGGTCATCATATGACCATGCAAAAACATGCCTAAATTTTCTCAATAATTCAATCAAAGATTTTCTCACATTGTGAGATATATCTCTACCAATGTATACTTTCTTAGGTGCTTCATGTGTTCCAAGATTTATCTCCTCTAGATTAGCATGATCTTCTCTTTTGATATTCTTTTGAACTTTATCCTAGTTATCAAAGATAGTCTCCAAAACAACAAGCCCCTTGGGCACCTTGTTAGTTCTAAGTTGAATGACCTCATTGCCAAAGACAACGTCTCTTCCTTCTACCAACTCAACCAAGGCTGAACAATCAAATTCCTAACCATGATACTAATCTTCATAACTCATAAACTTCAAGATATCATTATCATCATCAAAAACTTGCCAATTTTTAATATTATCTAGTATACTGGGCCTAGCCTGAATTTCAACTTCAAAGATACCAGCAAAAGTAATATTAGTGGGATTGATTGTAATATTGGCTAACAAATCACCAATCTTATTGTTACTCCTATCCTTCCATTCAATATTGAAGGCATCAAAATGTTCAATCAAATCCCAAATTGCATTCCTATATTGTTTCAACCTCTTGTTCTTGAAAGCATAAACTGACCTGACTTGGGACAACACCAACTCAGAATCACCAACAACACTCAAACACTTAATACCATGCTTTTGTGCCAACCTCAGTCCTAACAACAAAGCCTCATATTCTTCTATATTGTTGGTTCAAAAGAAATTTAATGTGAAAGAAAATTTGTAGGTGTTTCCATCAGGAGAAATAAGTAAAATACCTGCTCTAGCACCATCTTTGCAATTTGTACCATCAAAGTACATTACCCACAAATTACCCTTCACAGAATTAACACTTACCTCAATAGAGATAGGTGACAAAATAGGTTCCTTTTCAAATATAGGGATCTCTACCCTAAAAGCATTAATATCAGTATCCACAAAACATGTAGTTTCATCATCAATATTTCTCTGAATCATGTGGCATACTCTTGGCTCTCGATCAATCTTGACAAACTAATCATCAATCTTGAAAGTGGCATAGGACAGATCACACTGTAGACTTAAACCCATGGCAGCACTCCAACTTCTAGATAGTAGCATCCCATAATGAGGAGGGATGTCCACCACCAAAACACTCATTGTTAACTCTTTCTTTGGATATGCTGCCAGCCTATATGGCATTGCATTGATAGTCCCAATAACTGGTACCTCCCTCTGATCCATTGCACAACATCTACCTTGAACTGTATCAACTTTAAGGCCCAACTTCTCCATGATTTTAAAAGGCATGACAGTATTAGAGGCACCACTATTAATCATACAATTTCTTAGTTTCATTCCATTCACAAGAACACTTAGAATGAATGGATCAATATTTTCAAGGCTGGCATTGACAGAACTATCCAAATATATAGGAGGAATTTGAGACACAATTCCCTGAACAACAACACCTTTAAAAGCTTTATCCTAAGATCCATTTCATGCAACATCATTGTAATGAACATTATCTACCCATGCAATAGCTTTGTCTTTGTATTTAGGGATCCTCAATAATTCTAACAATGGAACCTTAACTATAATTTGGGCCAATATAGATAACATATCAATAGGAGTAGAAGAAGGAATCTCAATCTGCACTGCCTTAATATCCTTTTGCTTATCTGATACATTAGGTGTATTAACCACCCTCATTTTGTCAATCTTAGCCCTTGTGTTAACTGGCTTTTCAATCTCACTAGAAATTTTTTCAACTCCAACTCCCTTAGGCTCACAATTCTTACCTTTTACATTCTTGAATTTCACCATGTGATCACCTTTTAATTTGTTCTCATTGGGCTCTCTGGAGTTGGTACTTTTTATGAACATTCCTACAGCTTTCTCATTTGTATTCCTTGCCACCATGCCTCTAGTTTGCACTTGGGAAATCATTTCTGCAGTAATCATATCCATCTCTCCTCGAGAAGGTCTTCTTAAATTTACTGGCTCAAAAGAAGAGTTCATGTTACATGTCTTCTTATCAATGCCTTCACTATCAGAAAAAACCTCTTGATGAAAAAGGGCCTGATTATGTCTCTTCACATTTACATATGCTTCTTCATTAGAATCAAAATCATCTTCATATCCTAGATATGAATTAGCCATGTTGCATCAAACATCATCTTGATCTTCTTCTTCTATCTCCTCACTGCCACAATCTTGATTTGCAACCATAGAATGTGCAACCACACAATGCTCTATAGAATGAGGGGACTGGCATGCAACACACCAACATATGTCCTCCATGACATTTATTGAAGCTTTTTGTAGAGGGTCAGGGACACCTTTGTCATTTTTACCTCTTGTAGAAGGGACAATAGGCTTTCCATCCTTCCATTGGGTGTTGTAGGGGTAGTTCTGTAGTCTATTCTGCTTATTGAAATTGTTGTTGAACTGAGGCCTTTCATTGGTAGGAGCACTGATGTTCCTATTTGCAGGTGCCTTCAAATCCTTCAATGCATTGAGCACCTTATCCAATTTATCTTCTTCTTGCCTCCTAGCTCCAACACTCTTATCATTCTCTTTCTTGCATTTCTTGTCCCCAAACAACTTAGGGTCATCTCTCTTCCCACCCAACTTCCCTGATATTTTCATATTGTTCTCAATATTGATAACAATCCTAAAAGCATCTCTAAGAGTTCTTTTTCTTTGTCCCTCAACAAATATCCCATCTTTCCATCAAATGCATTGAAGTATGTGGTCAGAAAAACATTTTCATCTAACCGCATAACTTGGAACAACTTATGCATACCCTTATGAAATCTCATGTTGAACTCAGCTGCAGTCTCATTTTGATTTTTCCTTATGGTATTGAATTCATTCAACATGAAACTAGCATTACGCCTATCACCATACTGCTCTTTGAAACATCTCTCAAAGGAATCCCAAGTATCAATACATTTATCAACAAGTCTCTTAAACCAATCTCTAGCATCCTCCATTAGAGATTGAACAAACAATTTCATGACTACATCCTCATGCTCTACCCCATAATCATTAAGCATATCAACAAATAACCTAAGATGCTCCTCACAACTAATAGCATTATTACTAGCAAACTTAGGTACCTTATCTCTTATATCATTTGGAAAAGTATTCGGGTAACTAGGAACTCCATCAAAACTAATTTTCCTATAGCCTTCCAATTGCATAGGTCTTCTTTGAAAACTTGAATTGGTGTTAACCCTAGGATAAACATTTACATTTACATGTCCATCTACTTGTGCATTTGACTACTGTCTAGGATCAACACCTATCCTAGCAGATGAAGAAGGAATTGAACTAGTAGCATTACTAAGTGGAATAGTAGTAGTCATAGATGGCATACCTAGTTTAGTAATAGATGGACCAAGAGCATTGGCAAATGAAGCCCTCAAGAACTGGATCTTTCTTCTCTTTTTTGCAATGGAAGCTTCAATTTCAACCTTTTCTAATTCTCTTGCAAGGTCCTCATCTTCTTTTATTCTTCTTTCTATTTCTATGTCCTTATTTGAATTGGGTGGTGGGACCCCTGGTATTGTCAATGATCTACTTTTTTGATGTCCCACCATCTTTTGCTTTCCTTTCTCACCAGTGGCAACATCAGGCCTGGTTATATCATGCTCATCTTTATCTTTAGGGAGGGAAGCATAACTTTGAACCTATCTAACCACATGGCCCTCCTGATCAAATTCATGATCTTGCAACAAGTGCTCTTTCTCACTCCTCAAAGCCTCAGGATCACTAAAGACATCATGTTGCAAAGTCTTAGGAGTAGAAGCAAGCATCTTGTTTCTCTCCTTCATTTCATTAATCTTTCTAAGGAGAGATTGTCTTCCTATTAGAGCATTCACCTTTTTAGTTTCTCTCTCCTCTTATAACCTCTTATGTATGGCATCCTACTCTGCCAACTATAACCTTAGTGCATTTAAATCATCTAGATCTACCATAATGTCATCAAAACCTGATGACACATCCATATTAGTAAGATTTTGATATGGGAAGTGTACTTGCCTTGGTCTCATGGGTTCCCTTCTGAAATTATCTTCATCAAGATCCAAATCAATCTCCAAACCTATCTCTCTGACTTGTTCATCCTGACCTGCAAGCAATGGACCCTTGTCTTGAAATAAAGCCAATTTTTTGTTCTTGACTATTGTTTTTATTTCTCTATTTCTGTTATGTGTTTTTGGTATTAAGGCGAGCACCCTTCATCAGGTATCATAAAATCTATCTTCAGAGCAACCACCATCTGATCTAGAAACTTTGTCTTGTGAACCTTCCTCACTTAAGGAAACATGTGGTGCTCTTCCCCTGGTATTTTTTTGTTCTCTTATAGGAGCACTAGTAGACTCACCATTCCTTCTAATCCAACTCTTCTTCTCCTATCTAGGAAATTGCTCTAGAGTGACCTCCAGATTCTTTCTGACAAAGGACCTAGTATTCCTCCTTTTGTCCATGATTTACAATATGACACTGGTTCTTACCTCTTGAGTCGCTACCCACCTAGATGGGAAATCTTCAAACTGAATAGAATAGGAAAATAAGAGTGCACTTAATAGCTTTATCTCTAGAATCTCCCTAGTAGAGTCACCACTTTGTTGGTAGTTCCCTTTGATCTTCAACTTGTAGATTTATACTTTGATGGATAACTTTAATATAACTTAGACTCTATCACCACTCCAAAGTCTACAAGGAAGAGGGCCAATTAACAAGGATCAAAAGAGATCCTCCTACACTTTGAGCCTTAATGCTTAGGTAGGTGTACCCTTGATTCACTTCTTCAAAGGAATCAATAACTAATAGACAACTATGTCCTTTACTAACTGACTGAAAGATATTATCATTTAATTTGTGTGTGTGTGATTGATGATGATGGACTACCTCTAGAGAAGAGATCAGTGCCTTATCCTAGGGAAAAGAGTCACTAAATAACATTTATCACCCTAAAACCTTAACTCAAATACATATGATCTCAGAGTAAGTGCTTTGCCTATTACTCCCCTCACTCTCAAACATGATCATCAAATTCCAATCTAACAATGAATTCACTGAAATCACCCTAAAGGCTTTAATTCTAACTTTGTTAGGAACTCCAAGCTGATCTCACAATACTCTTTGTTTATCATATGCTAATCCACTTTGTAACCTTAACATATATGAATCCACAATCAGAAAAAGAAGACAATCAAAGATTTCAGACATGAATTCAATTGTATTCTCATTATTTTAAGAATCAATACATTACCAAGACAATAAAATGCCAAAGGAAAAGACCCAAAATCCAAGCTCTCCTTACTCAGTATAATACCATCAACAACAACCCTTACAAAATATTCCCTTTTTCAATATATACCACCACTAGTCATCTTGGAAATCCAAAATAGGTTGCAAAAAGCTACAAATGACTAGGGTTAGGGTTTCAACAACTAAACCCACTAGAAACGGTCACAATTTTAAATGCAGGGGATGAAAACCAGTTGGCCATGCCTGAGAAAGATTTGCACTTATGATAGATCCTTGGGAAAGTACTGCAAATCATGAAAATTTGAATTTGTCAACCTGTTCAAGCACATGCAAACACACCTCAAGCACAAAAAATATAGTACAAACCCCTCCAAATGATCATGGCACACCCTAGACCACACTGCAACGGCAAATAGATCATCTCCTACCAGCACTAGTTACTTCTGCATTGAATTTTGGTCCTTTTGGTCATAGGAAACCCTCGAAGAAATTTGAATTTGAAAACAAATTGTCAATTCCATGGCGCTAGCGGCATATTAGCAGTCAATATTTAAATCTGGGCCAACTTTATATCGTAACTATAGGATCCCTTTATTTCATGAGCTCTTATGACTTAACTTTACTGCCACCCTTGAGTTAACTCTTAGAGACTATGCGACAAGGCATTTCCTTAATCGCATAATGAAATCTTAACTCACCACTTAACCTCATGAATTGGCAACTGCAGGGAAATAAACTTATCCCGTTTATATTTGGTGAACTGGCGACCAAATTCTTTCGTTAGTTCATGAAGAACTTTATCTATCTACCACATATTTTAGTGATCACATGATTACACATTTGCTGAATCACCACCTCTTTCAGAACACCGCTATTTCATTTCACGAATGAGCCAAAAGCATTAAAATTGATTGGGCTGCCAAAAGACTGAGGAAATTATACTAGGCCCGCATCAAGAAGATCAACGGTAGTATTAAGATCACGTATGTCAGAAAAAACCCATTAGATTACATGCCATCCATTGATCTTTTGTCACTGTCAGAACAACTAAACCCCGAAAGACCTAGCCCCACTGACACAATATCTAGTCACACAACGTGGACCAATCACAGCTTGCCATATTAGCACTTCATCCCCTTTGAGAAAGATTGAATCAATGGTCGGTGCATGATCTTAAGCCTCTGACACATCTCATAAGATCATGCACCCATCGTTGATCATCTGACAGTGTCAGGACCCTCTGACGCACCTGAAAACCAGGTCCCACTGACAACTACCAATGTGTTGATACATGGACCAATCAAATATCGCAAACTATGCATACATGTCAATGGAGCCACCTATTTGAGAAGCTCTTCCATAAAGGAGAATCAACGACCATTGGAAAAGTGCAAGCCTCTAACAAAACCCTCGCACTTTTGTGACAACCATTAGATTAGGATGTTGTTAGAAGACCGGGCCCAGGAAATAACGCAAACACATGACCAAAGAAAAGGAAAATGGCCATGCCAAGTCACAAATAGTTAAGAGATAAGCCGCTAGGAATAGGAGAATACATGAACACAGTGTTCACCCAATCACCGGAAGAAAAGGTTAGCCGCTGGGAAACCAAGTGAACTAGCGACAAACAAGTAATCACCAGTTCACAGAATGAAAAGATGTGACCACCAGGAAACACGTGAACAAGTAACAAGCTGGGAAAGAAATATGTACATGCATTTAACAAAACTTAAGTGGCCCAAAAATGTAATGAAGAATTAGAATGGGGTCAGGGCATTTCTTACGAATGGCTAGTTTTTTCAAAAATTTGAACTAAGGGTTTCAAAGCCAGGGAAATAAAATGATCGTAGGAACCAAAGGAAAGGTGCTATAGCCATGAAATTTTGTAGGGAAAGACCAGATAAAAGATAGAAAACCATGGAAATTCTTTCAAGTGCTAACATAAAGTATAGCCATTGTCCTTGGCCCTATCATGAAATCACAACCATAATTTTTATTTTCTCCATTGGTTTTCTAATGCCACTAGATGAAAGTCAAATTAGTGTAATGTATCATAATACACCCAATACTAAGAGTTGTATGGGTTGTCGAGTTGCTTCCTAGAAGAAACCCTAGGCTAAATATAAGTCATGTATTTAGCTAGAGAAAGGAAAATATGTCTGCAGTAGTATAATATTGGAAGGTTTTGAAATTGAGTCATAGATCAGGTACATGGATCTCTAAAACACTAATGTTTTATTGGTGATTGTAACCACTGACTGTACCCATTGTTTAAGAAATCCAGATAGATCCCAATCCAACCTGATCAATTAGATTTGGAGGGTCTCTAGGACTATCGACAGTGCTGGAGAACATTGGTTAAAATTGTTTGAAGACTTAGTGGCATATTGATAGACAACTATCAGGCATAACCTACACCTCCACCATGGGTATCTTCTAGCCATGTGATGCTCTTTGTGATCATGCAGGTTTGGATCGTCAAAAAGATGGGAGATGGAAGTCGTGCGATGGCCTAAGAGGACTGGTTCAATAGACCAAGTCTCCACCCTTCACCTATGGCCTTAGCCACTGAACCCTCACTCCTAGAGGCCCACTTCATAGGGTCTATTGAACCAGTCCTCTAAACTCATTCCCAAATTAAAAGAATTGCATAAACACTTCATAAATGCTCCCCCCTTACATACTTCATCACCAAAACTCTTCATCCTTGAAGAAAACCAGTTTCCATTTGACTGGTGTCAAACCAGGCTTGTTCTCTGTCTAGCTCATGGATTTTCTCTGTTTCTCTTTTCTTGAAGATATCTTTATGTGCTTTGGAAGTTCTTCTCACAGATCTTAGAAGATAATATATTCTCTAGATTTTGAAGAATTTTAGAATTTCCTCTTACAACTTGGGGAATATTATCATATTTTTTGCAAATTACTTCCCTTCAAGTTTTATATTCTCAACTTAACAACAACAACTATGACTCTAATTGATAGGCATCTCAAAGACTGGTTGATTAGTTGCATATGGTGATAGAACTCTTAGTTTCAATACATTTTTCCTAGCCTAATTAATGTGACAGTGTGTTGATGGTGTTGAAGGAATGTTTAATATCATATGATATTCCTTTATGGCCAAGATGGCATCTTTATTCTATTCTGGTACTATTTGATGATTGAACTAAATAATTAAGAGGATAAGAGGTTTGTTTGCATGAACTAAACTGATTGTAGATCTATTTTGAAGTTTACAATAGCTTTGAGAAGTGTGTCAATATGTTTTGGGCTTCATTTATCTCCAGAGTTGGTTATCTTTCACTTTCCCTTCATCGTATAATTTTTTGGGGCCAACATATTTGGTCATCTTACATTTCATGTTCGTACATTTTAATGTGGCTGACTTGGAAAAGTCTGTTTGAGCATGAAAATGATATAATGAAAGATCAAATCATTTAGAATGTGAGAAATTTTTGGAAGTGCGTTTGATTGTGAAGTGTGTGAGAAAAATGCCAAATGATTATTGAAAGAAATGAGCTGAAGGTATCTACATTCAAAAGTGTTTGAAGTTTCAAGTAGTGTGACAAAGGCTGCTAATGGTACACATTTGTTTTGGTGGATATTTTTTTTGTTCTTCATGTAATATTTTCATGTAATATTTTAAGGTTGTAGCCTCATCTAAATTTTATCATTAAAATTGAGTACTAAAATATCTTTGGTATAACCATAAAGCCATTATTTTAGGGAGTAGTTTCTTCCTTGTGTTTTAGATGTAAAATAATTTATGTAAATTATTCTATATTGTAGCTTTTCTCACTATGGTTCTTCCCTAGCTAGGTTTTCCATATAAATCTAGTGTTCACTTGTGCAATTGTGTAGAATTCATTATTTTTTCATTGTTACATTGGTGCTGATTCATGAAGTAAATATTTTGACATACAAAGTAGTAAAAATTTTAAGGTTTTATCATACAATTTATTCAACTCCCCCCACTTTGTTGTCTTGTTTGCTCAAAAATAAAGAAATACTACAAGAAGATCAAAAGAGAGCTTGACAAGTGTCCATATTATAATGACTGGCTGAGACAACACATGTTGAATAAAACTCAATCTAAATTGCACTCCTATGTTCAAAGAATAAATGAATAAAGAACCATTATATAACTAATTAGATAATTTTTCCTAATTGCCCCCAACATATTTTATTCTTTTGGCTAGCCTCATAGTTTACCTACATTATTTTATGATATGATACGATATGCCATAAACTATTGATCATGCATTTACCATTATCTAGATACAAGGATGACTTAGGGAGTCTTTTGCATTTCATTTCTCACAACAAAGTTATGTGGAATGATTATATGTATATTTTAACTAGAAAACATACATGAATATCAAAACTTAATATATTGGACTAATTTTTGTGGTAGTAAAGATTATTGATTGAAGTTTATTACGAAACTTGGTAAAGTAAATCTATATTATTTTTAATTCAATGGAAAGATATCTTGTGGTGGAAACAAATTTGGAAGGTTGACATTCCTTTTAAAATGACATTTTTTTGTCTCTCTCTTAATCGTAGTCTTAACTTTGGATTCACTTCAAAGAAGTGGATGGTAGAGCTCGCATAGGTATATTCTAGATTGTAGAGGTTATATATAAATGATTGAACATCTACTCCAAGATTTCTCATATTTTCAAATTGTTTTTGTTGAGCTTGCTATTATATTTGGATTCTCTAACTCTTGCTAGGAAAATACACTTGCTGATTTCTCAATACATTTGTTTGAAGCAAATAATAATAATAATAATAATAATAATAATAATAATAATAATAATAATAATAATAATAATAATAATAATCATAATAATAATAATAATTTAAGGCATGAATTTTGTGTGGCCCAAAGCACATTATTTTAAGAACTATTGTATTCTATTTTATCCTCCTACCATTCATATTAGATTTGACTTTGAACTAACAACATCATAAAGAAAACTTCAAACTACCAAACTGATTGTACCCTACCAGTCGCTGTCCTAAGAATACCAGTCCAAGATTCCTAATTCAAAATGCAATGAAATAGTAAAAAAAAGGCATGGAAAGGTAAGAAATAACTAATATAATATTTCTACATTGAGAACCAATCCCAAACACATTTCAATCAATCCTAGGAACTCACTGTTCTTGGACTGTACCATGAGACAGAGAGTAAATTGGAGAGAATAAATATAGTTTTATTGATAAAAAAAATTCACTACAATACTTTGTCTCCCAACACCAACTCTACATACATCCTACCCATGCCTACACCTACCAAATAGGCTTCCAAATCCGGTTACCTTCCATGAGTATTGAGTTAATTGAAATCAGTACAAATAATAAATTATAAGTCATAAGGTTTTAACATTATTATGTAATTTAGTTTTGCTTTATTCAATGTAAATAATGGAGATTTGAGTTTGAATTTTTAATAGATATGTTATACATTTATATGTATCATTGTTTAGTGTTCAAGTTAAATAATCTATTATAATTTAATTAAAATAATACGAGGTGAGAAATTGGGCACACAATGGAATTCTAATCATAAATTTTATTGGCTCATTGCTGAATCTAATTTTAATGCTTATCTAAATCCCATCAAACTTGACCCACTCAATTGGATTTTCTAGAATTTACTTGATTATTAATGTTGGATGTTATTTCAATACACTTGATATAGAATTTGCAGGTTGCAAACAAGTCATCCTTCTTCCACCAATGAGTCATTCCATTCAAGCACAACAAAATAGGGAGACAATTGCTAGACTGTGGTCTAACTTTAAAAGAAAAGGTGATGGAAAATGTTATTGTCCTTGCAAAATTTGTAAGGGCTTAAAGACTCAAAGATATCTAATCAAAACAATTGAGGAACATTATAGCCAGCATGGTCACATTGAAGGGGGAAACAAATTTCGTCCATTGGTATGTATTTTAATATTTTATAAAATACATAAAACGTGATTTGATGATGACATCATGGTCATGGTTAACATAATGTCATCATTTTCATATAGGTAAACCACCCTGGGTTTCATGTTATGGACCATGACAATCTGGAGAATGTGGATTTCCAAATGAGGGAACATGGAGGTGTGAATATAGAAGTAGAAGGTAATGATTCTATGGAAGAAGACCACAATGATGAAGAAGAAGAAGAAGAAGAAGAAGAAGAAGAAGAAGATGATGATGATGATGATGATGATGATGATGATGATGATGATGATGATGATGATGATGATGATGATGATGATGATGATGTTGATGCAGACCTTGATGTACCTATACTTGAGAAGACACATGAGCCCCTATATGAAGGCTCCCAAATAACTCTTCATGTCACTGTATTGTTGTTGGTGAACTTGAAGGTTATGAATGGTTTATCCAATGTAGCAATGATATGTGTGTTAAGGTATGTCAATTTTTTTCATTATTTTAGTCATAATTCCCTTACAATTAACATTGGGTGAATTGTGTAGCAATTAATTTTCTTTAAATTAACAAATTATATTTTTGGTCGTAGGTTGATAGGTGAGTGTTTTTTACCACCATCAAACATTCTACCTCGATCATATCGAGAATTATCTGCCATTATGAAAGATATTGGAATGGAGTATCAAACAATACATGCATGTCTAAATGATCATATTATATATCATAAACAACATGAATTTGCAATAGAATGCCCTATTTTTCATATTAGTAGATATCAATCAAATTGAATAACAAAAAAGGTGCCTTGTAAGGTTCTTTGGTTTATTCCCATTATTCCATGTCTACAATGATTATTCAGGTGCAATAGCTTGGCACAATTTATGGATTACCATGCACGCAATAGAAGTCAAGATGACATTATGTGAATGCTTGTGGATGGTTTGACATTTAAGGAAATAGAGGAAAAATGGCCACACTTGAAAGAAGAACCTCGTAATCTCAAGATTTCATTGGCAGCAGATGGTGTCAATCCGTTTGGAGAGATGAGATCTACTTACTCGGTGTGGCTTATTTTTTTTATCAACAATAAAATTCTTCCTTGGATGTCCATAAAGAGGGAGCACATAATGTTGGCACTGATTGTTCCATGTATTTTTTTATTTAATAGTCGTCTAAATTAATTTATTATAAATAATCCATCAAAATGGTCATAATAATTATGTAATATTTTTGTTCATTCAACTAGGTAAGTACCAAGTTAAAGATATCAATGTATATATTTAGCCCCTTATCGACAAGTTGATGGTGTTATGGAATGGGGTCACTATGTATGACATCTCTAGACCAATAGGACAAAGACAATTTCAATTCCATGCAATGCTTATATAGAGAATACATGATGCCCTTGGGCTAACACATTTTGTTGTATGTTCTCTTCTTAACACCTCTTTTTTGGTATGTTATAGTACTAACACAAATTTAACATATTTAATCCAATTATATATGATGTTGTAGGTTTTTAGACAAAGGAAAAATTTGCAGGTCTAATTTGTGGTCCAAAGATGAAATCTCATTATTCAAAACATTTAGGAAAGCAAGTGTTCGATGAGAATAGACACTTTCTCCACATAAACCATAAGTATCGAATTACCAAAAAACATCTTTTCAATGGAAAAGAAGAGACTACATCAAAGCCATAGATAATGACACCTTGCCTATGAAAATTGGAATATGATAAAATAAATCATCGAGGCAATGTCATTCCATCTGATGGTTTTTATTTAAAATTTGTATTTTGATATTGTGTTTTGTTTACAGATGATGTAATTGATGCTCATGAAAGTCGTCAAGGCATTAATGACCAACTTCCAAAAGGACTAAAAAGTTATCCTATGCAATTTAGTAAGTTGTCGTACTACAAGAAACTCCCAACCGTGTATTTGTTTGATCCTATGCATATTGGAAAGAATGTAATAGAGACATTATGAAAAATCTTGGATGGAAAGCGTGACCAAGACAAAATTGTTAAAATTTGTAGTGACATTGAACAATCCAACCATGCAATGAAAAATGTCATTCGATCAAATAAAAATGGAGACCAGATTGATACAAGTGCCCTTAGTTGGTTATTGTCGGAGTAGCAAAGCATTGCTATAAAAGAAGTCATTAAAAAAATATGATTTCCCATAGGGTTTGCTGTAAACATAAACAATCTCATATCAAAGAAAAGTGAATTTAGGCTAGGGATGAAAACACACAATTGACATATATTTATTAAGGCAATTCATGTTATTTTGTATTCACTATATATTTGTATACTGCATGTAATTTTCATTGCATTCTTTTATAAAATATTGATAAGATCATTTTACAAATATTGCAATATGTTCTACCTCTATCTCTCCCACACCACTTCGCTAACAGTGTCAAACAAGTTATATATGATTTTGGAAAATACATGATGAAGGGTGCTCCCCTTAATACCACAAACACATAATAGAAATAGAGAAACAACAACAATATGCAAGAATAGAAAATTGGCTTCTTATTATCTACACAAATGTGGAATTGCAAACTTTCAGAATTACAATATGCAAGCCACATGGGCATTCCCTTACAATATTCTGTAGGACAAATCCTTGAATCAATACCCAGATCTGCTACTCAGAACTATCCCGAACTGCCTAAGACAACACTACAGACCTTTCTTATATAGGCAATTTTCACCACCCAAGAAGGTTCTAAAAATTTAGCCCTTTAGGCCAACTAGACATAGAATTATTTATTTTTCACAATTATTACAATAGGGTCGGCTCAAAAGAAATACAAAATATGATTTTAGGTAACCCAACTTTTGGAGGCCATAACTTTTTAACCGTAACTTTGTTTTTCTATTGTAACCACTTTTCAAAAATTCCATGACGAGATCTACAACGCTTGACATGCGCTAGCACTAGTTAGCCACGGGTCGATCACGATCCAAAGCCTCTAAGGCCTTCAAAATTAACCTGAAATATTTTGTACCCAAAAACCTCAATAACTTCTCCAATACTGATGATGTGGCAATGAAACTCAACTGGTAGGCTGAAATGACTGAGATGAACCTCCAGCTGTGAAATCAAAATATTTCGAGATCATTTGACCAACTTACTAAAAATAGTAAGTTTTCGTAAATAGCAGCTCTGCACAAGATAGCCCTTATTGAAAACAAAACTAGAAATATTTTTGGGTTTTGCAAGATTGCTCTTACATCCAAGATGCTCCTGCATTAGACACCCAAGGTAATTTGAGAAGTGACCCTATCACGACTCAGGTGGATAGAGGAAAACCAAGGTGGTTAACCTCCTCCCTCGTTAGCAATGATGAATCTTCAACAAGTCATCCTTTCCATTTGACCAAATAGTCTTCATATGTCCTGTTCCTTGTGCTTCTGCCAGCACGACTATCCAGTATGTCTTCAATCTCTTTGATATCTGAATTGGTTGCTGGAATACTCCACTGTGTTGCTGTAACCTTGTATTCAACACCTCCTTCATGATACTGTGTCAGATCTAAAATATTAAATATTGGTGAAATATTTAGCTCAATAGGTAACTCGACCTCATATGCATTTTATAAATCATGCTTCTTCAGTATCTTACATGGCCCAAACTTTTTTTCATTTTCAACTTATTATATGTACCAACTGGAAACCTCTCCTTTTGCAAATGAACCATGACTTCATCTTCAACCTGAATTATTTATGCCTCCTTTTCTCATCTACCTTAGCCTTATACTGTGCATTCATCTTGGTAATGTGCTTCCTCACCTCCTCATGGATGTTCTTCAAATGTTCTACAAAATTCTCAGCTTCAGCACTACTTATTTCTCCTTTATCTATCTTCCTCAACTCAAATGCATTTCTGGGACTACTTCCATATACAATCCATGGATGATGCGATGAACTAAACTTCAAATCTATCTTCAACTCTTCACTTTCTGCTAGTCTCATTCTATGTGCTTTCTTATTTGGCAAGCTAGCTCTTGGAATCAAGTCCATCTGATGACTTATCTTTCTTACCGGTGGTAATCCATCAGGCACATTATCCTAAAACTCATTCAATAATTCTACAACTTCTACAGGTACATCTTCTACTTCATCTTTCTTAGCCTTTGGAATTAAGATAAAAACACATATGCTCATGCCTCATACCATCTAATTTTTTTTTTCTATCAACAAAAGTTATTCTTGCATTACCACATACCTTTTCTTCTATTCCCTTCAATGGTTTTAGTTTATGTCGCACTCCATCCTTTGTCAGGGAATAGGTATTCACACGACCATCATGTACAACACATCTGTCAAACTGCCAAGGTCTACCCAACAACATGTGACATGCATCCATAGATATGATATCACATAGTACCTCATCTTGGTACCCACCGATCTTGAACTTCACTAGGAACTGTTCACTGACCATGACCTTGTGGTCATCCTGCACCTAGGCAACCCAATATGGATGTGGATAATTTTGCCTCAACTTTGTCACCATCTCTTCTGACACCAAATTATCAGTACTACCACTATCAATAGTCATATTACAACATTTACCCTCAAACTTGCACCTGGTGCAAAATAGGCTCCTTGTTTGCTCAGGTTCATTTTCACCACTCAACAAGACTTTTCTGTTAATCAGTATTTCTCCTTTTTCAGTATCTTCAAAATGTGATGATCTAACATCTTCATCTACATATACAACTCTGGCCTACCTTTCGTTCCTCCTATCTATCCCTCCTTGGTGTTGAGGACATTCAAATACCCTATGACCTTCTTCTCCACAGTGAAAACATGTTCCACAAAAGCCTCCTCTTCTTGAACCTTGTCCTCTTCCTCTTCCTCTCTGATCTCTATTGTTCTAATCTTGGAAATGATTGAAATTATCTCTTCTCTAATTTTGACTATTACTGGCCTCACCCTATTTTTTCAAATCTTCATTTCGATCTCCATATGACCGTCCACTAGATCTTCCATCACGACCTCTTCTCCTTTGTCTGCTCTCAAACTTCTTGTTCAATTTTCCCTCTACTTTTAAGGCAAACTGGTATGCCTCTTCAATACTATTCATTCAAACCAGATTCAGCTCCTCCCGAATGCTTGGCCTCAACCCATTAAGGTAAAATGCAACTTTCTCCTTGTCACCTTCTGCATGGCTTATTTTGATGAGGATTCGATAGAACTCCTCTGTATACTCCTTAACAGATCTTCCTGCTTGCTTCAAACTTTGCATCTTCTTCAGTAGGTCAAGCTCATAATCAACATGGATGAACTATGTTTTCAATTTATCCACCATCCAATTCCATCTTGTGATTTTATCTTTCCCTCTTTTATTTCACTCCAATTGAATCTCTTGCCACCAGATCTTCGCATGACCTTTCAGTCTAGCCTTCGCAAACTTGACCCGATTAGGATCCTCAATATCTTCATACTCAAAATATTCTTCACATTCATTGATCCAGTCGATCAATTCCTCTAGGTTAAGATTTATAGAAAATATTAGAACCTTAATCTTAGGTCTTTTCTTGATCTTAGAAATGGCCTGAAAAAGTATTTCTTCCTCTTGATTCGAAACTTTGACTTTTCCCTCTTGATCCTCTTCTTCGGCTTCATCCTCGCTTTCATCTCTGACATTAAGATTCATTACTCTGTGAATCTCTTCTTGCAATGCTCACACTTGTCTCTATAGTTCCCTAACCTCAAGTGTTACAACACCAGCTCTTCCACCATGTTCCCTTCATGGAGGCATTTTCACGCTTCTCGTTGAAACCCTAACCATGGTTCTGGTGCAAATTGCCTCATAGTCGGTGATCTGTTTAAACAGAAACCCTAACCCACGGTCCTGGTGCAAACTGCCTCACAATCGGCAGTCTATTTACACACTTAGGAACTCCTGCTATGATAGCACTTGATGAAGGATGCTCCCCTTAATATCACAAACACATAACAAAAATAGAGAAACAACAACAATATGCGAGAACAAAAAATTGGCTTCTTATTATCTCCACAAATGTCATACTACAAACTTTCAGAATTACAATATGCAAGCCACATGGGCATTCCATTACAATATTCTATAGGACAAAGCCTCAAATCAATACCCAGATTTGCTACCCAGAACTATCCCGAACTGCCTAAGACAACACTACAAACCTTTCTTATATAGGTAATTTCCACCACCCGAGAAGGTTCTAGAAATTTAGCCCTTTAGGCCGAGTAGACATAGAATTATTTATTTTTCACAATTACTACAATAGGGTCGGCTCAAAAGAAATACAAAATATGATTTTAGGTAACCCAACTTCTGGAGGCCATAACTTTTTAACTGTAACTTCATTTTTTTATTGTAACCACTTTTCAGAAATGCCATGACGAGATCTACAACACTTAAGATGTGCTAGTGTCAATTAGCCATGGGTCGATTGCAATTCGGAGCCTCTAAGGCCTTCAAAATTGACCTAAAAGATTTTGTACGCAAAAACCTCAATAACTTCTCCAATACTGATGATGTGGCAATGAAACTCAACTGGTAGGCTGAAATGACTAAGAAGAACCTCCAACTGTGAAATCAGAACATTCCGAGATCATATGACCAACTTACTAAAAATAGTAAGTTTCCATAAATAGTAGCTCTGCACAAGATAACCCTTATTGAAAATAAAACCAAAAATATTTTTGGGTGATGCAAGATTGCTCTTACACCCAGTATGCTCCTGCATCATTACATGAGGTGGTTGTCATCAAAAGAAATCAATAAAGAAGATATAAAATATCGGAAGAGGAAAATTCTTCATCTTATGTGTGAAATACAAAAGTGTCTACTTCTAACTTTTTTCAATGCATAAGAACATTACGTCATACATCAAATTGAAGAGATTGAATTGTGTGGACTTATACCAACTAGGTCAATGTGGATAGTTGAGAGACATTTGAAATTTTTGAAAGGCTTGGTTCGACATAGAGCACATCCTGAGGGTTCTATGGTGGAGAGATATATGGTATACCAGACCATGGTGTACATTAGTAAATATCTTCCTAAGTTTGCAGCAAAGATCCATGTATATCATATTTGGGATCTCAACTCCATTAACAAATTCGAAGGGGAGTACATGATGGGCAAAGGTAGATTGAAGAAATTGAGAGGTAAATATAAGATGTTATTGTAGTTGATTAATTCTTATAAATCTTCAATATAAGTTATTTATAATTGGTGTATTTTTTTTATACAATTGATCAAGAGTGGGATGCAATACATTTGTATATTGCGAACAATCTTGAATGGATGACAATATGGATTGAATGATGTCAACAAAATGGTTTCTCATTAACATGGGAAGGTGTTGCTTCATTCATTAGAGAAGCTCATCATAATGGAGATTCCAATGTTACACCAATGGTAATTGATCTAGCATATGGTTTAAGAGCTAGAGAGGTACGTACAAATTTATTAATGATCATGACTCATATGTTTCGTATCAACTCACGATGCAAATAATTTTTACACACTTGAAAAATTACAGGTCAAGGACCACAAAGTTATGTACTATCATGGCCACAAATTTCATATAAAAAAGTTGCATGACATGAAGAAAACTTGTGATTCTGGGATAACTGTAGTTTTCTAGGTCACTAATATATTATCTAGAAATGACATACATCCTCAACAATCTCAAAATCGATACTATGGCATCTTGGATGATATAATTGAGTGCGACTTTAGCTCCTTCAAAGTAGTTCTATTCATCGTCAAATGGTACAGGCTACGACTGAATCAAAATGATCCAGATAGAACTGTTATTCAACATGATAATGGATTTACAATGATTAATACAAGGTCATTTGAGCCAGTTGGATATGAGCCCTATGTTCTTCCAAGCCAACATGAGCAAGTGTTTTACTCAGAGGTTCCACATAAATAGGGTTGGTCATTTGTTGTTAGACATGATCCAAGAGGAAGGCCGATAAAGTATAATGTTATGGAAGAAGAAGATATTGAAGATGATGAAGAAGCACCAGATGATGATGATGATGATGATGATGATGATGATGATGATGATGATGATGATGATGATGATGATGATGGATGGAGAAGATGATCAATGATATGATTGAAATGTATAAGGTATATAGGTGATTTAATTAGTTATATATATTTATATTGATTAGTATATATGTTTAATATTGATTTATTGATTTCAATTCTAATGATTACATATTTATTGTGTTCAATTCTAATGATTGCAATATATGTGATTTATAATTACCAATGTTTTTCTTACGATGCTCAATTAATTATTGTTGATACATGTATATATTGTGTATGATTATCACCCTTTTTGAAAATAAGCAATTGACTACAGGCATTGTCAACCCTTCTGTTGATGATCTTGCATTCCATATATAAGGTAAATTTGTTCATGTTTATGATGTTCCATATTGTTTATGTTGTCTTCTAAGTTATTTGTAGCATACGTATCATGTAATTTTTAGCTTACTTAAGATAAATGATTAACATATGCAGAAAATTTAACTCCTTTGGCATGGATCGTGCACAGTGAAATGGATTAGCAAGTATAAGTCAATAAATAGATATAATTTTCTTATATTCTTTTTGTTTATCACTAAGCACATATGTTATAAATAGACATATTATATAATCATATAATGTATATATAGACAAAGAAGAACCTTATAGACATATAATTATATAATCACTTTCAACTTAGTACATTTTATATCTCCCATGTATAGACAAAGAAGAACCATACATATGGGTCACGACTTGATTATTCTATATATATTATTTAAATATTATCAAAATTCTATTTGAAGTAGGGACGTGACAATATCTCATTTGATGGATTGCAGGACCCACCAAATAGGTACTTGTCAGATCTATCTACATCGAATGAGGGAAATGAGGGAATGGTAGATGAAAGTTCTACATGTAGTGTAGCTAAAATGAGGAGATCAACCAGAGGTAAAAAAAATTAGAAAAAAATTCAATAAACACAAGCAATTTTTCCTTGCTAAAGGGGGGTCATGTTCTTATGATGATGAGATCAAAGAGGACGTCAAGGTGCCCTTTCAGTACAGACATATTGAGAAAGAATTGGTATCCAATGAGATACCTCCAATTAACACTGATTTTTATGTTAATTAGAGGATATATCGCATAGCTCCATCCTCATTACATGGTTTGGGCCTATTTTCCATGGATGGGATAAAGGTATGTTACAACAAAGTTGTTGAATTTTTCAAGTATCTCAATTTGTGTTACAATTACAATGATTGGATGCAAATTGTTCAATATAAAAAAAGTATGTGTAGGTATGCACTATCAACAAACTATATATAATGGAAGGAAAATGATCAAAGTAAAATATTTGCAATGTACATTGATTGGAGACCAAAAGAAATAGGTAGTATTGTGGGTTTTATAAATAGTACGTGACCTTCCTCAACTAATAAGCAACCCAATTGCATAGTTGAGGCATGTGAGGGGAATCAAGTTTTTGTATGTGTGATAAAATCAACAAGTGCAGAGGAAGAACTGCTAATAGATTACCATTTAAATCACATAGATACCAAAAAAAGTTACTATCATGAGAGTGGTAAGTACTATATACTATTTTATTAATAATTTTTTTTGCTAAGTCTATTGCTTTCAGTTCACTGAAGTTTTTATATTTAATCTTTCTCACAGGATGATGTGGATCCCCCACATGACAGAGGCTACGAGGATGCTCCTCCCACCCATTCTTCAGTAATGGTAAACCTTATTGAAATTGTACAAATTAGATAGTTGAAAAATGTTATATTATTACATTATTTATTTACAGTTTTGGAGTTTTTATGATAGTTTTATTGATATTCCTGTCACAATTTGATGTTTAGGATAGGGGAAAAGCACCTGCAGCAATAGAGGCAATAGCCACCCCTTCGGATGATGATATCGTAGAAACACCTGATGTAACAATTATGTTGAGGAAAAAACTAAAAAAATCAATTTAGAAATAATGAAAATTTTGGATGAAGCAAATTCACTTGAGGAGATGCTAAAGAGGCTATCTGAATTGAAAGTGCAAGAATGTCATTATGAAGTAAGAAGTAATGAATCTTTAGTTATAAAAAAAGTTCAATAAAAGTTTATATTTTATACTCTTTTATGTTGTGAAGTAAAATATGTCATATGTTTTCTTGTTATAGAATTTTTTGGAAACTCTAGAACCTAGTCAAGGACAACATGGTGAGGCTGGTACTAGCAGAGCTCTAGCTGCCTCAGGTAAAATAATCCTTTAGTTGACAAGTTACAAGGAATTTTTTCTTTGGAACATTCAAAAACTTCTTAAGTTAACTCTTACTTTTATTATTTCAGAATGTCTTTGCTAACAATGTATTGTTTAGGTCATCAAGTGCAGGCGACTCCTCCTAGGAGGTCGATAGACATCCATCTACGATTGTTGAGTACAATGTCGGCAACAAGGGGCATGCAAACATCAACGCCTTCATGGTTTATGCTCGGTAAATCCTTGTATTTCTATATTTGGTTTTGTGTTAATTATGATTGGATAATTTGTAATTTAATCTTGGGTGCATCTCATTGTGGATTAATTTTGTGGAGTAGGAGTTACACCGGCACCATCTAGTACACCAGATATAGATTAGAGTACATGTATTGGTGATAATTCACCATCATTTCCTAGATCTACCCGTGTTTCTAGCATGAAAGTTATGCAGACATCGTTGTTGATTGATGATAATGAATTGATGCCTTTAAAATATCCTAAGCTTCCAGGTACTTTAAAATTATTATTTTTTATATTGTAATATGCATTTACCTATTCATAACAAGTTTTGGATTGATTATCCCATGACACTTTTTGTAGAAAATGATTCATTTTATAAGACGCTTTATGACCTCACACTGAATATATTCAGGCCCACCATACATACGAGGTGGAACATCATAAGTGAACTAACCTTATCCTGCTATTTTTTTTTCATATCATTAATTGGTACAGTATTTTTCCTTTCATTTGAGTCTTTTCTTTTACTATATTCAAGGTACACAACTTTAGTTCATATTTCTATCTAACAATTTTGTGTTTTTTCTTAAAAGTTGGAACTTGCAAGAAAAAAAATTTTAAAGATCGGCTCATTAAAGATTTAGAGCATGAGTTTGGTAGTAATATTTTTGAGGAGAAGAAAATTTTAGAAAAAGTTGTCAAACATCTGAAGAATATGAGGGACTCATATAGAAAGAGTCTTGTTTAGAACCCAAAGTATGAGTGCCCTCCCTTTATTCTAGTGATGGATTGGAATGAGTTCATTTTGGATGCAAAGGAGAAAGGTGATGTTCAAAGAGGAATTACACCAGCAAATGAGAGAAGAAGGTATGTAGTAGTATTAACTACTAGTACAATGTAATAATGCACTAATTAGTGATCTTTATA
Organism: Chamaecyparis obtusa; assembly: GCA_027943335.1. Lineage (NCBI taxonomy): Eukaryota > Viridiplantae > Streptophyta > Pinopsida > Cupressales > Cupressaceae > Chamaecyparis > Chamaecyparis obtusa. Next base: position 45,610 of record BSBK01010968.1, on the reverse strand, counting down.
TCTATATCATCTAGCATATTTCAAACTTTTCATAGATTACAGGACACATCAAAGGCAACAAAGGCCTGGTTGCAAAAGATTGGGTAGCATAGACTTGGCTTTGGTGGATATTCCAAAGTTAAAGCACAAATTGTAAGTACTAGTAAATGAATTGCAGAGAAAAATTATTTATAAAATGCAAATAATTTTGTTTAATGAAAAAATACACGACATTGAATTTAATTTAGAGGCCACGAAAGAACACAAAAAAATTGCCTTCAAGGAAGGCTATCAAGCCATGGCTGAATGCCTACACCAAGCTTCCAATGGCCCAAACCAAGAGTCTCCTACATTAGTTGAATGGGTAAATATGCGCAAAAATATATTAGACATTGAATACTTGAGCAACAATCTATTTTATAATAATGTGCACGACATTACAATGCAACCTCTTAATCGTAATACAGATCCTATGCCGCATGACGAAGCCCCTAATGTGCATCGTAGTGTCGATGGAGGTGTTCATTTTCTATTTAAAATTAATTATGTAATTATTAATACAATTTAACATCTGAAATTGAATTTGGTGTAACCTTTTTTGTGTATATTTTAGAGGATACAGAATGTCATGTTGGACGAGTGCCAGAGGATGTTCAGACTGATCACCATGTAGATCATGTGGCACATTCAAGTAAAGAAAATCTATGTTTTTTTCTTTTAAATTAATTTTTTGATTTATAGTTCTTTTAAATAATTAAATACTTGTAATTGAGTAATATAAAATGGTGTGAATTTAACTCATGACATAGTGGTTATTGTAGCGAACCCCCATTTGGCGCAGGGGCCTCCTGTTTCTGAACAGATGAGGAGGAGACGTGTTACAATTAGAATCAGTATAGGAGGGGAATGACGAGGACATTGATCTTCCTCTTAGAAATTACATGAAAAAAATAGCAAGAAACCCAAAAAGAAATGATTATAATTAACATTTTTTGGTAATGAAAGAATGTTATCTTAATGGATGTAATTTTGTACTAGTAATGTTGATGAATGATGTGTTAATGAACTATTCATGAATGTTGTGTTTTAATGAATTATTCATGAATGTTGTGTGTTAATGAATTTTATGTGTTAATGAATGTTGTCATGTGATTATAATGATTGAATGTTATATTTCAAAAATGGATGAATGAATGAATGTTATTAGATGTTAATGGGGAATTTAGAGTGATGTTAGGGGGGGGGGCGGGGGGAAAATGAGCTTCCACCTTCATGTGGTTGGCCTTGTTAAGTAGAGAATATTAAACTATTCTCGAAAGCAAGTGAAGCTCAAAATTTAAAGATAAGCTTAGAGTTAATACTGACAGCCAATTAGCAAGTTGAAATGAAGTTCATCGTTATAGGTATCTTGCATTCTCAATGTTTGGAGCATTATTAAAAGCACTGTTATAAACATTTATTACTGTTATGACCATAATTTCTGACCATTTTAGTAATTATTCTAACATCACTATATGCTTGTGATTTGTTTATCTTATTTCTTTACAGTCCTTGGTTCACTTGGGGAAAAGTACGATGAGGCAATGAGAAGAAATGATGTGAGGGCAATTGTTTTTACTAGTATGTATGCCCTTTTAATATCCACACTCAATTTCTTATTTTATATTTCCAAAGGTTCATTGCATTACATGATCTGTCTTAAGTTTCCAATTCATTATGTTTGTAAAGTCTTGTCATGCTCGTATTTCAACGCCCAAAGCACAACTTGGGTTGCCAGAGATTTCTCTTGGAGTTATTCTTGGTTTTGGTAGTAAGTGTTGGCACCTTTCTCTTGGTTGTGATTGGATGTGCCGTATGTAATCCTTAATAGTTTGAATTTTTTAATATGAGAATCAAAATTTCCTTCTGCCTGTAAAGAAAATAACTATAAGTAAGCGTTATGTCTTTGTATATGAGTTACCATGAATCAAGAGACCTTAAATAGACTTATCCACATGTATTGTTTTACTATAAGAACATAATTTATGACCATTTTAGTAACTATTCTAACATCGCTATATGCTTGTGATTTGTTTATCTTATTTCTTTATAGTCCTTGGTGCACTTGGGGAAAAGTATGATGAGGCAATGAGAAGAAATGATGTGAGGGAAATTGTTGTTACTGGTATGTATGCCCTTTTAATATCAACACATAGTTTCTTATAATTTAATCTTATCAACACTTAGACTAAGCACAATAAAATCTAGATTAAAGAAAGATGGAAATAACATATGACGTGTAATATACCAATTAACCTTTCTTTTTATTTGTAATCTAAAGCAATAAGCCAATAAATAACTAAGCTAATAGCATAAATGAAGGAAATCTTCTTCTTGCATGGCAATGATCTCTCATAGCTAGCTCTATGAATAAGTATGTTAAAAGTTAACCTACCTCAATTGGTGATGGAGAAGGTGGAGAAGCAATTTGAGATGTGGAGTAGTATGTCATACCTCTTTACTATCTATTTGTAAGAATGACCTATGGAAGAATAGGATGAACACTATTATAGAAATTTTATTACAAGCAACTTAGCCTTAATACAGTGTTGTGTGAAATAGATGACAATTGGACAATGTTGATTTGCATTAGTGAGTTGAAATTCCAGCAACATTTGGGTAAGGTATATTGCAAAATTGAAAATGAAGAGCATGAGACTCCAATACACAAATTTAGTCTTTCATCTTCAACTCACAGATGTTTACATTATATGGCTTTATGAAGCCATCCAATTTATTAACTACCCAAACCACTAACTACCAACTCATAACTAATAATTATCTAAAAATTAACATATAATAGATAATATTAACATGTTGATTAATTATTTATTACATTATTCTATGTCATGCACTATAATTTGGAATTCTTAACACCCTTCTTTAGTGCGAACATAGGGAATTTATTTTGGTGTTGCAATATCAACAATTAGCTTACCTCAAATTTTCTCTCTACAATGAATTTTTTCTTTCAGTCGTCAGTTTATACCAATAGTGCATCCAAAAATCTATTTATGGCTGAATTGGCAATAACCATTGTCATGAGCCCATATGATACAAGGGGTGTAGATATGATTGGGGGGAAATAGAAGCCAATTCTTTCTGATTGATGGCATTAAGCCATGTTAACATTGAAACAAGTAATTAAACCATTTTCAGATAACCAATTTCATATTAGAGTAACCACCGGCTTTAAGAATTGTTACCGGTTAATTAAGGGAAGAGAACTGACCTTTCATAAATGATGTGAACTTTAGCAGGAGGGTTGTGATCATTTGTTCTCTCTCATGGATATATATAGTCTATCATTAAGGTGGTGAAGAGCTTCAAAGGAAAAGATAAATAAAAAATACCAATGACAGAAAAGACAAAAGACATTTAACAGAGATACTTTATACAACAATATAAGGAAATGATAATAAATCAATATACCATCATGCATATACTTCATGATAAAAATGAAATAAATACCTGTGATGTCTTATCTAAAATACTGAAATATTTTTAGTGGCCTGATAAGAACTTATCTTGGTTTTCTTTTTGTACTTTCCTGAAGTGTGATTTGTCTCTTATGTTTTTTATTGGCTTTTCATCTTATATTTTTTGTTCTATACATCAAAATTAGGGAGCCTATGATTGTCTACTTTTCTTTCATCATTATATTTGTATATATTCAATATTCAAAATGAAATGGTGCTTTTGTTTTCAGGAATGGACCCTGTATGAGATTGTTAGATATGCTCTTGTGCATAACTAGACTGCGTATGAAGAGGCGTTGAAGACAAATCTTATTTTGGAAAAGATGGCGATAAGTGGTGTTGTCTATTCTTTGGGAGATTGGATTGCACAAGTCTGTATCTCAAAATCATTTGCATATGGTAGAAATGCATACTTACAACCATTTCATTCTACATTTAAAAACATTGATGACACTCTAGACATAAAATAATGCTCATGCTGTTGACTTGATAGTGCTATGAAGGCAAGCCAATTTTTGAATTTGATCGAACCTGGATGTTCAGATCTAGTCTTGTTGGATTTAGTCTTCATGGTTCTTTGTCTCATTATTCCTATCATCTTAGTGAGGTAACACCTTGCCCTCTTTCTTAGTCTCTTACAGTTCATACTTGTTTAATTTGAATAATTTTTTAGTTCCTTGCAAAAAGGGTATGCCAAACAAATATGGGTATATAGGCTCTATTTCCTTTCCAGGATTGGTGGGTGGTGCCTGCAAAAGTGGCCTTTGATGAAACTATCAAAATTAATGCCATATGTTTCTTACATTTGATTAATTTTCCATATTAATTACTCTCTTCAGTTGTATTAGAAACTTTTTCCTTAAGCATGTGTGATGCAAACCTATAACACCTCTTTTTTCCATATGTAATCATGATGCTCTATTTCTTGGTAGTTGTGACTCTTAATGATTAAACCATCTCTTGATCATGGTATTGCACTTGATATATGACTATTTCATGTAGGTGCCTTGGTTGATCTCTTATATCTAGTTGAACATACTATAATTATTTATTATCCTAATCTCTTTCATGTAGGTGCCTTGGTTGATCTCTTATCTATTATCTCTAGTTGAACAAACCAAACACATAATAATTGGTTGATTGTGTATAGTCTCCTAGTTTGAATCGCATCCACTACTCTGCAGACTACACAAGTATTATCAAGCAATGTATGGCAAGAAACACATAAAGCCATATTTATTAGGAATAAGGATCAAAAGAGGAGGATTTTATATTTTATTTTCATTCAAGTCTGAATACACAAGTTGAGTGGTAGAAATACCAAGAATGGATACATGAAGAACTAACGATACCAATCAAGAGAGGCTCCACCCATTGCAAATGCATGAATACAAAACAATAATTTCAAAATAGCATCCAAGGTACTATTCAAAATTATAATTAAATCTTTGTCTATAAAAGTTTGACAAAGGTTAGAAATAGTGATCAGATCGAGGAACAATACATAGATAGATTAAAGGTATCTATATTAGATATCCTATCATATCCTTTACCATCATAAATCTGATTGGCAATACCAAGAATATTATTACCTTTGTGATATAGAAGATACAATATGTGTGTTTGAGAGAGAGAGAGAAGCACTCTTTAGATGGGCACAAACATACATTCTCATATTGATATCTATGCAATTGCAAATGGGTATCTCTTATATCAGTGGTTATATTGCACCATTAATCTACCAAACCTGATACATCCAAGATCATAGTAATCATTAAGTTTAGATTTATTCTACAAGATGCACTCATTAAAGTTGCATCCAATTGTAAAAATTAGGGGTTCTAAATGGCCTTGATATTATTAATGGGATATATCATTGACTTTGTATTAATAATTGAGGAGATTATATTGGCATCAAGAACATAATTCATATAGAGTAAAGGAATGGAAGCTAGTTGTCCCTAAATTACAATGCATCCTTAGAGGAAACATTACACCTCTTTTTTCCATATGTAATCATGATGCTCTATTTCTTAGTAGTTGTGACTCTTAATTATTAAACCATCTCTTGATCATGTTATTGCACTTGATATATGACTATTTCATGTAGGTGCCTTGGATGATCTCTTATCTCTAGTTGAACATACTATAATTATTTATTATCCTCGTATGCATGTCATGGTCTGATCTATGTTCCCTCTTAAGCTAGTCTCTTTGTATGTCACTGCCCTACTAGCATTGTTTCTTCATCACTGTGATGTGCACTATCCACATCTATTTGCATGCTTAAACTATTTAATTTTACTAGGTACCCAATCAACATTATCATTTTCTTCTTTTATTCATTCATTTCGAGTTGTATTTAGAGGTAGATATTTTTTGCCGATTTCATGTTTATCTGTTACATATGCTGTTTACTGCAAAAAAAAATAGAATCGTCCATGAATTTAGAAAGAAAGAAGAAGATTCACTAACTAATTCTGAGGATTAATATCAAACAAATTTCTATAACAAGGCTTCAGAATAATATAGACTAAAATAAAATAGATATCCATAACAAGACTTTATAATAATAAATTTTATATTAGATGTGGGTGTGGATGTGCAGCCTATATATAAGTCATCGTCATTTTTATTTCAAATAAAAGCATTAAGAAATTCATAACCAAATCTAGTTTTCAAAATCTGCTACAATTGAAACTCACCTTCTCAATATTTTCTCTAATAGCATACTTGCAAGCCCACTGAAAAATCTCTATAATATAGAGAAATCAGTTACACACCCATCAATCATATATATATATATATATATATATATATATATATATATATATATATATATATATATATATATATATATATATATATATATATATATATATATATATATATATATATATATATATATATATATATATATATATATATATATATATATATATATCATATATATATATATATATATATATATAGACAAAAATTTAGTATTGGTCGATTTTTTGACATTTTAATATTAGAAGTGTTGATGAGAATGCTATGTGTTCGAAGTCAATTGCGACAAACTTTGGTCAAAATAGTGACACACTATGTTTTCTATTTCGACGAGACTGCTATGTGTTCGACGTCAATTCTGACTAATGTTTGTCTCAATTGCGATGAACTTTGGTCGCTTAGACAAAAGGTTTGGTTTGCAATTCTTCCAGCTTCAAGAAATTACTTCGACAAAGATTCAGTTGATAATTCAACCACTAAGTAGGTCAAAATTTTGATGATGGTTTTCCCTTTCGAATAATCGATGAAAAAAGTTTGACAATAGTTTGGGTCATCTGATCGACCAATGAGTATAAAAAATTTGACTAATCCTCATCGAAAATAGGGTAAATTTTACGAGTATGGAAATCCAACTGAGGAGATGCTGAAGATGATAGATGAATTGATGGCATGAGCATGTCATTTTGAAGTAAGTAGTAATGAATCTTTAGTTATAACAAAAGTTCAATAAAGGTTTATATTTTATACTCTTTTATGTCGTGAACTAATTTATGTATGTGTTCTTGTCACATGATTTTTTGCTTGCTAAGTTACTTGGTCATGAACATCGCGGTGAGGCTAGTAGTATCATCATGCAAAATAGTAATAATTTATGCGTTGACTCTTTTTATTTTTTTCTTCACTGTATTTATTATATTAGGGATTTCTAGGATATCCTCATCTGTATCTACAGTTATTGCCTTTGTTGTTGCAAGTGCTTTTCCTCTATCCTGAACATCAAATTGTGACAAAAATATCAATAAAATTATCATTATAACTCCATGAACATTGTTTTAAATAATTATCTATGAACATTGTGTATTAATATTGAATTATATGCCATGTTAATGAATATTGTTATGTATTAATGAATTTTGAATTAGTGTTGCATATTAATGAATGTTATATCATATTAATGGATGTTATGTGATTGTATTGATTGAATGTTATAGTTCATAAATGGATGAATGAAGTGTGTAGTTAGATGTCAATGGGGAATTTAGATTGATGTTAGGGGGAGGAGGGGTGAGGCCAAATGAGCTTCCACCTTCACGTGGTTGGCCTTGTTAAGTAGAGAATATTAAAGTATTCTTGAAACCAAGTAAAGCTCAAACTAACATACCTTCATTATTTAATCAATTTCATTCATTCTAGGTCTTTTTCTCATAAATGCATTTTGAATGTGTCATTGTCAGTAAACTATCAAATAAAAAACTAGAAGGGCCAATATTCAACTTCTCATTGTCATTGTCTGGCATGATTCGACTTCATTTTCTGTAAGTATTCTCGTATTGAATGCATCAACCTATCTTGGCCTAATGTGGATTATTTCATTGGTTTGTGTTTTTGAGTAGGTGAAGTGTTAAATCAGTTCATATATTCTATTCTTAATTCATTCAAACTGCAGGAGGACCTGATAGATATACTCAACATAGAATTAACTGCTAGTCTGGGCAATTGAACACACTGAGTCTTTGGCTTGAGAGAAAGAGTTGGGTAATGTTGTTTCTAGAGACCTATGTAATTTTCCTCAGTTGCCTCTTTTTTTTTACAAGGTTATTTTTATATATACATAGTGTCCATGTTTTTTTTAATACAGATTCTTTTTGTGTATATGCTAGTGCTATGGAACCTAGAAATAAACAATTATAAATGTAATAGATAATGTCTTTGATGAAGGAATTTATGTACCACATGTAAACCAAAATCCATGCTTAATGTCATTTGTGCAAAATGAGTTTTTCTATTAGCATATCAGATTTTGTTACACCCTTCATGACTGTAATGTTTAAGTTAAGTATTGATGCAATTTTCTAAAGTAGCAAGTTCTATTGTCATTGTTTTTTTTTTCTAGTGGTTCTGAGGAGATCGAGAATTATCAAGGAAAGATATTGAAGTGGAAAGGAAAATTTTCTGAGAGGTTACAAATATTGATTCATTGATCAGGTATACTTTTTTTTAAAGTAATTGCTATAGAAATGGTTAAGTTTTCCTGAATTTTTAAAATAAGTCATAATTATTTAGTATCATATTCTTAGCTGCAAGTTTCAGGTCTTTATACCATAAATTTTAGAGTTCAACTCTTACATGGACAAAGTTGTAGGTTATATTGAACCATCTGTTATCTTTTTAGACTCTTTAGTTGTCAAAAAGATTAAATTCACATCCTAGTTGTCATTGTGTTTGAGACATAAAGCTTTATTTAACTAAACTAATTCTTTTAATATTGAGATAAAAAAATCTATAGATAAAGCCTAGACTAGGGACTGCATAGAAAACTATGATATGAAGAACTACTGAAATGGTGGTATCAAAGGTCCTTACAAGAAATCCATGTATCAAAATCTAGTTATAGGATTGAAAAAAAAAGACAAGATAAAAAAGTTCATAGGCCCATACAAGACACCCACCAAAATATAGACCATCAATTTATAGAACCCTTGCAAGATATCCCAAGGAATGACAGGTAATGAAAACCTGATAGATAGAAAAAAGAACATAACCATATGTTGCCTCACTTGTTTGAGGTAAGCCAAACTCGGTCCAATTCTCTTAACAATGGCACATATCCTCCCAAGTGTGGAAAAGTTCAAATGTTTGTAGCAGTAAAGAGAATCCCCATATTTTATCAACCTAACATAGTCTTTGGCCACTTTGGCAATGATATTTCCAGCAATATTGATATGGCCAAGGGCTAACTTGTAGTGATCTTTATCATATAAACCATTTATCAAATCTCTATAAAATGGATGCACATCATCTTGGCAAGGGAAATCATCTTAGCAAATACATCTGAAGAAGCAACAGAAGCAGTCATAGCAACAAATACATCACTGACACTTTTCAGGCATATTTCATTGACACCTCAAAATGAGCAGCCTTTATTTCAGCTACCTCATTACTATCATCTTCATCTATTGCCTTGAGCTTCTCACTTCTTTTTCTTTCACGTTCAATATCCTGTAAAAGTGCAGAGGAAAAAGAACATGACAAATTGAAATAATAAGATACAAGTTAAGGAAAATTGAATCAAAAAATGTAAAATTCTAACAAACCAATTCAAAAAAAACCATTACGAAATTCATAACCAAATCTAGTATGCAAAAGCCAACACAATTAAAACTCACCTTCTCAATATTTTCTCTAATAGCATACTCGCAAGCCTGGTGAAAAATCTCTGTAATATCGACTCCATTGAATCCTTGGGTATAATAGGCCAATGCCATTAGGTATAATGAAAACTATTTTCTTGGTTGTCATACCATCCATCTCCGTCAACAACTCATTAAGGACTCTATCTACAACACCACTAGCATCCCCAATACTACTTTCACACTGCAAACATGCAAACCAATTATGCATCACCAATCAGAGCCTATCTGTCAAATAGTTCAAACAAAGTGAAAAAACCATAGTTTCACACAGACAAGAGAAAATGGATTACTAGAGCCCACTGACAAATCTCTGTAATATCTCATCAATAAATATAATGGATGGGGCATCCTTCTCAGCCTCCTCAAAAGCCTTCTAGAGATTTCTTTCACTTTCTCCAACCAACATTGACATGATCTCAAGTCCATTGATACAGAAAAAGAAGGCACCAGTTTCATTTGCCACTGCCCTACCAATTAAAGTTTTCCCAGTGTTGGTGTTCTTTTTCCCCAAAGGTCAAATTGACATTAGGATTGATAGGGAAAGTGTCAAATTCACTCAACACTCCAAATCTGACAAGGAAAAAGGTCAACTAACAAGGATCAAAGAGAGATCCTTCTACACTTTGAGCTCCACATCACTGAGGTAGGTATACCTCATCTGCACACACATATAACTTGAATCACACTACTGGCTTGTAGGTAACTAACTGTGGAATGGTTCTCAAACCCTTGTAGGAATGCTATACCTCAATGAAACCAAGATTTAATGCAATAGCCCTACTTGTATAGAATAAGAATGAAAACAAGAGACCTATACTAACAACATGAAAGGGAAAGGGTGGAACTGAATGTAAATGATTTAAAGATGGGTTTGAAAGGTTTCCTGAGATACCCTAAGTCTCTCATAGACTAGTGCCTTATCCAAAGGGCCACATAGTCAAATACCCTATTGCAATAGATAGCTATGAAACAAGAAAACAATGTATTCAATATGTTGATGCCTAACATCAATCACACAATGACCAAACCTCACTTTAACAACCCACCTATGTATTCAAGTATGTTATCACCCATCCAAAGGTTTTTAACCCTCCCCTTAGAAGAGACCTGTAAACAAAGAATACATTAACCAGCATCCACTAGAAGACAAGAATGACATATCTTTGACACCTCAGCTCATAGATACATGAAAAATAATCCTAAACCAATTATCTCTGTGAAGAAAAATCCACTACGCATAGGAAATGCAAACAAAAAAATGAAACACCCTTGATGTATGATTAATGAATTCAGAATTCAAATGGAGATAGCTTGGTAATAGTAAGAATAAATTAAGTCCTCATACATAAGACAAATCAATTACAATATGTATTATATTCTCTGAACCAACAAAGGAAGAAGGAACACCCTATATACAGAGAGAGGGAGAAATTCTATAGGACCGAACCTTTCCTGGAACCAGAATAATGGACATCCAAAATTGTGGAACCCTTACAAAGTCAAAACTTCAACTATTTATAACACTAATCATCTTGGGATCCCAGAATAGGATGCAACAAGCTACAGATGATTAGGGTTAGGGTTTCACCCACCAGACCAACTAGAAACAATCATAAATTTATTACAGGGGGGAAACCTAAGAAACCAGGAGAAAAATAGATCCAAGACTGATCCTTAATCATGAAAAATTCCCTAAGAAAGTAGTGAGAACCACAAAAATGCTAAATTTGTCAACCTATTTGGCCACCTGCAAAATGCCTCAAGCACAAAGAACATATTACAGACCCCCCTACAATTTGATCATGGCAACCTGGACCACACTGCAACCACTGACACCACCGAACAAATCAAATCCAACTGAAGAAATCGTAAAAACTAGTCCTTTCTATCACTAGAAACCCCCAGAAAATTCAAATTCAAACTGCAACAGTCACGTAAAATTTTTTAAAATGCAACCGTAGATCTTTTCCTTTTATTGGTAGATCGGGTGGCTTACATTTAATCTCACAACAGTCACGAACCCTTTTGAAAAGTCTTTGGCCCAATCAACACACCACAGCCAATAAAAAATGAACACCTTAGCATTGCGTAGCACCTCAAACCCACCCTGCTGCTTAGATTCAACACAAAACATTAGTCGCATGATTGCATAGCATGAAAATGGCCTATGCAAACATGCAACAAACTACCAGCATTCACCTCAACATTTTCCTTTAAGTTACAGTCCCACTTGGTACACCTGTCAAGCACCCATTCACTAAATACCACCCAGTCACCTCTAACATAGGCCCCACTGACACCTACCATGTTAGAAACCTACCAACCAATGAAAAGCCTCCATCTCCACAACACCTGGCACTGGACCCACAACCGTTGACCTAAATGCTTGGGAGATCGGATGGTAGTCTCATGATTGCATGGGCTCAAAAGATTCCATGCAATTATATGACCATCATCAATCTTGAATCTGTGACTGAGGCACTGGGCCTGCTTGACAACATATCCAACTCACTACTCTTGACCAATAACTGGCCACCATCTCAGCAAATAAGATGATACCAAAGATGGGCCTACTGGGATAGATGTCACCTCGTCGCATAATCGCATGTCAAAAATTTTGACAAGGGGAAACCATGAGATTATGCGAGAGCCACATATTATTAGAGGGTAACACCTAGGAAAATAAATCCCACCAGATTTAGGCATAGGGAAATATAAAAGGGGCCTTGACAACAAACCTTAGTCGCATGATTGCATAGCATGAAAATGGCCTATGCGATCATGCAAAAAACCACTTAAATAGAATAGGGGGTCACAACCTTTTAGCACATGGGTTATTTAGATTTTAAGTTACAGGAAAAGGTAACATTAAAATATAACAAGGCCGAGGAAAATTAGGGTTTTTCCATGCAACAACTAGTTTTTAGAAAATCTTGTTGGTAGCTCCCTTTGATCTTCAACCTGTAGATTTATACTTTGATGGATAACTTTAATATAACTTTGACTCTATCACCACTCCAAAGTCTACAAGGAAGAGGGCCAATTAACAAGGATCAAAAGAGATCCTCCTATAGTTTGAGCCTTAATGCTTAGGTGGGTGTACCCTTGATTGACTTCTTCAAAGGAATCAAAAAATAATATACAGCTATACCCCTTACTAATTGATTGAAGATTTTATCATTTGAATGTGTATGTGATTGATGATGATGGACTACTTCCAAAGAATAGATCAGTGCCTTATCCCAGGGAAAAGGGTCACCTAATAACATATGTCAACCTAAAACCTTAACTCAAATACACATGAACTCAGAGTAAGTGCTTTGCCTATTACTCCCCTCATTCCCAAACATGATCATCAAATTCCAATCTCACAATGAACTCACTAAAATCACCCTAAAGGCTTTAATCCTAACTTTGTTAGGAACTCCAAGCTGATCTCACAATACTCTTTATTTACCATATGCTAATCCACTTTTTGACCTTAACATATATGAATCCACAATTAGAAAAAGAAGACAATCAAAGATTTGAGACAGGAATTCAAGTGTATTCTCATTAATTTTTAGAATCAATACATTACCAAGAAAAAAAAATGCTAAGGAAAAAGACCCAAAATCGAAGGTCTCTTTACTCAGTATATTACCATCAACAACAGCCCTTACAAGATATCACCTTTTTCAATATATACCACCACTAGTCACCTTGTAATCCTCAAAGAGGATGCATCAAGCTTCGGGTGACTAGGGTTAGGGTTTCACCCACCAGACCTAGTAGAAATGGTCACAAATTTATTCTAGGGGAAGAAACCTAGGAAACCAGGAGAAAGAAAATCCCATAGAGATCCCTAATCATGACAAATCTCAATGAGAAGCTACTGAGAACAATGAAAATGCCAAATTGTCAACCTGTTCGGCCACCTGCAGCACACCTCGAGCACAAAGAACATGGTACAGACCCCTGCAAATGATCATGGAACACCCTGGACCACACTGCAATGGTGAACAAATCATCTCATACTAGCACCAGTCACTTCTGCATTCAATTTTGATCATTTTGGTCATAGTAAACCATTCAAAAATTCAAATTTAAAAATAAACAGCTACTTTATGGCACTTGCAGTAAATCGGTGGTCTATATTTAAATCTAGATCAGCTTTATATCATGACCGTTAGATCTCTCCTTTTCACGGTGTTTATGTCCTTAACTCAACTACTAGCCTTGAGTTACCTTTTAGTGACTACGCGACAAGGCATTTCTTATTCGTGAAATAAAACCTTAACTCCACTTAACCCTGTGAACTGGTGACCAAAGGAATTTAATTCATCCTAGCTACATTTGGCAAACTAGCGACCAAAGGCTTTCATCAGTTCGTGAAGAGCTTTATCTATCTACCAAATAGTTTAGCGATTACACAAATACACACTCACTAAGTCGCCAACCATTTTAGAATACCACCATCTCATTTCGTGAATGAGTGAAAAGCATTGAAAATTGTCAGAACCGCCAAACATTTTATTAGGACCGCCAAAAGACTAAGGCAATTTTAATGGGCCTACACAAGAAGATCGACGGTTGTCTCATCTTTGCATAGACCTCCAAGATTCTTCTAGATCATAAGACAACTGTCAGATGAAGAATCTTACCCTACCCTGACAACCCTCTGACACCGGATGAGATCAACGGCTATCACATAACCTCAAGTCTTTGACAAATTTGATAAGGACTTATGCCATTCATCGATTCTCTAACAAGGTCAGGACCCACTGACATATTACCTAGTCATCACCTCGTGGACCAATCAGGCACCACCAAATTAGCTTACCTGGCAGTGGACCTGCCTATCAGAAAGCATTACATCATAAAAAGAATCAACAGTTGTCTTAAGATCTCATGCATCTAACATATTGTTTGCAAAGACATGCCCACCGTTGATCTACCACAAGTGTCAGGACCCTCTGACACGTCCAGGTCAGATTTGAAATCAATGGATGGCACATGATCTCAAAGGGGAAGAATATTCCTTAGGATCATGCACCGTCTGTTCATTGAAAAGGCTTCACTGCAGGCCCCACTAATGGATCTCTGAATCAGGAATGCCTCGACCAATCACCAACTGCCACCTCACTGACATAGGTCCACATGTATTATCATTTAAAAAAGGGGACCACCTCTCTATGAATTAGCGACTGAAGGAAATACAAGTCGTTCACTAGGTCGCTAGAAATTTTACGGTAACCACCAGACAATGGGATATTACGTGAACACTATGTTGACCCAATCACTAAAAGAAAAGATACAACTGCCAGGAACCAAGCGAACCAACGACAAACATGCATTCACGAAATCACCAAAAAAAAGGACTAACCACTTGAGGAATAAATGAATAAGTGACCAATGGGGAAAAGAAATGTGCACATGCATTTAACAAGACTTATGTGGCCTGAAAAGGTAATGAAGAATTAGAACAAGACCAGAGATTTTCTTACCAACAGCTAGTTTTTATGAATTTTTTGCTTAGAGTTTTAGCCAGGGACAGGAAAAAGGTTGCAGAGACCAGAGGAAAGTTGGTACAGTCATGAAATTTTTTGCAGGTGCAGGCCATTTTCTAAAGATTTTTTTCATTGACATGAAAATGGGCTAACAAATCTGACAAGGGTTTCTAGGCTAAAGACTAGGAAAAACACTGCAGGGACTAGGGGAAAAGACCAGTAGCCATGAAATTTTCTCGGAGTGATAATAGTGGCTCTTTTTGGGGATGTATGCCTCCTGTAGGCATAGAAAGGACTTAGTATCATTGGTTAAAGCAGACCATCCCACTGGAAAATTGACAACAAAGAGCAATAGGACCAAAACCTTGGGACCTCAAAAAATGGCAACCAAACTAGGGAAACAAGAAAGGAAAAACAATTGTACAAGGATTTACAATATTTACAAAAGGCTCAAGCCCCCAAAACTTTGATCAATTTTTACCTCTATCAGACAAATAATTTCCATCTCCATCCAATAGAGGAAAATTGAAATTACATCTCTCATCCATCCTGCCAAAAACATTATGATCCACATTCAGCATATTATATAAAAAATGATCATCATACTCACCATCACTCAGCAAGATAGGGCCATCAAGCTTGCCATAAATATGATCATTTTGTGACATCATAATGTCACATTCTTCATTTTCACTATCATGTTGGAAAAGGGAAAACTCATTTTCAATCTCATGGATGGACACATCAACATACTGGTCATTAGTTTGCAATGAAGAATAAACCCTTTCTATCTCTTTGCTTTGCAAAATAATATAACGCTTCTCAAGACTAAAATCTGATTGCATGAAAATGGAAACAACTTGCTGATCAAAAATCACATCAACATCTTCTAGAAAGGAACAAGCACTGTCAGTCAATGACTCATTAGTCATTTGCAAATCTGAGAAAACCCCTTCAGATTTACCACATTCTCCAGCATCAAAGTATAAATAAGAACCACTGACATTAGGCTCTTGAAAAACTAAATCCACACTAGTACACACATCATCATACTCATCAAACATTACATTATCAAATTCACTACAATGATGTGTACCATCCACTTGCATACCAAAAATGGGAGAAAGAACCTCAATAGAAGTTTCACACATCATGCCATCATTTATTCTTTCTTCATTAAAAATAATATCTACTAGGCATGGAATTTTGGAAATATATTTGGGAGTGCACCGCTGAAATTCTACATCCAAGAGCTCTGAGATTTGCTCACTACTTAGTAAGCATTGAACTTCACATTCTATCTCATTGATCTCACTGCTAGTGCTGCAAACATCATCCTCATCTGAGACAGGAGCTGAAATTTCTTGTGTCACAATATCTTGTGCAAAGTCATCACTACAGGAACTTTCACTGCAAGAAATTACATCAGTTGCAGATTCATCATCGATCTCTTGATAACCACAAGTTCCATTATCAACATTAGCATCACAAGACTCATCCTCCACAAATGAAGCCATCCATTCTTTAACATTTTCTAGTGCTTCATTTCTAAAGGATGCAGACCAACTGACTGACTCGGGCATACCAAGTTCTAAAAACATTTCAGCATATTGGGAATCTTGAAGCTCAATACCCACAAAAAGTTCATCACAAGCTACAAAAAATTTATTATAGTATAAATGGGATGACTCCCCTTTTCTTTCTCCTATTGTACATCTTAAAATCTTTATGCAAGTCTGCTGGATTTTTTGACTCATCAAATAAATATCTCTTTCTCTATTAACATTTCTAAAATCTGATTAAGAACTTTCAGATCTAGAAACATCATCTTGACTCATCAAGGCTGGGAACTCCATTTCAATATACTGACAAAACAATGCAACTTGTTCTCATGAGAACACTTCTATCCAAATTAATGCAACCATTGACCTTATTAAACCTCAACATATTTCTGATACTCTTTATAACAATTGAAGCTTCTATCCAGAAATATGATCAAACTTTCAAAATTAATTTCCCTTTTCAATGATGACTTGTTCACCTAATTAGGGACTGCTCTTGCTTGATGAAATAGGATTACCTGAAGATGTTGTGAATGTTGCAAAATATTGATCTGAAGTCTCCTTTAGATTACCTTTCAAAATTTGGTAGAGCCACCACCTCTTTGCAGAGGACAAATCTGAATCAGCTGAGAACCTTTCCCAACTCTAAACCTTCTTCAAAACCCACAATCACAACACAAACTCATAGGATAACTGTTTGTCAAGACTGCAAATATATCACACTTTGTTACAAAACATTGACCAAAAATAGACTCAGAGTCACCACTCAACACTTAGTGAGAAGATTTAGCAAATGCTTGTTTGTTCATCTAACTCTTTTCTAAAATCTCCCCAGCAGAGTCACCATCTTGTTGGTGTTCTTTTTTGCCAAATGTCAGATTGACATTAGGATTGATAGGGCCAGTGTCACATTCACTCAACACTCCAAATCTGACAAGGAAAAAGGCCAACTGACAAGGATCAAAGAGAGATCCTTCTACAGTTTGAGCTCCACATCACTCAGGTGGGTATACCTCATCTGCACACACATACAACTTGAATCACACTACAAGCCTACAGGTAATTGACACTACAAGCCTATAGGTAACTGATTGTGGAATGGTTCTCAAACCCTTGTAGGTATCCTATACCTCAATGAAACCAATATTTAATGCAATAGTCCTACTTGCTTAGAATGAGTATGAAAACCAAAGACCTATACTAACAACATGAAAGGGAAAGGGTGAAACTGAATGTAAATGATTTAAAGATGGGTTTGAAAGGTTTCCTGAGATACCCTATGTCTCTCATAGACCAGTGCCTTATCCAAAGGGCCATAGAGTCAAATACCCTATTGCAATAGATAGTTATGAAACAAGAAAACAATGTATTCAATATGTTCATGCCTAACATCAATCACACACCATGACCAAACCTCACTTTAACAACCCACCTATGTATTCAAGTATGTTATCACCCATCCAAAGGTTTTTAACCCTCCCCTTAGAAGAGACCTATAAATAGATAACACATTAACCAACATCCACTAGAAGACAAGCATGACATATCTTTCACACCTCAACTCATACATACATGAAAACTAATCCTAAACCAGTTATCTCTGCGAAGAAAACTCCACTTGCAAACGCATAGGAAATGCAAATAGAAAAATCAAACACCCTTGATGTATGATTAATGAATTCAAAATTCAAATGGAGATAGCTTGGTAACAATAAGAATAAATTGAGTCCTCATACATAAGACAAATCAATTACAATATTTATTATATTCTTTGAACCAACAAAGGAAGAAAGAACACCCTATATGCAGAGAGAAGGAGAAATTCTGTAGGACTGAACCTTTCTTGGAACCAGAATAATGGACATCCAAAATTGTGGAACCCTTACAAAGTTAAAACTTCAACTATTTATACCACTAATCATCTTGGGATCCTAGAATAGGATGCAACAAGCTACAGATGAATAGGGTTAGGGTTTCACCCACCAGACTAGCTAGAAACAATCACAAATTTATTACAGGAGGGAAACCCAAGAAACCAAGAGAAAAATAGATCCAAGAGTGATCCTTAATCATGAAAAATTCCCTGAGAAAGTACTGAGAACCATGAAAATGCCAAATTTGTCAACCTGTTTGGCCACCTGCAACATGCCTCGAGCACAAAGAACACAGTATAGACCCCCCTGCAATTTGATCATGGAAACTTGGACCACACTGGAACCACCGATGCCACCAAACAAGTCAAATTCGGCTGATGAAATCTTAAAAACCAATCCTTTCTATCACTAGAAACTCTCAAAAAATTCAAATTCAAACTACAATGGTCACGTTAAAAATTTTAAAATACAACCATAGATCTTTTCCTTTTCCTAGCAAATTGGGTAGCTTGCATTTAATCTTACAATAGTTGTGAACCCTTTTGAAAAGTCTTCGGCCCAATCAGCACACCACAACCAATCAAAAATGAACACCTTAGCGTCATGTAGCACCTCAGACCCCCCCACCACTTAGAGTCAATACAAAACATTAGTTGCATGATCACATAGCATGAAAATGGCCTATGCAAACATGTGACAAACTACCAGCATTCACCTTATCATTTGCCTTTAAGTTAGGATCCCACCTGGTACACCTGTCAAACACCCATTCGCTAAATACCACCTAGTCACCTCTGACACAGGCCCCACTGATACCTACCATGTCACAAACTTGTTGACCAATGAAAAGCCTCCATCTCCACAACACCTAGCATTGGACCCACAATCATCGACTTGAATGCTTGGGAGATCAGACGGTAATCGCATGATCACATGGGCTCAAAAGATTCCATGTGATTATACTACCACAGTTGATCTTGAATCTATGAATGAGACACTAGGCCCACCTGATAGCATATCCAACTCACCACTCTCAACCAATAACCAGCCACCATCTCAGCAAATAAGATGATACTAAAGATAGGCCCGCTGGGATAGATGTCACCTCGTTGCATAATCGCTTGTCAGCAATTCTGACAAGGGGAAACCATGAGATTATGCAATAGCCACATATTATTAAAGGGTAACACCTAGGAAAATAAATCCTGACAGACTTAAGCATAGGGAAATATAAAAGGGGCCCCGATAACAAACCTTAGCCGCATGATTGCATAGCATGATAATGGCCTATGCGATCATGTGACAAACCGCTTAAATAGAACAGCGGGTCTGTTGGTTCTCTTCCTTGCAAGACTAAACTTGAATCAAATGGTTGGGCTTGAAACACAGATTAGGCAATCAAGCTTGACAAGGAAAATAAACCAATTGATGAGGATAGAGAGAAATTCTCCTTCTTTGAGCTCCACATTCACTCAGGTGGGTATTGCCTTATCTGCACATTCAAGACACCTCATGACAAACCAAAGGCCTGCAAATAGATTAGTGTGGAATAGCAGTCAATCTCCTATAGGTATCATGTACCCCAATGATATAAAGTCTCATGCAATAGCCCTACTTGCATGGAATGAGACTGAAAGCTAGAGACCTATACTAATAGCAAGAAAGGGAAAGGGTGGAACTAGATGGAAATGATTTGAATGGATAGAAGGGACCCCTAAGATACCCTAAGTATCACATAGACTAGTGCCTTATCCAATGGGCCACAGAGTCAAATACAATATTGCAAGGGACAGCTATGAAACAAGAAAATAATATACCCAATGTGTTGATGCCTAACATCAATCAAAAACCATGACCAAACCTCAACTTAGCACCCACTTGTGTATTTAAGTATGTTATTATCCACTCAAAGGATTTTAACCCTCCCCTTAGAAGAGACCTATAAATAGACAATACATTAACTAGCATCCACTAGAAGACAAGCATCAAATATCTTTAACACCTTAGCTCATACATACATAAACACTAACCCTGAACCAGTTATCTCTGCAAAGACAACTCCACTTGCAAACACATAGGTAGTGCAAACAGAAAAATCAAACACCCTTGATGTATGATTAATGAATCCATAATTCAAATGGAGATAGTTTGGTAACAGTAAAAATATATTAAATCCTCACACATAAG
This sequence comes from Chamaecyparis obtusa, assembly GCA_027943335.1. Classification (NCBI taxonomy): domain Eukaryota; kingdom Viridiplantae; phylum Streptophyta; class Pinopsida; order Cupressales; family Cupressaceae; genus Chamaecyparis; species Chamaecyparis obtusa. The sequence goes on along the minus strand of BSBK01010968.1, from coordinate 24,816 downwards.
ACAAATCTGCTGCAGCATGCATTATATTCTCTGAACTAGCAAGAGAAAGAGGAACACTCTATATGCAAAGAGAAGGAGAAAAATATACAGGAAAAGGACCCTTCATTGGAACTGACAAAACTCAGAACCCTTACACAGTAAAAAATTCAACTTTTTATACCACTAGCTACCTTGGAAACCCATAATAGGTTGCAACAAGCTACAGACAGCTAAGGCATAGGTTACAACAGCTAAACCAATTGGAAACGGTCAAAAATTTATTGCAGGGACATGAAAGTTAGGCAACCCAAAGAGAAAAGATCTCAGACTAACATTAAGATTAGGCCATAAGACCAGGAGATTGCCATAAAAACTAGTCTAATCAACTACCCGCAAACACTTCTCAAGCCAAGATTGTAATCATTCCTTACATGGTACAGATCCCTACAAATGATCATCAAGAACCCTAGACCACACTGGAGCAGCAAACAAATCACTTTTTACCAGTTCCAATCACTTCTGCATTGAAATTTAGTCCTTTCTATCACTGGAAACCCTCAGACAATTCAAATTTGAAAATGAATGGCTACTTTGCACTTCACGGGTTTTATGTTCATCAACTATTTGCCCCTAGTCACGAAATCATCAATTTCACCACCATAGGAATCCATGCTTCAAATTATGCTTGGTCACATGATCGCAAGGCACCAAACTAACCTTTGCGATCATGTGACTGCAGTCTCCTTAACCGCGCAATGTCGTCACAAACCACCCAGAAAAGTCTTCGGACACCTCATAAATCCCTCGGTAAATGAAAAATGGGAATGTTAGCAACACGACACCGTGGACCCACATAATTTTGCAACCGCGATGTTATAATAGTTGTCGCATGATCGCATAGCCAAAAACTAGGCTATGCAAACACGTGACAAGCCATGAGATTGCCACCTTGTCACTGCAAACACTAGCTCCACCTATCTGGCGAATTGGTGACTGAAGAACTTTTTCCAGTTCATGAGATACTTTACACCATCACCAAAAGACTTAGTGAATGCAACCATTGTTCGCTGAATCGCCAAATGAAATAGGGCATCACCTTTTTATTACACGAACACGTGAACACATTGAACTTTGTCGGCACTTCCAGATCCTTATGCACTCTACCAAACCTTAGACCCCACCTGGGTCTACCTGATGCCACATGTCATCATGCCATTCACTAAAACCACCAAGCCACCAAACACAGGACCCACCGCCAAGAAAAGCCTTACCATTGAGAAGATTGGATGGTGGTCACATTATCGCAAAGGGGAGGAATATTCCTCATGATCATGTGGCAACTATAGATCTCATTTGCATTGTTACTTCCGCTTTGAGAAATACCAGGCCCACCAACTAACTGCAAAGCACTCAGTGACTATGTGACAAACTGCCTGCCAGGTTGTGAGATGTTAGCTGCTAACCACCAACCATTCAGAGATTACGTGACTAACAGTCACTGAGTTTCTGAAGGTTAGGCACCTAACTGACAGAAACAAGAGAATGCATGACAACGCAGTCACCAGGTCACCGAATAAAAGAGGTAACTACCAGGAGATTTGGAGAATGAGCGACAAGAAACCTTGAAGGACTGGGCCCCACCATCCATCGCACTTGTGTAGTTAGGACCAAGGTCAAAACACACAAAGTATTCAACATAGAGAATAAGCGCACAAAAGTAGGAAGCGCAGGGTCAAAAACAACACACAGGCCGACAACATCATGGATTTTCAGAAACACTATGGGTTTTTGACACTGAGGTAGATTTTGAAATTTTGTCTCCTGCAGACAATAGAATTTGAATAACTTTTTGGGTCTTTCGATTCAGCACATGTGATTTGGGCTAGAGCAAGGTGACACATTGGAGAACACAGGGTAGGAGCACAAACCAAGAAACATTTGTAGGGAGGAGGCCAATTTCAAAAGATTTTGCTATGACAAAAAAATGGCCTAATAGGGTCACAACCTTTTAGCACATGGATTATTTGAATTTTAAGTGAGAGGAAAAGGTAACATTAAAATATAACAGGGTTGAGGCAAATTAGGTTTTTTCCATGCAACTGCTAGTTTTTTGAAAATCTGACAAGGGTTTCTAGGTGAGAGACCAGGAAAAACACTGCAAGGGCCAAGGGAAAAGACCTGGAACCATGAAATTTTCTCTAAGTGATAACACCCAGAACCAGGAGGCCCATAGAGAAGAATAACCTTTGGGGGCTTCACACCAATATATTTGAAGAGTTTTGGGCATCTAAGAGGAACCTCTACCAGTTCACAAATCACGAGTCAGAATTAGTTGAACTAGACTTTCTTTGTTGTAGAATTGATTTAGTATAGAATATTTTCCAGCAAGAGTTTTTTTTAAAAAGCAAGGTTTTTGTAGCATTAGCTACCACTTGAGAAAAAGTTTCCATAGCTAAGTTTCCTTGCCATATTTAATATTTCTCTAAAGTATTACAAGTTAGTAAGTCCTCAGCTAAAGGGCTTATAAACTAAACAAAGTTTCAAACATATGAATAGATAAAACTCATACAAGGAAAAGACGGAGCCAAATTGAATAGAATTGGCTATTTGTCAGTAGAAGGTCCCTACTAGAACATACACATTTGTCACTTCATTAAGATGACAATTATGTATAAGTCATAGCTATCTTTATTATCTATTGTAGAAAATACATTTGAAGCACTAGCAGAAGCACCGGGAAATCAAAATTCAGAACCAGAGCCTCGAGATTGTTGTAGTCTTTGTGCAAAGGCTCGATACTTCTGAATATCAGCATCACTAACACTTCTTCAGGCATATTTCATTGAATCCTCAAAATGAGTAGCCTTTATTTTAGCTACCTGATCACTATCATCCTCATCCATTGCCTCAGGGTTCTCACTTATTTTTCTTTCATGTTCAATATTATCCTGTAAAAATAGAGAGGAAAGAGAACATGACAAATTGAAATAATAAGATACAAGTTGAGGAAAATTAAATAAAAAAATGTAAAATTCTAACAAACCAGTTCAAAAAAAACCATTAAGAAATTCATAACCAAATCTAGTTTGCGAAAGCCGCCACAATTGAAACTCACCTTCTCAATATTTTCTCTAATAGCATACTTTCAAGTCCGCTGACAAATCTCTGTAATATCTCATCAATAAATATAATGGATGGGGCATTCTTCTCAGCCTCCTCAAAATCCTTCTAGAGATTGCTTTCACTTTCTCCAGCCGACTTTGACATGATCTCAGGTTCATTGATACAGAAAAAGAAGGCACCAGTTTCATTTTCTAGTGCCCTAGCAATTAAAGTTTTCCTAGAACCAGGAGGCCTATAGAGTAGAATACCCTTTTGGGGCTTCACACTAATAGATTTTAAGAGTTATGGGCATGTAAGATGAAGCTCTACCAATTCATAGATCACCAGTCAGAGCCTATCTCTCAAATAGTTCAAACAAAATGAAAAAAACCAATAGTTTCACAAAGAGCAGAGTAGATGGATTGCTAGAGCCCAAAGTAGTCTAGAAAATAGAACGAGCAGGGACCCACTGGAAACAAGTAGTAGAATGAGTGTGGACACTTGAAGATAAATATCTAGACTAATCACTAATTAGGATGCCATTGGTGATTAGTTTGGATATTTATCTTCAATTTTTTTTAAACACTCTGTGTTTCGTCAAAATTTCGACCCACCGTCATCTAAAATCAACCATGCTATGTCAAAATGTTGCATCATGGGTTTTCCATCTTGGTCAGAGCCACTAAATATTTCAACCAATATTGGTTGAAATATGACTGTCGCAAGTTTGTCATCCTGGTCGGAGCGACCAAATTTTTTGAGCAATATTAATATATATTGGTTGAAAGAGCGACCGATATACCAACACTTGCTAATGTTATTTTTGGCCTAGATTGCCCTCTTTTTCAACCAATATTGGCATCAATTATTCTATAGTTGTAGTAATGGGTTGATATTTTGATGCAAATAATAGCGATGAACCAATTGGTCGACTATTTGACCGAGTTGGGTAGAAAATTTGACCAATAGAGCATCGAAAAATGGTGCAAAATATACTAGTGAGTCATTTAATGGGTTGAGGCTTCCTTCTCACTTTTTTTCTAGATGCATTTTTAAAAGGGACTAGAAGAGGGTGTAAATTATCTTTTTTAATCAATTTATTAATTTTTAGAGTCCTAAGGAAATTACTTATGGTCTGGGTACTTCCATAGTCTAAAATCTTGAATGTGTGATAGTTTATCACCCTATTTATGAGGCATTTTTTAGTTTTGAAAAACTTACATTTTGAGGAATTCAAATAAAGACTTGATACATCTCTTTTTACCTCTTTCCAACTACATTTATGATATTGAAGAATCCCACAAAGAACCCTTAGAATACTTCTGGGTTCAATGTAAAACATCCCTTAACATCTCTTTACGTATCACATGTGTGACCATGTGTAGGAAGTTTTATTTTAGATGGTGAGTAGGAAGGTTCCAAGTATGACCTTCTCATTCAAAATTTTTGAATTCTAATTATTTAAATCATTTAATTGATGAGGATGAAGCTCATATCTATTTTTCTAGTTTTAGAATTAGATTTTTTAATGGAAATAATAAAAGACTTAGATAAGGAAAAAAATGTGGACAGGCTTGGAGCTCTCCTTCATTCATCTCATATTGGGTAGTTTTGAAGGTACGACTCAAATATCATATTAATTATTTGAAGAATTATTTATTGGATACATCTGTGAGATGATTGTATTTTTTCGGTTTCATTTTTATAGGCATATTAATTGAAGAAAATGTTGAAATAATATAAGACATAGATAAGGAAGAAAAGGTAGAAAGGTTTAGATCTCTCCTCCATTCATCTCATATTAGGTAGGTGTGAGGGTACACCTCAAAGGCCATATTACTTATTTAAATAATTATTTGTTGCATACATATGTGAAAATATTATATTTTTTAGGTTTCATTTGCCTAGCAATATCTATGGGATTGTGTTATAATACAGTAGAGATGTCCTCCCCTTAACAACCTTAGGAAAGTTCATGTGTTAGAAAATCTATTGAATTTAGTTTATTCTTTTGTAGTTGTGTTTTAAACAATATGTCTATACATTTTTTAGTTATTTGACACATACAATCTTTTTGGCTTGATTAATTATTGGAATAAATTAGATTTCATTTTTTCTAAGCTATTTAATAATATTTTAAATTGATTAAATATGTTACAATTGTTATTATTTTGTAAACACAAAATGACAACCATAGATCAATAATTGAAATGTCATTATGATTTGAATTTCCATATATATCTTTCAACTATCATTTGTAGGCAAAACTATTACTATGAAAATGAGTGTGGCAAAATGCAAGTATAAGTTGAAGATGGGAACATGGTTAAGGAGAAGTAATTTAGAAACATGATGAAGAATGGTCAGAATAAAAACCTATTACACACACCATGTAGTATTATTTAAAGTTGTATTTCAAATGACATGGTAGCTACATTCTAAATAATTTGATGATGTCAATGTTTACCTTTGTTGTATTATGTCAATTAATTTATAAAAAGAATAAATTTGCATTCCTTTCTTTTATTTAATTATTTTATGTGTGTGTGGATGTACATACATACATACAGACATACACATACATATATATGCATATGCAATATACATATACATATACATATACAAATACATATACATATACATATACATATACATATACATATACATATACATATACATATACATATACATATACATATACATATACATATACATATATGTATACATATACATATATGCATGTGCATGTGCATATATACCATATGTACAAGTTTTATTGATTTCTTATAACCATTTGAATTGTACCCCATTTAAATATGTTAGAATGTCATATATGATAAAGTGGTTTCTCATTATTAAAGTTCAGTTGTATTATCATCTATAATGAATTGTTATGTATTATATCCATCCAAATTTAAAATATAAAGTGTTATTATCACACCTTCCATAAAAGTATTTGCCTTTTAATTTCTACAATAAAAGAAAAAAAATGTGCATAATCGATGAAGAATATTGCACTTACTAGCCAAATTTGACGCGAATATTGATATATTTATTCTACTTCTTATGTACTATTGAGATAACTCCATCTTGTATTTAACTACTACACATAAATAATAACCAGCTTCTCTTCTTGAAAGATACCTAAGAAATTTAAATACTAACTTTCCAATTATATCAAATTTCTTTAGCTTCAAAATACTAAGTCAATCCTGCACTTTGGGATAAGTCATTATGTTGTGAAAACCTATTCTCAAAGTGGATTAAATAGGTTGTAGGAAATGAAACTACACTTCCTTCTCTCCATTTCTTCTTTCAAAACTTTAAGAACCTCCTACACTTGACTACTAAAGGAATGAATATTAATGGTTTTGTATTTCCTAAAAAGAAACATTTTTCTTTCTAGTGAAAATTAATGCTTTGGCATACTATTAAATATTCATAAAATTTGTGAATCACTAGCCACATCAAACAACTTATAAACATCCATATATTTATTCTACTTCTTATGTGCTCATCTCAATAGTACTTAGCCACTTTTGTATTTTCTTTTTTCCATTGTAATTGCATGAGAAAAAGGCCTCTTCTAATCTACTCTCTATTAAACATTATCCATTCTACTCATTATCATTTCATTACAAGAATAGTTGAAGCTTTGAGCATTTACCAATTCAACCCTGGTGATATAATCACAACTAAATTGTTATTCTTGTTCATCTTCAAGTTATTCTTTGTAGATTTTCAACACATATTTCTACACTTGTATCATACTTCATATACCTATTTTAAATTTATTCACTTGACAAAATGGAAACCAATCATAAATAAGATGCATTCTACACAAAAGTGATTGTTTCATTTCCAAATAACATCTTTCCAAATAAAACCTTAATATTGACAAAATAGCAACCATTCAGAAATAAGATGCATTCTATACAAAAGTGATTGTTTTCTTTCCAAATAACATCTTTCCAAATAACTTCCCGCTCTGCAACTTTCTGCTCAAGCTTGATTTTCAAACTAGAGGCTCCCATGTCTGCCTCTCCTAGGGGAGATGTTGCCCCCCTAGTTGACCCGCTTGCTGGTCCTGATGGACCCTAGGCCATTCCCCTAATTTCCTATCTCATGGTCCCAATGATTGAGTCAACAGGGGAATCTCAAAAAGTGTCCTCTTCTACTGATACCCTGTTGTCCCCCCCAAAACCCAACTAGAAAGGGGACCTTGTTGGAGAAGCTCATCAATCTTTGGAGGCTCTGCTGGTGGAATTCATTCAGACTAAGGAAGGTGTTGAACTATCACTTTCAGACTCAGTGGTGAATAGAACTATGGTAGATTTTTAGTTGGCCCTGGTTGGTCGATTCTTTAACTTTTGACCTACCATCAAAATGGTTAGAAAATCAATGTCTAACCAGTGGAAGATCAAGGGTTTTGTCCCAATTTCTCCTATGCCAGGGGGACTTTTTCTATTTAAGTTTACCACTCTAGAGGACCTGTCCTATGTTCTCTCGGGTTCATGGGTTTATGGAAAGAACTTCCTGGCCCTTGTGAAATGGAAACCTGGTTTCATTCCAGTGACGTAACTAACAAGAACGGCCCAATTTTGGGTCTGTCTCCTTGGCCTCCCACTCGAATATTGGGATGACAAAGTTTTTCGATGGATAGGTGACTCCTTCAGCTCATTCATCACAATGGACTAGGTGACCCATTCTAAATCCAGGATAGTGTTCGCTAGATTCTGTGTGAATGTTATTCTTAATAAAACCCTACCCAACTTTGTCATTTTGAAATCTAAATTGGGTAGATGGACCCAAGTGTTGGTGTATGAGAATGCTACCCTATTCTACCAGAACTATGATAGCAGAGGCCACTCTAGTGACACTTGCACATCCTCCAAGTTGAGAACTAAAAAAGGGAACAAGGACAAATGAATGGCTAAGGGTCCACCCCCCATAGGTGAAGAGGAAAAGGTGGAGACTAGGCCACCCTTGGTGGCTAACAAAATGGAAACCCTAGCAATTGAAGATCTAGCTTTCAAGGAAAGTGAGATCATCCCCCCTAGGAGATGGAGGTAGGGAGCCCTATTCTTGGCTCTCTTGATCTCTAGACTACATATGAACCAATTCTCCAGCCGGTGGAGAAGTTGGTAAAGATCCCCCTAATGCCACCCTAGAGAGGAGGATGACTAACCTTACTAAGGTAGAATAACCTGCCATTGTGGTTTCTCTAGAGTTAAAATCCCTAAAGCTAGATGCTAAAACCCCGCCCCCCAAATCTTGTGAAGAAGAACTCCTCTAGCTCTCTTGATGGTTTAGAGGATGATGATGGGGAATGGAAAATGTAGAGAAAGAAAACCAAGCCTAAAAAGGATGATGTGGGAATGGAAACACCCAGGGGAAGGCCTTTAGACTATGCAAGGAGATCGAGAGGGACCAAAAGGCATGTTGCAATAGGTAAGCAGAAAACTCTAGCATCTAGTTTCAAAAGTAAGAAATGATTTTTCTTCTTGGAATGTGAGGGGCTTAAATAGCTCCCTTAAACAAAATGTTGTCAAACATTACATTTTTTATCATAAGCTTGATGTTCTACTCTTACAAGAGGTTAAGATGTCTGCTAGTAATTTTGCTATCCTTGCACCCAATCTTTGGCCGGGTGTTGCTTTCCTTTACTCTGAAGCTATGGGTGCATCTGGTGGCATTGCTACACTCTGGAACCCCAATAGGATAACTGGTCAGCTGGCTGCTTCTTCCCCAAACTTCCTTGATGTCACCTTTAGGAACAACGGAACCAAATGGATCACTTTTAATATTTATGCTCCTAATACCCAGTCTGGTAGAGCTTCCATGTGGGTTGATCTTGGCCATCAACTGGATCAGGACTATTCTATGAATTTTTTGCTAACTAGTGACTTTAACAGCCCCCTTTATCCCTTGTAAAAGTGTGGTGGACTAATTGACTACTCTGATAGCATGGGGGAGCTAGCTGATTTTATCTCTTCCACATGCCTTCTTGACATCACTCTGAAAGGAATCCCTTTCACTTGGACCAACAATAGGAAGGGCATCCATCTCATCTAGGTGAGGCTAGATCAGGTCCTAGCCACCTCTTCATGGAACCTTTGTCTAAACTCTTCCTTGTCTTCCATCCTTAGAACTATGTCAGATCACAACCCCCTCCTTATTTATTAGCATGGCACCCCTAAAGTCAGCCTGACCCCCTTCAGATTTGAAATTATGTGGTGTTCTCACCCATCCTTTAGAGACCAAATGAAATTCTGGTGGAAGACTAACATCAGGGGTACTGCCATGTTCAGAATCACCCAAAACCTTGAAATTATCAGAAGGGAGGTCAAAGGTTGGAGAAAACATAATTTTTGAGACTTTTGTAAAGAGAAAAATGAACTGTCTGAAACCTTAGAATCCCTCCAGGCCCATTTGGCTTTTGGAAGCTACCCGCCCTAGATTCAGGTGGAGGAGGAGTTGACTAGACACAAGTGGTGGGAAACCCTAGAAAAAGAAGAAATCTACTAGAAGCAGAGATTCAGAATCCAGTGGCTTACTGACGGGGATAGGAACATGACCTTCTTCCATAGGTCTACCAACATCCATAAAAGAAGAAATATCATCACTACTATTATGGATGAAGGAGGGAATGAAGTCAAGGAGAAGGATAAAATCAATCAAGTTGTGGTTAACTACTTTAAGGGGTTGTACTCTAATGAGGGTCGTATATGCCTGAACAACATCCAAAACCAACTCTTGGACCACATCCAAAGTGCTATAACTCTTAGTGATAATGACATGCTTATGAAGCAGGTCTCTAATGAGGAATTCAAGAATGCAGTCTTCTCTATGGGAGCTTACAAAGCCCATGGGCTAGATGGATTTCCTCCGGCATTCTTTCAAGAATATTGGGACATTGTGGGGACTGATGTTACCCATTTTTCCAGAGACTTCTTTAGGACTAGGTGCCTCCTTAGATAGCATAATAAAACCTACATTGTGCTTATACCAAATCATAACAATCCTACCTCTATGTTGGATTTGAGGCCCATTAGCCTTTACCATACCTTCTACAAGATCCTTACCAAGATCCTAGTTGGCATCAAGTCTCTTATGGAAAAGATTACCTACACTACTCAGAAAGGTTTTGTGCCAAGTAGATAGATTCTAGATACGGCCATAGCCACCCATGAAATCATCCACTCTATGGACAGAAGCAAGGTCCCAAGTATGGCCTTTAAACTGGATATCTCTAAAGCTTATGACAAAGTTAACTGGTCATTTCTGCTTAAAATTCTAGCTAAAATGGGCTTTAATGAGAAGGTTATTCAGATTATACAAGAATGTACTCAAACTATTAGCTTCTCTGTTCTGGTCAATGGCACTCCTGGTGGCTTTTTCAAACTTGAGAAGGGTCTTAGACAAGGAGACCCTCTCTCCCACTACCTCTTTATTATGGTGGTTGATGTTCTTAGTAGGAATCTATGTATGTTGTCCACTATGGGAAGAATAAAAGGCATCAAACCTCCTTCTATCCTTCCTCAGGTGGTGTTAGAATAGTTTGTGGATGACACCTTCTTCTTTGGGTATTCTTCAGTGATTGAGGCCAGACGGTAGAAACAATTCCTTGAAAGTTATGCATGGGCTTCTGGATAGTGTATTAACTATCAAAAGAGCTGGCTATTCTTCTTTAATACCCCCATGGAGTTACAAAATAAGGTTCTTCAAATCTTGGGTTGTTTGGTAGCTTCACTCCCTTCTACCTACCTTGGCCTCCCCCTTATGGTTAAAGAGGTGTCCTAGGATTTCAAGAATTTCATCCTTGAGAGAACCAAGAGGAAACTTGTTGGTTTGAAGGGGAAGATTTGAAGCAATGCTGGTAAACTTTAGCTTGTGGCCTCCACTCTCCAAGGGATCCCTATTTACTTCCTATCCCTCTTTAAAATTAGAAGCAACATGGTAGAAAAACTTGAAAGAATTTAGAGAACCTTTCTTTGGGCCAGGTCTAAAGAAAAGAAGAGGATGTCTCTTGTTAATTGGGACAATGTCTACCTCCTAAAAAGAATGGGTGGCATGGGACTAAGAAGAATTGGTTTGATGAATAAAGCCCTTACCACAAAAGTGGCATGGAAACTCATAGAAGGAAAGGTAGACTGGTGCATATTAATGGAAGCTAAGTACCTCCAAGGACATCCCTATTGGAGGATGTACCACAATAGCAACCTCCCAAGTGGATCCAAACTCTAGATGAACATCTGTAAATGCAAGACCCTTCTGTCTAAAGGAGCTTTTTGGAAAATTGGAAATGGGAGTGTTGGCATTAAGTAGAATTGCCACTAGTGATAACACTTATTTTCATTCTGAGTACAAACTGAGTAGAACAGTGCAAACCGAGCAGAACAGTGCAAACTGAGCAGAACAGTGCAAACCGAGTAGAACAGTGCAAACTGAGCAGAATAGTGCAAACCAAGTAGAATAGTGCAAACCAAGCAGAACAGTACAAATCAAGTAGAACAGTGCAAACCGAGCAGAACAGTGCAAACCGAGCAGAACAAGTGCAAACCGAGCAGGACAGTGCAAACCGAGCAAGACAGTGCAAACCGATCAAGATAATGCAAACCGAGTAGGACAGTGTAAACCGAGTAACATTATGTCTACCGAGTCACCAGTATTTACCGACTTCAAAACCTACCGAGTGGTTAGTATGAACCGTGCCTTCACTTCTACCGAGTGCATGATGATGGCGAGTAATGCAGTGGATGCCGAGTATCAGAAAGTCACCAAGTTAGTTTGCAGGAACCGTGTAACCATACTTGGGCCGACTTAGTGGCACTTATGTTTATTTGTCAAGCTGACTTTGTAATTGTAATTAATTGTTTAGACTTGTATATAAACAATGTTGTAAAGATGTCAAGAAGCAATAATATGAATATGTATGTGAATAAAAAGAAAAGGCAGAGATAAGAGAATTACAAAGGGATACAGCAGTATAGGGAATAGCAAAGACAAATTCATCACAGAAGGTGATCAGTACATTCAGTGAATCTCAATCAGCAATCCAGTTGCAAAGCAAGAGATCTACTATTTCATCCTAATAGGTGAATTAGTACTAAAATCCTTTAACCAGGTAGACTTAATAGTCTGTTGTAAAATCTCTTTACCGAGTGCATACTTCATTGTATGTTTGTAAATCCTTTAACAAGATGGATTTAGCAATCCTAATTGCTCCTAACAGGGCAGATCATTAGAAGTGATCAAATTGTAAGCCTTAACCAGCCAACTTTATTCTGCAGTACTAAAGCTTTGTGGGTTTCATCCCCACCCCAGTTTTACTTTCTTTTTGGAAGGTTTCTGGGTAACCAAATCTATGTGTCATTGTTGTGAATGATTTTAAGTTTCATGCTTTCTATATGCATAAGGAAAAAGTGAACCATATGTTAATACATCTATAATTCTAAGAAAATTTGAAGTCACTGATTCACCCCTCCCCTCTCAGTAACTCGGTTAATCCCTGAATATTTCCAACAATTGGTATCAGAGCTTTGTTGGTTCTCAAGATAAAGCTTAACTAGCTTGAGCAAAGATCTAGGACAATGGAGGTATTCAAACTGAACAAGGTGATTGAAAATGAAAAGCTAGATCTGGAAATGGCCATAGCTAAACTAAAGGAAGCAAAAGAACATCTTTCCCAATCCCTAAGAAGAAGGAAGGAACTTGCAAATTAGATGAATGATCAGAATTACATTGAAGAAAAGGTTGAAGATCTGTTTCCCTCAAATAGCTCAGATGAAGCAAACAATGTTGTCAAAGAACTCCTAGAAAAGAATGGGTCTCTGCAGGAAGAAGTGAGAAAATTAAAAAGAGAACAAGAGCTACACTCAACAAGATTTTGTGAGATCTTAGAACAAAGAAACAAGTTGAAAGATGAATTAGATGGAAGGGACAATGAAGTTCAAAATAAAACCCTTCAGCTAGAAAACCTAATTGATCAGATCTCCCATACAAATGAGGAAATTCTGAATCTAAGATCAGAAATAGAAAACACAAGAGAAGAACTAAGATCTAAAAAGGAAATCAATCTAAGATTGGTGGATGACGTAAACGCTGAAAAACAAATCAATGAAGGAATGCTGAAAAGCCAAGAAGACTTGAATCAGCTATATGAGAAAAATCTGCATAGGCAGAAAGGAAAAGCAGGACTTGGATACAAAGGAGAAGGTGAATCTTCTAAGCAAGGTACTCAAAGAAATCAAAAACCTACTTGTAATCATTGTGGTAAAATATGACATACTTCAAATAAATGTTGGAACAATGAAAAAGCAGAATTCAATGGAAAATGCTACAACTGCAATCAACATGGTCACAAAGCAAATGAATGCAAGGAAAAACCAAGATTCAGAGGTAATTGTCACAAGTGCAACAAACAAGGTCACAAAGCATCCGAGTGCAGATCCAAGACATTCAATCCAGCAGAACAAATTATGAAAGCAATATTTGGATGGGACTACAACACCTGGTGTACATGTCATTACTGTGGAGAATATGGACACATTGGCATGAACTGCATAAAACATCATCTAAGGAAAAGAGATACTACTGTAAGATGCTTCAAATGCACTAAACTCGGTCACATAGCCAGAAACTGCATGAATGCTAGTGAAGTTGAAGATGGAAAGAAGAATGAAGTAACTAAGGTCAGGAAACAGGTGAGACAAAAGTGGATTCCTAAATCTACCGAGCAAACCAGTCCAAGTAATGGAATGGGTGGCTCTACCGACTCAAACTAAATTTCTAAGAAAGCACTGGAACTGTATTCTCCTAGACAAACTCCAAGCAATTCTAGAACCTAATTAAAAGAAAGATCTAAATCAGCATACAAGATGCAGTAAGATCACAGGAAGGTCGGTACCAATCTTAACCGAACAAGGTCGGTATTAGTCTTTACCGAGTGAGGTCGGAGCAATATGAATTCTCGAGTTCACCGAGTTGCGAAGTCTTCACCGAGCAATTAATTCTTAGTGGGTGACAGTCTATCAAAATTCATACCCTAATTTGTACTGAGCATTAATGATAGAGTTGTAAACAAAAGGCAAGAAATTGAACTCATTTCTCACCACGAATTTTAGCACTTTGAGAGTAGAAAACTTCAAGAGTAATCCAGTGACTCAAATACCTTTTGCGAAAAGAATTTTTTGTGAGCTACCATGGCATCATCCAGCACTTCAGTGAAGAAAGGATCTGAAATGTTAGTCCAAGGGGAATGGAAAGCACCAGATTTCAAGATCGTGCCCGCAATTGCAGCAGCCCTAGACCCGAACGGAGCTCAATCTCAGATTCCTCCTAGGGTACTACTTATTAACGATATTCGCAATCATTTCAACTGTACAATTCATGAAATGGGAAACCTAGAACTAGATATTGTGCATGAAGAACTATGTGTGGATGGTATTCTGAAACCCGAGCACAAACATCTGGAAGATAAGGGATTAGTTCACATTGCACATTTGCCTTGAAACTTTTGGGATAAATGGGTTAGATACATTCTCAGCCGTATACATGATGGCAAGATTTGGCTTGAGCAACCCATAGAGATCACCAAGAAGATGATTCATCAAATCACCGGTCTTCCCATGTTGAACAAAGCAAAAACTACCAAAACCCTAGGTCAGTCAGAACTGGAAAAGAAAACCCTAGCCGAGTGGGATGGTAGAGCCATGAAAGTTAGCAGCATTACCGATGCTGAACTAAAGTTTGGTACACACATTATTGCCCATAAGATATACAGTTCAAGTCGACAGAATAGTGTCTCCTATGAAGCTATTGACCTAGCATACAAAGTGGTCAAGAACAACTTATCATTTGACCTTGCAGATTTATTGTTAAAACAGTTTAACAAGAACATGGAAAGCATTCAAACTTCCAAAAACAATCCATGTAAGTTTGGATCCCTACTGGTCTGTTTATTCTTCTATGTTCAAAAATTCTTCCCTTCCAAAGGAAAAGTTGTATGGAGAAAAGATGTGCCAGTCCTTTATGAGATAAATGAATACATCTCAGAAATGGGTGAAAATTTTGAAAGCATCATGGACAGTTATTTTGAGTCTTTCAAAGAGAAAATGAATGACAGATTCTGGATTCCATAGAAGTTGGTGGAGGATTACAAGGATGACATTTGTTTCATGGTAGACTATGACAATGTATATATTCAAGCAGCTAAACCAAGGATTGTATATGTAAAACCTCTTCCTTATGAGCTAAATATTGATGAAACCAAGAATATCATTGAAGCCCTTCTTAATCAGCCTGTTAATCCCAAAGCTCCATATTTTGGAACATATGATGAAGCAAAGGTGAGAATTGAATTAAGAATAAAACTTCCACAGGCGGTAAACAAAGGAAAGAAGAGGATAGCCAAAATGCAAATGCTAACCGAGGACAAAGGAGATAATGATGAAGAAGAAGAGGAAAAGGATGAGAAAATAGAGGAACCAGAACCTGCAAAGAAGAAAGGAAAGGTTTTTATCACTAAGGCACCTAAGCCTCCCACTGCTGTATTTACAAGGAGAAGTGCAAGAGGTAAGGTAGATAAAGATAAGGCAGACAAAGATATAGTATTCAAAAGGCCTCCTCTAAACTTTCAAGAGAGGATCAAACTTTTTAGAGACGGATCAGGATCTGGAGTAAGTAACATAAAATCTTTTAAATATGAAACCAGATCAGAAATAGAACAGAAGGAAATAGAAGATGCTGTTATTGAAAAGATGGGATAGTGGAAATACTCTCCTGATGAAATAGCCCCACAGGTTCCAGCAGTCTTATTAAATCCAATAAAAATGAGATGGAGAAATGCAAAGCAAACTGTGATAGACATATTTGATCAAACCCTGAGATAGTTAATGCTGAGCTTGAAAAATGATGAAGTAAAGAAGGCATTAAAGGAAAATGAAAGTAAGATGACACTAAGGTTCAATACTTGTTTGATTCTGATCAACAATATTGAATCAGTTGTGAAGGCTGCAAATGCCACATGGAAGAACATATACCATCTTCACCAACCGAGTATTGAAATAGTAATAATAAAAGATATTGAAGATGACAGTGATGAACAAGAAGAAGCCACTGAGGTAGATGATACTGTGAGGATAGCAGCAGAAGTCATTGCATCACTTCCTACCTCTCCAGTAAAAGTTTCTACATCGAGCCCAGAGACACCTTCAAGCATGGTTGTGACAACTTCAACTTTTGTCCAATCACCTATAGCAACAACAGAAGCAACCACCATTTCTTCTACCGAGTTGCAGTCTCCCATTTCATCAAGTTTTCCAGCAGTAAGTATTCCAATGTTTGATTCTACAAGTGTAAATATTTTAAGTTCTCCAGTAGACAGTGTGCCAGTCTCTATAGCCAGTCCTACTATGTCTATTGTCACTACTACTAAGGCATTAAGTACAGATAAGCCTAAGGCTCTACCGAGTATAAAATTTTTGGGTAAGAATATAGTAGAGGATATAGACCTAGATGAAGAAATAGAGATTCCAACATTAGATTTTGCAAATCTATCAGCGGACCAAATGCAAAATATAGGTGAAATCCTCCAAAGGAAAGCAAAGCAAAAGAAGCTTAAAGAGGAGAGAGACAAGGAATATCAAATCATTAAGGATGCTAAAGACATTTTGTCTGATGCATTAGGTATTAAAGTAGACTCCTCTCACCATGTTTTGCTACAATTAGCTGAAGTAGTAAATAAATACAATGAGGATTCATCTGGGACAGAAAAGTTAGTTGAAAGAGCCGAGAAGAGATTCAACAATAAAGTGCTTGAGCACATTTCTCAACACATAGCTATTAATCAAGTGGAATTGTCTTCAGATTTGTCAAATATTGAATCTACCTATTCAAATATCACCTCTCTTTTGGCCAAACTGTGCAATATTGCCGAGTTCACAAAGGATGTTAAGGATAAAATGAATAAAATGGATGAGGATATGAAGATTAGCATATAGAAGCTGCAACTTGAACCAAGTTCAAGCTCTGCTTATCACATGAAAGTCTCATACCTATCTAATATGCAGTCAGATCTACTAAAAGAAGACACAAGGATCCGGTCCACACTGCTAGACATCCAGAACATGATCCTTCCCATCATGAATACAATGTATAAGCACATTGAACATTCCAAAACATTTATTCATGACAATCAGTTCTCTATAGCAGATCACATGATTGAACTCTCTGCAAAAGTCCAAATTGCAATCCAAACATGCAAGATTCTGCAAGAAAATTAGGACAGAACCCTGGCACTAATCATGAAGGTACATTCTAATTTTCTATCAAATTTTGGATTCTCTCTGTAAATCACTTGTATACACACCTTTGGAATTATCGTCAAAAAGGGGGAGATATGTATAGAAGGAGATTTGTATATAGAAAAAGTTAGCACATTGAAAGGGGGAGATAATGTATAAAGCCCTATGACAAAGACAAAAAATAAAATCAATAAATGTATATAAGTTTTGAGCAATAAGTGTTTTTGTCACTAATGCCAAAGGGGGAGATTGTTGGCATTAAGTAGAATTGCCACTAGTGACAACACTTATTTGCATTCTGAGTACAAACCGAGCAGAACAGTGCAAACTAAGCAGAACAGTGCAAACCGAGCAGAACAGTGCAAACTGAGTAGAACAGTGCAAACCGAGTAGAATAGTGCAAATCGAGCAGAACAGTGCAAACCGAGCAGAAAAAGTGCAAACCGAGCAGGACAGTGCAAACCGAGCAAGACAGTGCAAACCGATCAAGATAATGCAAACCAAGCAAGACAGTGTAAACCGAGTAACATTATGTCTACCGAGTCACCAATATTTACCGAGTTCAAAACCTACCGATTGGTTAGTATGAACTGTGCCTTCACTTCTACCGAGTGCATGACGATGCCGAGTAATGCAGTGGATGCCAAGTATCAGAAAGTCACCGAGTTAGTTTGCAGGAACCATGTAACCATACTTGGGCCGACTTAGTGGCACTTATGTTTATTTGTTAAGCCGACTTTGTAATTGTAATTAATTGTTTAGACTTGTATATAAACAATGTTGTAAAGATGTCAAGAGGCAATAATATGAATATGTATGTGAATAAAAAGAAAAGGCAGAGATAAGAAAATTACAAAGGGCTACAACAGTATAGGGAACAACAAAGACAAATTCATCACAGAAGGTGATCAGTACATTCAGCGAATCTCAATCAGCAATCCAGTTGCAAAGCAAGAGATCTACTATTTCATCCTAACAGGTGAATTAGTACTAAAATCCTTTAACCAGGTAGACTTAACAGTCTATTGTAAAATCTCTTTACCGAGTGCATACTTCATTGTATGTTTGTAAATCCTTTAACAAGGTGGATTTAGCAATCCTTATTGCTCCTAATAGGGTAGATCATCAGAAGTGATCAAATTGTAAGCCTTAACCGGCCAACTTTATTCTGCAGTACCAAAGCTTTGTGGGTTTCATCCCCACCCCAGTTTTACTTTCTTTTTGGAAGGTTTCTGGGTAACCAAATCTATGTGTCATTGTTGTGAATGATTTTAAGTTTCATGCTTTCTATATGCATAAGGAAAAAGTGAACCATATGTTAATACATCTGTAATTCTAAGAAAATTTGAAGTTACTAATTCACCCCTCCCCTCTCAGTAACTTGGTTAATCCCTGAATATTTCCAACAAGGAGATCCATTAGATTTTGGAATGACCACTAGATCTTGAGCCAACCTAACTTGGGCTGCAGATTCAAACCTCTTATGGACTATCTCAGATCTGTCCTATGTAATAGAGTCTCCAACTACATTGCTGGCAGGGACTGGAAGGATATACCTAATTGGTTAAGGGACAGACTAGACTTGCAACATTTGGCCATTGATCTGATGGAAAACCTGACTAATATCAAAATTTCGGGGCTTGATGACTCTATTATTTGGGCCCCCACCCAAGCTGGTACTTTCTCAGTTAAATATGCTTACAATCTACTTCTGAAGGAGGAGAGTAACCTAGGGGACTGGGAGAAATTTTGGATCCCTCAGCTCATGGCGAAAATCAATTTTTTCTTATGGACTCTCATGCATGGTAATGTCCTAACCCAGGATAATCTTATAAAGAGGGGCTTCTCCATGGAGAACAAATTTTTCCTATGTAAGAAGGAGGAGGAAATGGTGAACCACTTACTCATCCACTGTGATTATGCCACTAGCATTTGGCAAGAGGTTATCATAAAATTGGGTATCTTGTGGGCCCTGGGCAAAGAAGTGCATCAATTTAATAACTAGAGATCTCCTTCCAATCACCCCTTGCTCCAAATCCTCTGGCATATGCTACCCCCTCACATCTGCTAGACCATTTGGAAGGAAAAGAACAACAAGATTTTTAGGTAGGATAGTAATTAGTCTGAGACTTGTCTCCATATTAGAACTAAGCTTTTGTGTGAGAATGCTAGGGCGGCTAAGTGGAAACTTCTCTCTTGTCCTCCTGCTGCCTAGGAGGTGAGAAATGCTGATAGCTGTAACCTTCTTGCTGGCTTCTCTAGGTTTGACGATGATAAAATGATAGCTAGAAAAGCTACCAGATGGGCTGCCCCTCTCAGAGGATGGACCAAATTAAACTTTGATGGGACTGTAAATAATCTTGGCCAAGGTGGGGGTGGTGTTCTGAGAGATCACAAAGACACTTGCCTGGTAGCTTATGTTGGACAGCTCAATAACTGTACTATCACCCAAGCGGAGGGAATGGCCCTTCTCTAGGGGATTAAATTCACAAAACAAATGAACAT
The DNA here is from genome assembly GCA_027943335.1 of Chamaecyparis obtusa. NCBI lineage: Eukaryota > Viridiplantae > Streptophyta > Pinopsida > Cupressales > Cupressaceae > Chamaecyparis > Chamaecyparis obtusa. Next base: position 4,924 of record BSBK01010968.1, on the reverse strand, counting down.
CAAGCTGCTAGAAATTGAGGGGGATTCCAAAGTGGTTGTTGAGGCTATCAAAAGTGGAGCTAGTGTGGGGTGGCAGGTTAGACCTATTATGCTTGAGATCCGTGAGTTGCTCAATAGCTTCCAGTGCACGACTATGGGTCACATGTATAGAGAGGTGAATTTAGTTTCTGACTCGATGGCAGAAATAGGCCTAAAAAATATCAAACTTAATAGTTGGAGGGTGGTTAGTGATTTACCTTTGGTGACCCTGCAACTCATCGGAGGAGAAATGAATATTACTATTTAAATGTGCCAAGCTATCATATTCATTATGAATCCTTACTAGATCATGTGCTGGTGTGCTCTACTGATTTTTGTGACTATGAAAAGGAGAACCCAAAACCCCATAAAGAATCATCATTACCTTTCAAACATGTGGAGTAAGAGCTTTATGAATTAGAGGGCTTACTTGGCTAATAAGGATAGCAAGTGTGTCCCTGGCATTATTGCTATTAATGACACTTGGAGATCCATTAGATCTAGTTGTACGGAGCCCTTCTTCCAAAATTTTACCCAAGGCCAGCATTTTAAGTATAATCTTTCCTTAGAAAGGCCACGCAAAAACAAGTGGTTTTTTATGGTCTGCAAAAATGCTCAACTCTTAGATTTTCAGCATATTCTGGCATAGGAGGGGTAGAGCTTTGAAATGGGAGGCAACACACTACACATTGAACCTGATAAAATCGATGAGGTTTTCATGTTTGATATGTTGGTGACTTATTACTGCAAATAAAGTGGCATATGGGGTTTTATGGAGAGAATGAAAGGTGGGCATGACGAGCGAATTTCCAAACAATTGATATTGTCCTAGAAAAACAAGAGTGTCTCGGTTGGGGGCATCCACTTCCAGATTAATGAAGAGGTCATAACAAAGGCAACTAGGATCTCTATGGAGGGGGCATCCACTTCCAGATTAACTAATTTTTCAAGGATGGTGAGCAGTCGGTGAAGAAACAAGGGGGTTTCAACAAGGAGGTGTTGTCGGACTTCTAGCTGAAAATTTGCCTCATTGTGATGAAATATTTCATGCTAGAAGGTAAGTTCACTATGTTTTACTACTACCACTTACCGTTCATGAATCATATTAGAAACAAGGATTTAATTTCCATACCCTTCTATTCATTGCATGCCATAGAGAGTAATATCTTGGATATGAAGGACAACCCTAATAAATCAATCCCTATCCTCCATCAGGGCCTCCTTCTCTACATTTACCACTTTCACAAATTTATCTTCCCAACACCCCAACCACCCCCCCCCTGATTATCAAGGAGATGACCCAGGAGGAGTCCCCAGCCAAAATTGAAAATCCTACCCATTCCACCTCCCAATCCATCCAAGTTATCCAGGAGCCTGAGCTAGGTGCTAAAGAGGGTAGAACTCACAAAAAATGTGTTAAATCCCTCTTCAATAGGAAGGAGGGTCAGGAGGAGTCACATATCTCTGAGTCTGTGCAGAAAAAAGATAGGAAGGAGTTTGACAATTTTCCTGAGACTAAACGTAGGCCCAAAAATGGAGAATGATGGAGAGCCAGATTAATCTAGAGGTGGACTTAAGTGGCTTGGGTCACCGGAGGTCCAATAGAATTGCCAAGGAACAGTGTAAAACCAGGTTGATGGAAACGGCCTCTAGAGAGCAATCCCTATCTAGAAATGACTCTCACACCACTAAGTCCATGAAAGGTTCCTCGGATGATCATATGAGCCCCCTTAGGACTGGTAACACTCCCCTACCCAACCTCCAGTGAACCATGGAAATCCCCAATAACCCTATCCCACCCCTGAGTCCTTTTCATGATTCCTAGGGTAAGGCCCCCACCTCTGATTACAATACCGAGGCTTTGGCTGACAAAAACAAATTTAAAGGCACCCTCAAGAGGAGGTTCTCTGATATGGACAAGGATATTACAGAGATCAAAAAGAATCTATAGGAACTGAAGCACCAATGCATGATGAGCAACAAATTTTCCCTAAAGGTCATGCATGCTTCAGCTACGACCCTCTATAATGTGCAGGAAAAGCCATCGGGCGGCTATCTAGAAGCAGATGAGGATAACAGGGATCTTTTCCTATTCCTCCAGGAGGAGTGGGCTAGGACCCTGTTGTCTAAGCATCTGGGTGGGAAGAACTAACTTTTGGTGTCCATGAGTTGGTTAATTTTGATTGAGCATGGCCCTCGGATCCCCTGTTTTGCATTTGGGGTTAATGTTAGTTTTTATAGCTTTTGATTCAGCCTTGTGTGGCTTATGACTGTTACTTTAACTGCTACTCTTCATTTTAAATACTTTGGTTTAATCCTTTTGATCAGTACTGTGGTTTATGTTTTTGATAGGGGTAGATTTAGACTCGGTGATTATGCTTTTAAACTATTTTATCTGCTTTGACTAGTTCCATTAATGTGTTATTAATGTGCTCCTAGTCCCTTTGTTCCATGGGCTAGCACCCTCTTGCTACTTTATCTATCAAAAACATCTTTCCAAATAAAACCTTAATATCAACATTGTTCATTTATCTAAACATTATCAATGCTCCCAAGTATGTGTCATCATATCTTAATGTGGTTGATAGGCTCAAAATATTATTATGCTATGATATATTGCATTCATTAGGAAACTACAAAATGTGTTTTGAAATATATGCAAGACTCAAGATGCTCACCTTAATTTGTAGTAAAATAAAAAATAAATATAAAAGAATATATATATATATATATATATATATATATATATATATATATATATATATATATATATATATATATATATATATATATATATATATATATATATATATATATATATATATATATATATATATATATATATATATATATATATATATAATTGTTAGAATAATAAAATACAATATAACTTTTTTACAAAAATAAGTGGAAAAGATCTCCCAGCTATTGAAGATCAAAATTAAAAACCATCAAGTTTATTTTATTGAAAGGTGAGATAGCCAAAACTTTCTAGGCAAAGAAGAGAAATCAACATATGCTACTAAAAAAAATCTAAAACTCAAAACTATTTGATTTAATTTTATTATGTGATTGAAAAACTATTTTAAACACTTTTTAACTTTTAGTTTGTAAATACTCCTATTTTTAGCTTGTTTAAAAGTGCACTTATTTTTAGATTTCTCCTCATGTCCGCAATGGGATAAGTTATAACTATTTATTCTATAACAGTTATAACTATTTATTTTATAACACTTGTAACTATTTATTTTATAACACTTATAACTATTTATTTTTCTCAGAAAAATATCACATGTAAATTAATTTGGTGGCACCATAATTTCCCCTTACCTGCATGAGAAGTCATCTCAGATTAATTATAGTTTTACATGGATATTATATTTAGATCTTATAGTCTCTAATCTCTCCAATCAGCTGATCATTAGTCATGTGGTCAAGAAGTTTTCATAATTTCATTTGAGTGAATATAATGTTTAATCTATTATTGGGAAATTTGTGTGTCTTAATTAAATTCATCATTTGATATCGTAGCAAAGTCAATTGTATCTGCTAGGTTAAATATTAAATACAAGGTCATCAGTATGGAGGAAGAGAAGAATTCATCACTCAAAGGGAGGCCTCATTGAAGTAGATCAAAGCACTTGAAGGTTGTTGAATAAAGAAGATAGTTTTGAAAGAGATCAGTCTTCATTTGGATTTTTATTTTTTTAATAGATACCTTAATTTGGATTTTCAAAATCTTCACATTTAGAGGATAAAAAGATCATAGACATCATCCATACAGTTGTTCTATGGCCTCCCAAATAGACAATCTCAGTGAAGAAGAGATAGTAGATTATAGATTAGTATTATGCATTAGATGCCAACCATGATTAAAACCATTGAACAAAGGCAGAAGTTTTCACAAAGCTATGGAAGTGAATCGTTACTACAAAAAGATCGAGGGCTACATTTTCTTTTTTGAGAAGGTGATGCAAGAATGATTTCTTCTTGTTTTCAAGCTCACAAATTCCCTATTCAAGACTCTCTAATGTTACATTAAACTCTCATACAATACAATTCAAGGTTGCAACTTAAAAGAAATACAAATGTGATAAATACCAAAACAGAAACAAAGACTACTTTTTAAACTCTTTCATTCCAACAAGGAAGTGTGATTTTGTACTTAGGATCTGCAACATATTGGCATTATCAGCCCTTTCCATTATCCTTTTCCCTCTCTCTATAGCCACACCATTTCTATGCAAGTTTTAGTCATCAAACACTTCCTATGCAACTTAGTCTCAACTTTTGCACGAATCCCCTCTTCTTTTAATCTACACAAAACTCTTTATATATGTACAAATCTCCATTTTTTAAGTTTTGGATGATCTTGATCTTTCATATTTTGATGTTTCTTATAATTTTATAGTATAGAAGTTGATATTTCATATTTTGTTGTTCTTGATCTTTCATATTATTCTTTCATGGTATAGAAGTTGATTTTATATTCAAACTTTAGCTTATGCGGATGTTGACAAGGTTATAAACATTGGCTTTGTGCCAATCAACTTTAATTTTCTTAAAATATTCATGAGTCAACCATGACTCTAAGAGATAATGAGATAACAAGATTTAAAAGGTTTAAGAAATTATTGAGAACCTATAAAAATAAAAAAAACTAAAAATATTTTTTCTTGATGTAGAGTTTCCCATATAGATGAGTGCTCCTACATCATATAAGTCGGGTAGGTGAAATGTTCTTTGAGTTGGTAAACTTAGGAACAAATAAAGAATGTGTGGGATGGTAAACCAATGTTCGTTTGTTGTCCATGTTTGATCCCTATCTATGAGATCTCTTCACTTTCCAATTTTTTGTTCCACCTGCAACACACAAGCCACCTCCATTGGTACAGTTTTATGATTT